>CM070701.1:7112090-7512090 GCA_036346265.1 Melocanna baccifera | reverse complement strand
AACAATGGTAGGGTAAACTCGAACCTGAAGGAACACCTGAAGCTCTGATACCACTTGATGGGGACGGGGTCCCGACCTTCCAACAAGTTCTGGATAAGTTCGATTTGGTGGAGGCGCGACACAAATCGATCCGGCTTCCGAACAACACGTCCCAACCCCGCAATCGCAGCACCACGCCTCTCGGGTTATCAACCGTGTGCAGCCGTTGACCTCGCCAAGAAGGCTAATCTCGCCATAATCGAAGAACACAAGCAAGAACAAGAAAGAACACAACGCAATTGCAGATGTATTGATTTAGCACTCGAAAATTGGGGTCTCACAAACCGATGAACGGCGAAACTGTTCAAGACAGAATTAATCTAAGCAAAATCCAACCCTAATGGTGGGGGTGGCGGCTGTATATAAAGAAGTGAGGGGTGTGCAAAACCCCTGGACGCGCCCTAATGGGCTCCAACACGATACAAAGCCGAACGGCCCAAAATACGGTGGTGCAGCACCGTGACAGATTCTGAACGTCCACTTGTTTCAATGATTCCCGTTGACTCAGAAGGAATTTTGATATGGGACCAGAGCCATTGGAAAGGTCTCCTTCTCAGCTTTCCATACATATGTGGAACGTCCAAAACGGAGTCTATATGTGTCCTGGACGTCCGTTTTACTGCAGGCTGGTCCTGAAGGCCGAGGCAGACACGAACTCGAGTTGGACTGAGCCTCCGGTTTGACTTGGACGTCCTTGCTGGTCTTCTCCGCCTCCACACCTTTCTCCATGTACTTCATGACCCTCTCCAATGTTCCTAAGCAAGATAATATCATTAGGTAGCAATCTATTCTCAAAACTATAAAAAGGATCGCTTAAGAACGAGCTCACCTCTAGATTTAATTGTCGCATGCGAGCTCGGGTCATTGGACCTTGCATAACGGTTGGAGGATCAGCGGTTGCATCCGAAGGAGTGATGTCCTCATCATCAACATTGGCTATTGTCCTATTCATGGATTCTCCCGTGTTAACATAGTTTATAACTATTTCATTATAGGATGATTATTGTAGTTCTTCTGCTTGCTCACCGCTCCTTCTAGTTATGGGGTCAAGTCCCTTTAGATTTTTTTAGCTCCGATATGTGCGCACATATCCATGCTGGTTTCTCCTTCCATGAGAATATTATATTCGGTATGCCCTTTTCTGAAGGTTCCATACCAGTACCAGGTCTCAACTGGTTCCCCTGCTGGTTCTAGGGAGCTTCAATGATTGGCTGTGTCAAGTCCTTCTTAACCTTTTTCACCAGATGTCCCCAGCTACATGGGATTCAAGGGGCTATAGTTCTCGTCTTTTTATTTTGAGGCCTCTGGACGAGATTAGGGATATCTTTCACTTTCTTTGGTATTTCAACCCTCTCCAGTGCATTGCGTGCAGGCACATGCAACTTAGTCATACTATTTAAATCACTAAAGTGATCAGGTGTTGATTTGCTAATGCCTACAAATCAATGATCTTATGGACTTCTCTATTTGCTTCACTAGTGCAAGGGTTATGTGCATGGATTTCCATGATTTGCCACGTAATTGTTCGATATTTTTCATCAAGGGGTTAATTTTCTCCCTCTAATGTTGGAAAACTATTCTCATCAAATATACTACCAGTGAAATGGGGATATGCAAATCTCTTGTCATAGGGTCTAAATACCTGATTATAAATGATGTCTCATAATAAACGTGCATCCCAGACTTTTAAAGAGGGCCCATTGTTGTACGATATGGTGGGGTATAGGTACATAAACTTTACAATCAAACCTTCAGAGATGAGAAATTTTCAGTGGCGACCCTTGCACTAATTGTATAGGTGAATGGATGTTATATGTCGATGGTCTAAAATTGATGAGAGTTGCTGCATATAGGACTGCGTGTCCCCAACATGTAGTTGGTAAATTAGAATTCTACAAAAGCGGTTAGGCAATAATTTTAATTCTCTTAATTAATGACTCTACTAGTCTATTCTGGGTGTGGACATACGGGACGGAATACCTTTGAAAATTTATCTGGGTGTCTACTAGGCAATAAAAGCAATCAGGAATACTAGTCCATTCAACTTTAATTCTCATTGCTATACAATAATCATCAAATACCTTTGAAATAAATTCTCCGGTGTTGTCCATTCTGATGGACATTATGTGATGATCTAGGAAATTATTTCTAATTTGAATTATCTGCGAGATCAGTTTTTCAAATGTATGATTTCTTGTAGATAATAAACATACATGCGACCAATTCGAGAAAGCATCTATGAACACCATAAAACATTTAAAAGGTCCCGACAGAGTTTATATAGGATCGCTAATATCTCCTTGAGTGCGTTCCAAGAATGCAGAGACTTTATCCTTCACTTTCAGAGTAAAAGGTCTAGTAATTAAATTCTCGATGGCGCATGTAGGGCACACAAATTCTTCCCGATTTGGAAAATTCTTTACATCAATATTATACTCCTGTGAATTGTTAATTATATTTATCATCATCCTAAGACCTAGGTGGCCGAATCTATCATGCCAGAGATAGAAAAGTTCAGAACTTCTAAATATAGTTTTCAGGACAGTATAAGCTGCAGGTGCTGTAATATTAGTGTAACATAGTCCATATTTAAATGAAGAAAGTCTTTTTAATACCCTTTTCCCACTTGCTTCACGCTTTGTAATCAGTAGGTATTCCTTACCATACTCTTCTTCAGTTTCAACATGTAAACCGTTAGCACGAATATCTTTGAAACTTAGAAGAGTTCTAGTCGATTCTGGGTACAACAATGCTTCTTTAATGACCAAAATTGTGTCCATCGGGAGTATAATTTTGGCTCTTCCTGAGCCTATTATACAGGCATCGCTACATGCGATTGTCATAAGGCTGCTAGCATTCTTACTAATCAACTAAAGAATTTTGTCTCTCTCAAGATGGTATTTGTTGTGCCACTATCAACTAAGCACACTTCCTTCATGGGGCGCCACACGTGTTCTAATATAAAGTACTTTTATTAATATGTAGTAGAAGACAATTAACACATAAAATAAAATACTTAAAAAATCAGAACATATCATGCTCTAATTGACTGAATAAATAAATAAATAAATATCATCCAACTATCACGAGAATAAATTGTCTGAGTATCATTATTGCAAGCCTAACTTATTCCTCTCACACATGAAATGAATGGCAATTCAAGTATATATGCATTCTGTGCATTAGACTAAATCTACCAAGAAGTCTAAGACTTTAGCTGCTATCTTTTCAAGGGTGAGATGCACTTATAGAGAAATCATGGTGGCGGCGGCTGCAATGTCAAGAGAGGGTGTGGCTGCAGGAGTGGAGTCCACCTCCATTAGTGCAGGCAGCTACTTGGAATTCTCCCCCTCGATAAAAGCAAAGTGGGTTTTGTGCTGCCTTTTACCACCCCTCTTCTTTTTGGTTTGGAAGGCATCAACGACGTGTTGCGGCTCTTTACAGATTCACAACCAGTGCCCCCACTTGCCACACTTGTAGTATATTTGGTCTTGATGACCATAGGATTTATCGTCGTGTTTTGGTTTGCCAGCCTTGTTCTCTGTTGGAGTATTTGACTTACTTTTCTAGGCTACAGCTTTGTCCTTCTTTCCTCTTTTCTTCATTATAGGCTTCCGTACCTTGGAGCTTCCAGCGTTGGCCTCACGGCCAGCGGAGCTCCTAGATGGCTGTGCAACAAAGTTCTTGCAAAGAACTTCATCTTGAGCCTATACAACATGCATGATATTAATCAATTCAGCATACTCCTTGTAGCTGTCTTGACGATGGTTGCGCGTAGACTACACTGCACAAGGGTGGAAGGTGGAGAGGGTCTTCTCAAATTTCTACTCATCTGTGATCTGCCTGCCACAAAGTTGAATATTGATACAAATTCTGTGCAGAGCATAGTTGTACTATCCAACAATCTTGAAATTAGCAAATCTGAGTCGAATACATTCCTGCTCTACCTGAGGAAGAATGGTGTACTTCAGCTTCTCGATCCGCTTCTTGAGTGCACTCTATAATGCTAGCGCGCTCTTCTCTGTTATGTACTCATTCTTGAGAGTGAGACAGAGGTGATGCCTGAGGAAGTGAAGTGTTTGATCATTTTTCTGAGGTGTGGGTTTGGCATCCTATAGTGCACCAATCCCAATGATAGTGCAAAGATTCTTGGCTCCAAGTACGATCTCAATATTAGAAGCCTAAGTCAAATAGTTTTAGCCATGTTGGGTCAGCTCCTCGAACTCCCGGTTTGTGATGCATGTCATCCACATATGTATAAAGGAAATAGATAAATTTACTGTAGATAAATATGCATGAAATAAATTAGATAATAATATAAAATATTCTCATGATATTTTAAATTTTTTTGCGTATTTTCTATAATTTTACTATTAATTTCAGTGATTAAAAGTAACTTAAATAGTTACAATTAATCAAAACAATAGTAAGTAAATATAGGAAAAGCATAGAAAATAATAACAATGGTGCTAAACATGCTTCAAATGCGAAAAATAACTCAACATTTGAAATCCCGATGCTCTTTTATGCTAGAATATGTATTTTCAATGAATTCTACATCTTCCGATGGCTTCTTTACTAATTTTCGATTCTAAGAAAATTTTTTGTGTAATTTTCTAATTTTTTGAGGGTCTATTTGCAAAAATCTAAGCGCCCCTCCCCCTACGCCCCCTGGCAAATCAAACGGTCTAAACTGCCTTCGGCCGATCGGATGGCCCAAACTTCCCTTGGCCGATCCGACTGATCTGAACCTTCCATGGCCGATCAGGCACGATCGAACGGTTCAAACTTCCTACGGCCGATTGACTGGTCTGAACCTTCCATGGCCGATCGTGCCATCCATAGCTGATCGGACGGTCCAGATTGCTCTTGGCCGATCGGACGATCCATGTCTGATCGAATGGTCCAAATTTCTCATGGCCGTTCAGACTGGTCCGAACTTGCCGTGGCCGATCGGACGGTCCATGCCCGATTGGATGGTCCGAATTTTCCTTGACCGTTCGGACTAGTTCGAACCTCCATTGCCGATCGGACGGTCTATTGCTGATCAGACGGTCCAGATTGTTTCATGGCCTATTCAAAGAGGGAGTATAGGGTTTCCTCTACTCCTATTCACTTCATAGCGGCATGCCATTCGGGGAAGCTGACTGAGGCGGTGGATTACGCGAAAGCTGCCTGAGACGACGGTCGTGTGGGCGCTGCGGCAGCTGGGGCCGGCTACTGTGCGGGCGCTACAAGCAACGGCGGCTGCGCAGGCAGGCACTACGGGCGATCGGGGCCGGTGGGAGCCTAGGTGGGGCAGCCGGGGGGAAGCCCATGCCGGGGTGGCACGGCGTCGCTCCGGGCCGGCGCATAGGGGATCTAGAGCGGATTTGCACTATAGAAAATTATCTAGAAAGCAAAAATTTACAGAATTTAGAGCGATCTAGATATGCAAATATCGTACTTCGATTATTACCTTTGATCCATCGGAGCAATTCGTGCTGATAACATGTTGAGAAACTATCGTTGGCGTGTCCAATCCGAGCGATTCCTCTCCTATGTAAAATAGATGATCAAATACAGAATATTGCAAATAATAAATTGAATACAGAGAGATGAGAGTAGAACTCATTTCTTTATTGCTTTCTCTGTTTTCTTTATGATGATTAAGACTCCTATATGTAGACTAAGTGAAGCGTGCTCACCAATGAATCAGCCTTACAGGTTCAAATCCATATTTCCTAACATATGAGATACCGCATCCATGTTGAGGTTGCGCGAGTTCCATCCAAAACATATCCCATCAAGTTTTCTTCCGAGTCAAAAGTCGAAATTTTTGAAAGAAAAATGGTGTGACTGGAACTGGACCAGGAACAGAGGCCGGTAACCGAGCTCCTGTGCGAGGTCCCGTAAAAATTTTGAAACCAGAATTTCTTGCCTTCGATGTAACGCGTAGATGCTTGTTTTATTTCTTGACTTTCTTTTAATGCATTAGGTTTACCATTGATCGTCTGAACCATGTGTCTGTTAGCTAATCTAGTTATTTTGCATGTCAGTTAGCTATTTTAATTTGCATGTCTGTTAGCTATTTTAATCTGCATGTCAGTTAGCTATTTTAGAGAGTTAATTGCTCAGCTCTTTTGTTGGAGCTCGCCGCACACAATGCGTCATGAATTCTTGTAACTGCTAAGCGGCCAGTTATTGTTAAGCATGCAGCCAGAAACTGATAAGCATGCATGGCGGAATGGTGCTAATAAAAAGGGAAGAAGTAAAGCTAGAAAAGTGGCAACTTCTGCAGCGCCAAAATAGTTTGTGTTCCTATGTTCTTGTGTATGTGCTTTTGCTCATCCGACAACACAACAAAACACCGGTATTAGCAGGAGTTCTGCCAACAGTGTCCAGGCGTAGTTGGATTGAAAGAGCGACTGACTGCGCCCCGTCCTCGGTCACCCATGGTACACCTTGCTGCGTGCGGAACATATGGTTTTGGCTCAACTGGAGCCTAATTTTATTTTATTATCTCAGTTGATTCCAATTCAAGAGAAATAGGTCAGACACAAAATGCAACAACTCCAAATGCATTTACTAAAGTCTTCGAGAAGGAAGATACAAATTACTGGTGATGTCATATCTCTGTCTGTACAATTGTTCATGGGCACATTTGTCAGCTCAGAAACATACCATCACATTCGTATAAAATGGCGCAAAGAATTTGCGTCATGGTTGAAGAAAAGCCTGAAGAGCTAATGTTTTCCATGATAATCACACCTTCCTGCCGCTCTTTCCATACTCTTTCCTTATCTCCCACAGCTGCTCTCCGACTTCCTTCATGCTCGGACGGTCCTCCCGCGTCGGAGCAGCACATTGGAATGCCAAGCTGAGCAGCTTTTCGAGCACCTCGTCGTCCACATGATCTTCCAACAATGGATCCAGTATCTCTCGCATGTTGCCTTCATTAAATTTCTTGAAAGTCTACAGAAATACAAAGTTAAGTGCGCTCATTTTCTCATGATGGACAGACAAACAAAACGAGAGTTCAGCTTACTTTTTTATTACAGGTAATTCTAGAGGTTTCCTTTGCATGTTATTACATATAAATTGAGCAGAAATTTTAGAACAGTTATGATTAGATCAAAAACAGTATCAACTAAAACTAATGTGACGTTAGGCACTCATGTTACCAGACTTTCCTTAAAAAAATCATGGTCATTTCAGTTCAAACAATAGCGAAGAAGCACATCCCTTCTACTATAACTGAGTGGAATTGATTGTCATATACTACCACCATTCTCTTTTACTTGTCCTTTCAGACATCATGTCTCCAATACATACATTTGGACATTACTTTTTCTAATTATGTGTTACTAAATACCATAATGATATGAAAGTATTGTTTATGAAAAATCTAGTAATATCATTTCCACATGACAAATCCAAATATTTTTGTGCATATTAGCGATCAAACTTTTAAAAAGTTGACTGCACACATTCTAAAATTCCTTAAAAAAAGACATCTACAAGAGAATGGAAGGAGTAACCACACTTTCTCATGAGTGGAATTGATGGTCAAGAATTGAAGATGAAAGAAAAGGCCACTCAACATACCCATCTGATAGTGATCCTCTCTTCAGCAGCCCGCTTCAGCTCTACCGGTCGGCGAGCAGAAAGAATTTCTACAAGCAGTATGCCAAAGGAGAAGACGTCACTTTTAGGAGTCAGCTGGTATGTTCTCAGGTACTCAGGGTCTAGGTAGCCAGCTGTTCCTTTAACTTTCGTTGAGATGTGTGTCTTCTCTGTGTCACTGGGGCCACTTCTAGCAAATCCAAAGTCAGACACCTTGGCCCGGTAGCTGTCTGTCAGCAGGATGTTTGATGACTTCACATCACGATGAATTATTGTCTTCTCTGTTCACAATATAGTCCCTTTAACGATACTTTACAAAAACAAACTTTGATCAAAATAGAAGTGTTCAAAATTGGCATAACTAATACAAAAAATTACTAAACTATGCAGTCTTTTACTCAACGTAATCCAATCATATTATTCACTGGGTCCAATGTTTTGCGTCAACATATTTAATTTTATGTAAAAATTGGTTGTTTTATTCTGTACAGCTACTAGATAATGACAGTCTTTTGAAACAGATACTACTGTACTGGCACTAGGGGCTGTTTGGTTTGAAGCCAAAATTTGGTAATGCCAGAGAAATCTAACACCATGTGTTGGTAATCCAAGGGCAGCCAAATTGCTCGCCCCAATTTTGACATTGCCAAAATTTTGGTGTGGCCACGATGCAAACACCATTCTTTTGCCCCAGTTTTGGCATTGCCGAGTTTTGACACTGCCAAAATATTGGTTTGGCACAGTAGGGTCACAAACCAAACAGCCCTTTAAGCTGCAGTGCTGGCACATCTGACATCTCAAGAATGTAAAATGGTGGAAATCAAATGCACGAAAGGACATTGCATCAATATTTATGCAACCGAGAATGTAGATTGCCAACCTGCATATAGATGGAGATAAGTGAGTGCATGAGCAACATCAATAGCAATTTCCAAACGCTTATTAAAATCCAGGGTTCTACCATGGTGGCCTGCGGAATGGACAAATACATATAAAGATTTAAGATCTCCAAAATGAGAACTGAAGAGAATATAGCAGAAAGTGCAATTTACCATCCAGATGTTCTCTCAGAGTGCCATTTGGAACATACTCAGTGATAATAATACGCTCATTTCCTTTATCAGTATAACCCAGTAATCTCACCAAATTCCGGTGGTCAATCTTAGCAAGTAATTCCACTTCATTGTTGAACTCATCTCTGGGACCTGCAAATTGATCCTGTAAAAATAGTAGAGCCCATTATGTGTCGTTGACTCGTTGGTAGAAAACCAAAGAACTTAATCCATAGTTGGCACCTAAAAAATGCTCAGAAGAACTGTATAAGCTGGGCTCCATTCGTCCAAAAAATTCTAAATAAACCCAAGATAGTGAATTTGGTGAGGAATCAATAACCAGTAACAACTGTTGAAGTATATTGTATACACCAACTAATTCATCCAAAATCCTAAACTGATAAGGAAAGACAGGCAATTCACTTAAGCTTCAACACTCCCCCACACGTGTAGGCTCTCTCAAGCCTAATACGTGGAACAGAAATGGGCTGCAATTATTATTTTTAATTGCACCAACCATGTCTTGAACTCCTTTTAGCTCTTATACCATATTGAGTTTCATGCACTAGTCAGTTCACCCGAAAGCTTAACTTGATGAGAAAAGATGTACAATTCACTTATATTTCAACAACAAAAGATAAATCGTAGATAGCATGGAACTACCTTTTTAGCTCTCTTGACTGCAACAACCTGGCCATCTGGCAAAACAGCCCTGTAGACAGTCCCAAATCCTCCTTCGCCTAACTTAAATGAAGGTGAGAAATTTTGAGTGGCCCTGAGAATCTGCTGGATGCTTAAGTTGACAGATCCAACTCTAGCTGTTTGTGGAGATGGTGCGAATCTAGATGGACTTGGAGGTATTCGATGTGGAGATGGTGCGAATCTAGATGGACTTGGAGGTATTCGATGTGGAGTTGGTGGGACCTTCTCAGATGATGTGCTTACTTCAAAGGATGAAAGGGACTCAACTGGAAAGAAACAACTGGCTGTTAAGGACAAGATTCCAATAAAGTTTTGACATTGAATCACAATGGTACTACTGCTGTCAATTTAACATCAGAATTGAGACAGTTCACGTGATAGAATGCATTAAATTATTAAAATACTATGTGAAGTGGTTTTTGTTTGCAGGTACTTCATTTTGATTCTTGTAGGCAGCATTTTACTCCAATAACCCTATTAATTGCTTATTGCTATTGGTGTTACAGAGATGGACAAATTAATAGAGCCAACGTACGTAAAAAAACATAGGGCATTAATTCTTTCATTGTTCTGTGTGCATAGAGCTGAAACGACATGTACATGAGTGGATGTAGTAGCAACACATAAGAGTCCTATACTAGTGAAACAACATTACACAGTGAGAGCTAATCGAACTGGGCAAATGTTATCTTATTTGCAGTGGACTGTTATATAACATTTTCAAAACTTACTAGATGTCATTCCCTCATAAGTTCACACACCGGGTTGGGAAATGGTATGACTACTACGAAAATGGACATAGTAGTTGGGAGTAGCTGGGCTGGTAAGCAGCAAGTAGATTAGAAATTTGCAAGCGCATACAATAGTGACTCGAGCTAGTTCATAAAGGTCCCATCATCATTGTGTACTAATCTCAACATACCACAGAAAAACCAATCTAGGTGTGTTTTGAGGAAGGTGGAGTGAGTCTTATCCAAATATCGACAACCATACAATAGCAGTGGGTCAATAGCCCTGATATTTCGTAGAGTACATATGGACTCTAATCCTGATAAAATTGGGGTAGTATATTAAATTTCTGCACCAAATGATCTGTACAACAGAATTACCAAATAGTAACATTCATCGAAAATCATGGCCCAAACCATTCTGTAGAACAAAATTACCAAATAGCAACATTCATAAAAAAAACATGGCCCACCCTATATCAAATGAGAACCATCCCCCAAACAACCATCAGACTTAATTTTCTTGCAAGACAGGTGAAAGTAATAAGTCAGACAAATGAGAAAAGGACAAAATGCAAATCGGCAGCAGTCCACTTTTGTAAGACAGAAAAAGACAACACAGAGTTATGTTTCCTAGTATAGGATAGCCAAACTCTCATGTATGTATTTATATTAACAATGTACACAGTGTACTGCTTGAACTAGATTGAAGTTTTTCTAACGTTGAGCTCAAAATTGCCTGCTCCAATTGTAGTCTATGCAACCAATATTTTGGTGAATTTAGTTTATAAACTAGCATCAGTATGACAACAATAATTGGCTTTTTGGCAAAAACAAACGACATCAATAAATACACATAATACATTGACTCACCAGCATTGCGCTGAATTGATGTAGTGTTGTGCCTGTTGCCTTCTTTTCTTTTGGCGTGAAAACATGGAAGCATGAGACCACAGCATAGGAGAATCACACCTGGCACAGCCAGTAGATGATCCTCTTTTTCCATGGCATCCTGTTTATCTTCATGCAGTCCCATGTTTCCACATGGGCCATCTTCAATTTTTGCAACATTCTCTGAGGCAATTTTTGCACCATTCTCTGAGGGCTTCCTCAAAAGCTTCCTTGGTACATTTGGAACTGAAGTTACTACATTGCATAACGAACTATATGAGAAATACAACTTAGCAAACAATCTTTGTCATCAACAAGTTGCATGACATGGAAGAGAAGTGGGACTCTCATAAAAGGAAGTAAGGAACAAGTAACAACTACATCACAACAAGAAAATAATAATGTACAGAATGTCTGAATGCGAGTGTTATATGAAGTACCAAAAGCTATTGCTTTGATCAGTTCAATTCAACTGATGTAAACATAATCATACCTCAAAAGTATATGATACTTTCATCGAGCATGACCACACTCAGGGGGAAAACTTAACCAAGTGCAGCATAGAAATATATATGATTTCATATTTCTAACCAACCTACTTGCCACTAGCTCATTTCATTTTCAAATGCATGACCCATATATAAGACTTGACCAATTCCTTTGTCCATTGTTTTAGTGCATGCCAGAACATACACCAGGCCACCAAATGGGCAACGGCCAAAGTTCCACGGATACATGCCAAGGCCATACTTTCTGACTAGTCTCAAAACTAAACTTAATTATCACGAACTAAATCTTACCCTGTTATGTATTACGATAAGATAGCAATTGCAAGTTGCAACTAAACTTAATTCTCCAATTGCAAGTTGCAACTAAACTTAATTCTCCAATTCTGGTCTGACTTTGCAAAAAAACAATAATATAAACCACTACAAAATAACATATATACATAACTGGAATTTCCAGGCAAACTCAACAAATCGACTTAGATCACAATTAACATCACCAGGAGCACAATTCGAGCTCTTTACAGCTGGCTCTCTCAACTGGAATTCCCATACAACTCAAACATATCAATCTGAATAACATTTGGCATCACTACGAGCACATTTGAAGCTAGAAACCAGAAATTAATCAGCAGTATAACTGAAGCTAGAAACTAGTGTTAGAGGAGTCCACGGCGATGGCTCATCTGACTCGGAGATGACGCAGCCTTCAACTAGAAACCAATCAGCAGGATCCGAGAAGCAACTCACCATAGATCGATTCAGTCCCATCGCCGCAGTACCGCTGCCACGCACCCTCCCACCGCTCGCCGCAGCGGAGGCAGCCGCTGCCAAAGTACGACCGGAGCTTCTCGCAGCCAAGAACACGATCTTGCAGCAAAACCCCATTGACGGATAGGTTGTGACGGCCATCAGAGGTCTCCACGATGGCAACTTGCTCATCTCCACAGGTCCATGGAAGGGTTGGCTCGGAGGTGGAAGCCAAAGCCAGAGGCAAGCAGAGCAGCAGGAGGAGAGCAGGGAGAAGAGCCATACTACAGAAAATTTGACCGCACGTCACAAAGATCTCATCTTTGGCAACCACACGGCGAGCAAATTAAGCAACGAGTAGTAGTATCTCTCACAAATTCTACCTCCTTTTTCTTCCAAAACAACAAAAAGAACAAATTCTGCCTCCTCCAAGAAGACAAAACGAAGCCGAATTTAGTTCAAGAACAAAAATGAAAGAATCAAGAATCGGGCTTTTACACAGAGAACGAACTAGACGCCAACAAAGACAAATAAATCAAGACCAACAAGTACAAAACCTTGGACCGATTGGAACAAGCAAGCAGACAACCAAGAAGAGAAGAGGACAACCAAATCTAATCTGAACGGGGCAAGAAACAGAGCACCAACTAATCTGAACGGCTCAGACCGGAAGAAGCTAGAGCATTACGAGGAAAGAGCGAAGGAAAGAGCGGAGAAATGGGGGAGGGAGAGAGAAAAGAAAATATCTTGCAGCTCAGCGGAGACTAAAGAGAGAGAAGGGGTCCTGGCCTGCGGGGCCAAGGTGCAGATGCGATTTCTGGGTGGCAGCGTCCCTGGCCACTGGCAGGTGGGGCCGGGTGCGGCTGTGCGTGCTACTGACGCGGAAAAGTTGCATTGTTACACTCATGTGTTCCATTGATGCAAACATATAGGCTATGCTTATTTTGATTTCAAATCAGTTTTTGTTGTTGACTTTTGTATTTTTTATTATGTAGTAATTTTATTTTTTTTTAATTTTTTTTAGATTTTTTGACTTTTTTGCATTTTTCTTTTTTTCCATATTTCTTTGCATTATCCGTGATAGGTTAACATATTTTTTTTATTTTTATATTTTTTTAAATTTAATTATATCAAATAAGCCAACTCAGCTACAGGAAAAAACCATAAGCTAATACCAAACTGAGAGCTACCTATAGTACGCACTTACTCTACATTTAAACGAAAAAAATTAAAAAATAGTTGTACTTTATGATTACACTAGTTATATATAAAATTTCAGTTCAAATTTATTCTAGTTAAGAGTAAAAAAAGATAAAATTATGATCAAAGTTAAGAGTTCAAATCTATTATAGTTTTCTAAATTTTGTACTCTTAACATAAAATGAATTTGAATTTAAAATTTTTTATATAGATGAAATAAACCATAAAATATATCCAAAAATTTACCGTAACTCTTTTATTTAGTTTGAGTGTATGGTAAATATACCGTAAAGGTTAGTACGTACTATATGTTCTCTTGTTACACTTCCTCCGTTCATTTTACGTGGCATTCTCACCAACCATAGCTTTTATACACAGCTTCTATAGATTATTTGTATGAATTTTCTACTATATATTTTTTAGAATTGTGTGCGTCTTAGACTCTGTTCATATTGACTTCTAAAAAATACTTTTCTACAGTAAATAATTTTTCGAATAGAGTGACTTTTCAAATGCGAGGTCTATTAGTCAATTGTAGTACACACTGCAGTGACTTCATTTATATCGGATAAAATCATACACGAGTGTCTCTCTCTGTGAGCTTCTCTGTAAGGTACTATTATTCATAAGCCAAAATTAAAAGTCTATATGAATGGACCCTTAATATGATTGTACTAGACAATTTCATCGCACTATTCTCTGGATCAGTAGATAGTGCTTACAGGTAGTATTTACAGATACATTAATATGAACGGACCCTTAATATGATTGTACTAGACAATTTCATCGTACTATTCTCTGGATCTATGATTTCATCACATTATTCTCTGCATCAGTAGATAGTGCTTATAGATACATTGTAGAATCATTTTATACACCGCATGAATCATATCAAATATTTATATTACAAATCAGAGTTTAAATAACCCATATAGGGTAGAGTTTACGTAACAGGTCGACCTGGCCAAATATTTATATTACAAAAGTGAAAACGGAAAGCAAATGGTAAGGCCAAATCGTGTCATAGGAAAACGACAAAGGGTAAATGATGCCTTAGTATTCTTCAAAAGTTTGGGTATAAACGGCTCGAGGTGGGCTGACGTCACTCACCTGGGACAGCGCAGTGGGGGATCACGACACAAGCGAGTTGGGGGTCAAGGTCTGCCAAAATTAAGTAAAGGCAGAATGAGAGGGAGGCAAGAGTGTACTCCAGACGCAAGGAATTGAACAATGGCTCAATAGAGTGGAAAAGGCAGCAAAAGGGGTGACTTCGGCCAGGGATGGAGAAATCGGTGGTGCTAGTAAAATTCACACAGGGAAATGCCCAATTGAGCGAATTGGAAGGGAGAATGAGGTGTGGAGGGGCAAAACAAGGCTTGATGCAGCTTTTATAGCTAGTTGAGATGACCGTGCAGTATGGGCGATGCACGGTGAGGGAAGAGGGGTAACGTGATGGAGTAGTGATGGCCAGCGTCACCTTGGTGTGGGCATAGGAGCTGTGACGTGATAGGGCGCGCACTCAAGCGGTGTAGCTGCAGCGACGAAGGTGCTCTCACGGCGTGGTTGTCGAGACCCAAATATGCAAATCCGGACTCTCTGTGTATTCTGCACTAGTCCTAGGATCATGCTAGTGCACACAGTCAAACATAGATATCATCACAACCATATATACGATAAAATAAAGGAAAAGCTCAAATATCAATAAGTCTCAAAAGGTACGACCTTATGGTCAAGATTACAATAAACTGGCCCGAAGGCTTAACAAAAGTAGCAGCGAAAATCCAAAATAAAGCGTAGTGGCCAATCGACAAGCCCACAAGCTATCGAGTGGAGAACGAAGCCTAATCCGTAAAGTCGTCGAAGTACTCTCCTTCTGGAACCTCCTGCTGGTGATACTCCTCTTCCTCAACTGAGCAACATTGGGCATAAAGTCGTGAGTACATTAGTACTCAGCAAGTCGTTTGTAACAAATAAATGCAATATAGTATGCAAGGCTTACCAAAGGAAGGTTGAAAGGTTAATTTGCATAAATGACAGTTGAAATACAATAAATAGATTGAAGACGATCTTTAAGTAAAACAGTAATAAATACATAATTAAAGGAATTGAAATAACTACTTGCGGACCTCCCATCCACAAGCTAAACTAACCACTTATGGACCTCCCATCCATAAGCTAAACCAACCGCTTATGGACCTCCCATCCATAAGCTAAACCAACAGTGACACCTGCCCACTTCCATTCACAAGTTTTCAGAAATAACTACTCTTCGTGTGAAATCACCGAGCATTGTCCATGACCGAGGACGCGGCTATTCGAATAGTTTTACACTCTGCAGAGGTTGCACAACTGTACCCACACGATGTGATAATCCTCACGTTAAAGAAAATCACAACAAGGCCTTTACAAAGTTCAGTTACAACTTAATCTGCCCGCTAGGGTTTCACATCACACCTCCCCCTCTTGCGCCACATGGAAATCAGCAACCATGTTCATCTCAATGGCAAGATTAAAGTTGAAACCTCCCAAATTAGTCAGCCAGGTCCGTCCCATACCAGACATGTGGTTTGCACGGTAAAGCTCAGATCAATAGCGCACAAAGTTAAGTCCTTAACATTACCCGGGCGAGACTACCACATCCCTCGAAGTGCTCCAACACTTCCCCCCTTTACTGCACGATCACTCGCCCGAGTGCAAAACCAGTTTGTATAACCACCGCCGATGACGCACCAACGTCATGGCACAAATTTTAATATACGTGGCACCAACCACAGTTCCATATCTCATTAAGTCAAATTGATAAATCACATGTGATGATAACCCGATCGTAAACTTAAGCAGGTCTAAGCAATTCTATCGTACCAACCCATGTGACAATAATCTAATATCACTAGTATGTTTCCCAACCTAAAGTGACAAGGGTATCATGGCATTTCAAAGTGTCAAGGAGAGATTAATCAATTGGACCAATAACTACCAGCACAAGATTTCAATAAAAGTAGCGATGCAACGTAATTTAAATCAAAATAATTAAATAATAGATTGCAAACTGGGTTCAACATGATCAAAGGACACGACTTGCCTTGGTTATGCTCAGCGAGGTATTCCTGGTCTTAGGGCGCAAAACCTGCTCCTCCGGAATCCGAATCTAGCGAGAGAGAAAACGATCGAAACCAAAGAAACACATAAAATAATAAGCAAATGAACTCCAAAATTTACAAAACCAGAACCAACAGCTAGAGCTCGATTTTAGATGAATTTAGAAAAAAGAACGGGGTCAATCGGAGCTAGGACGGAGGAGAACGGGCTCTCGGAAGATTAACCCTAAATTAAATCAGAGAAAATCGGAAAATGCATTGTTCTGTGGACCCGATCCATGGTAGAACTAGTCCATGGTGGACCCGGCGCATGAAACAAAGGTATGCGGGGGCTACGACGCGGCGTTAGGGCCGACGTGGCGTTGCCGTGGCCGCCACGTGTCACCCTACCGACGTGGCCACGTGGCTCGACGTGGCATGCCACGTGGACAAGGGCTGACGTGGCTCGCGCTGGTGCTGCCACGTGGCAGGGCTGAGCTGGTGGCTCGGGGCGGCGACGGCGCGGATCGGACGACTCGCAGACATCCACGCGGCAAGATCCGAGCCTTCGCCGATCCGGATGGATGCCGACGGCGCGGCGCGCGCGAGGCGGAAGGCGGGATTGCCGACGCGCGGCGGCACGCCGCGCGTGGTCGTCGCGCGCGCGGCGCGCGCGGAACGGGGAGATGGCGGCGTCGCCGGCGCGGGGAATGGATCGACAGCGCGTGTGCGACGCGGCGCGCGCGCGCCGAGGCGCGGCGCGAGGCGCGTCCGGCGCGGAGCGGCGACGGCGAGGCGACGCGGGAGAGGGGGGTCGACGCGAGGTCTCACCGATGGCGCTGGGACGGCGGTGACGGGACAGCTCAGCGACGGCGCGGGTGGCGGCGGGACTCGGCGACGGCGCGGCGCGCGCGCGGCAGCAGCGCGAGGCGAGAGCGAGGCGAGGAGGCGGCGGCGACGGCACGCGAACCGAGGGGGTGGCGTATTTATCACACGAACCGAGGCGGTTCGATCCGATATCGACTTCGGCGCGCGGCGGCGGCGGTTTGGACGGTCCGGATCGGCGGGAGGAGATCGGACAGCGCGGCGTGGCGAGGTTAGGGTTTGCGAACGCGCGCGCATCCAATGGTCGAGGCGCGCGCGAGATCGGACGGCGAGGAAGGCCGAGGCGCGGCGCGGCGAGGCATTAGCAGCGCGACGCGCGGCGGGCGCATCGCGATCCGACAGTGGGGCGCGGGCGACGCTGAGGGCGGGCGCGTGAGGGATCGGGTGGCGGGGAAACGCGACGTGTGGCGCGGGTGGGGATCCGGCGGGCGACAGGGAGGCAGGGCGGACGCGCGGGAAAGAGCGGGAGATCGACGCGTGGGCGGCGGGGATCGCCGACACGCGGAGGGGGGAAATCGGGCGGCTGGGAGCGGCCCGTGGTTTTTATTTCTTTTTCCTTTTTCCAGAAACCCAAATAAAATACAAATAACTCTAGAAAATAGCAAATAAATCCCAAAAATTTACCAAAAATACCAAAAAATTCCTTGAGACCTGAAGAACTCAAATAAAATATTTTCAACTTATGTTAATGTTTATTTTATTCAGATTAAATCATTTTGAAATTCTGAAATTCATTTGAAGCTTAATTTAATTTCAGAAAATTCTAGAAAATTTCTTGTGACACAAGGAACTCAATTAAAATATTTTTAGCTAATGTTGAGGTTTAATTTAATCATATTAAATTATTTAAAACTTTTGAAGGTTCAATTTAAGCTTTATTTAAATTCAGGAAAATTCTAGAAATTTATTTTTAAATTCAAAGTTTTAAAAATCTCCAAAAATCAGGATGTTACAGTGGTCACTGGTATGGCGGTCAATGTGAGGCGACAACGAAGCGATGGTATGGTAGTGCAGCGCATTGCGTCGTGGAGTGAGTTAAGACGGTAGGTGAGGGATGGGACAGCAGTGATATGGGCTGGACGCACGCGAAGGCGGGCGACAACACGGCCAAACATTGTAGTGGTGATGAGCTGACGTGGTGCTGCTGGTCGCAGGGGCATTGTTTAGGGCGTGAGCGCACGGGCGCACGCTGTGGCTAGACCGGAGGGTGAGTGTGCGGGCTTGGCATGGCCGAGGCGGCGAGAGGCACACAACATGTCAAGATCAAATTTCTAAATCCGAACCCTTTGTATATTTCCGCACTAGTCCCAGATCAAATCTACTGCACACAATCAAATTATGATGATCACATAACCAACAATGCTTTATTACAATAAAATGGAGTATAAGCCTTATGACCACTTTATTACAATTGATGTTACAAGATCTTTCAAACTTACAAAACACAGCGAAAGCAGAAATAAATTTTGACGATGGCTCATTAATACGCCATAGGCAATTGACTACGAAACGCAACCTAATACTTCGAGAAGCCTTCGTCGAATTCACATGCCAAGTAGTCATAATCTCCTTCTTGAACTTCATAATCCTTTGAGAGTTGTTTTGAGTGTAACATGTGAGTACATAAAATACTCAGCAAGTTTTGGAAAAAAATGAAGTATATGAAGGGCTTAACAAAGGAAGAATAATATGGTTCTTTTGCACAAAGCAACATTTTATTTCAAATACCATTATTATTTTCAAAAGCCTCAATTTAACAAAGTAATTATAATAGGTGAAACCAAATAAATTTTCTAGTGAAGTTTTCAGCCACCAACGCTAGTTGACAGACTCTAGCCACCAAGGTTCAAGACTAAGGGTTCCAACCACCCACATTGGCTCCATCCGCCAGAATACACTCCTAAGAGTTTCATCCATTCCCGAGTTCCCAAGACTTTTTCTTAAAAGAACAAAACCAAAAATCTACTATGTGAAAGCGTACATCGCCCGCCATTGACCGTGGGCAAAACTATTCAAATAATTTCATTTTATAGAGGTTGTACAACTTTACCCACAAGAGATAAGTTATCTTAATAGCAAACATGCTTCCTTAAATATGAAACAAAGATTATTTATCACAAAGCCTTTACCTCACTCCGATCTAGCTAGACACCACCCGCTGAGGTTTCACCACTGAAGGGTTAAATCCACCACAGTCAGAAACCCCCTCTTGCACCATATGAGTATAGTAAATCCCTATACCTTACTATGAGTAACTCCAGTAATCCTGGTGCTCACTTACCACTGGTGATACCTAAACTAAATATTTATGAGTTATTTGGCTAGGTCATATCCATTTAGACTTGTAGTTGTACGGTAATGCTCAGTTTTGATAATCACTGGCATTAGTCCTTAATTGACTGGATGGCAAATTCATAATACAAGTTCTCGTGCTAAATCTGCACCAACCCAATCTTACCATCCGTCCAAGTCTAAAATTATTTTCATAATTTTATTTTATTTTAAAAACAGCAACAATTCCTATTGCCTCAAAGTTATTTTAATAAATTGAATAAAATATATGATATCAATTTTCCACCCGTAGGATTATATTGACTAACTAGTATGTCTAAGCAATTTTACCATTCTAAAATTATCAAATAACATTGTAATATCAATACTAAGACAAGAGAAGCCTAGGATGACAAAGGTATATGGTTGTCAACATCAAATGAGTGTATAACTATTATTGGTTTAACTAATATCTTTAAGACAGAAGTTATCATTTTATATAACATAGCAATGCATTTAAATTTGAAATAATAAAATAATTTTGGTAAATATAAATACAAGATGATCAAAAGAAACTTGCCTTCTTGTACTGTCATATGGGGCGTACATACGTACGCTGATGCCACAGATCGGGAGCGCTACGGCTGGATCGGATAGAGCTTCTACGTCGGAGAACAGCCCGGCTGAGAAGGAGTTGAATTCGGTTTCCTTTGTGGACATGGCCATGGTTCCAAGGGAACGGTTGCATATTAGTATTTGGATTAGAATAGGTTATTAGTGTTGTGATACAATATAAATCGATGAACGGCAACGCAATATCCAATGCAATCTTCGAGAGTAATCCAATAGCACACAGAGAACACCAGGGAATAGAGTATCATAGTGTAGGCTTTATTGATCTTATGATTGTGTTTTTACAATGGCTCAAAACCATCATATATAAAGAAGAAGAAGAGACTGGGTATTCGTCCATAACCGAACGTCCAGATATTACGTAACACTCCCCCTTGGGCGAATACCACGGTATGTACATGCCTCATCAAAAACTCTTCCCAAAAACCCAGTGGAAAAAAAGGGATAGAGAAAAGAGTACATTACATCTGTTACTTGTGGTACTTATTGCCTCATTAAAAACCTTGCATGAGAGAACTTCAGGAAAAACTCATAAAGGAAAAGAGTGCAACTTGTATATCTTCAGGATTATGAAGTCTTCTGACCTTACACATGGGCTTTCAGGGATGTGCTCCCCCTGAACCTTGTAACTCTCTAAGTCGTCTCATACTAATGCCTCGAATGTACTTATGAAAACTGGTGGCTGATAGTGATTTTATGAATAAATCTACTAGATTATCACAAGACTTAGCCTTCAATACTTTTATTTCCACATTCTTTTGAAACTCATGAGGATAGAAGAATTTAGGAGTAATATGCTTCGTGATATTACTCTTAACATAGCCCATTTGTATTTGTGTGACATAAGCAGCATTATCTTTATAGATAATAGTGGGGTCAGTGATGGTGCTTATGCCACACGACTTCTAGATGTGGCTAACCATTCGTCTAAATCAAACACATTCTCGTGAGGCTTCGTATAATGCGATTATTTCTGAGTGGTTTGTGGATGTGGCAACCAAGGTCTGTTTGAATGACCACCAAGATATTGCTATACCACCACAAATAAATACAAATCCTGTCTTGGATTTCGCATTATGTGGGTTAGACAGATATCTAGCATCTGTATACCCAACTATAGTCAAGTCTTTGTTCTTCGGATAATATAATCCGAGATCTTGTGTACCCTGAAGATACCTGAATAGAGTTTTAATGCCAGCCCAATGTCTTTGGGTCAGAGCTACGCTGTGTGTAGCTAGCAGGTTTACTGCAAAGGCAATATCTGGCCTTGTGCAGTTAGCTAAATACATTAGTGCTCCAATGGCACTTAAGTATGGGACTTCTGGCCTAAGAATTTTCTCATTTTCCATCCTTGGTCTAAAAGGATCTTTATCCACTTCTAGGGATCGAACTACCATTGGTGTTTTCGCTAGATATGATTTATCCATATTAAATTTCTCTAATACCTTCTTAGTATAAGATGATTGATGTACTAAAATTCCTTCAGGGAGATGCTCAAGCTGTAGGTCTAAGAAAAACTTGGTTTGCCCCAAGTCTTTCATTTCAAATTCTTTAACAAGATATGAACTTGCTTCTTTTATGTCCTCTGTCGTTCTGATTTTATTCAGATCATCGACATATACCGAAATAATGCAGAATCCATTCTGGGATTTCTTTATAAATACACAGGGACAGCCTTCACTATTAGTGTATCCCTTCTTCAGGAGAAATTCACTAAGTCTGTTGTACCACATTCTACCAAACTGTTTTAAACCGTGCAACGACCTTTCCAGTTTGACACTGTACATGTTTCAATTCATTTTACCTTGGTCCGGAACCTTTACTTCTTCTAGAGTCTCATATAAATATTCGAATCAAGTGACCCATAAAGGTATGCGGTCACTACGTCCATTAACTGCATACTTAAATTCAAACCTGCTGCAATTAATATCAAATATCGGAACGTTATTCTACTCATAACAGGAGAATATATTTCATCATAATTAATACCGGGTCTCTGCGTAAACCCTTGTGCCACAAGTCTCGCTTTGTATCTCACTAACTCATTGTTTTCGTTTCTCTTCCGGACGAAAAGCCATTTGCATCCTACAAGGAATACCTTGGGTGGTGTTCGGGCTATCGGGCCAAACACCTTTCTTTTGTTTAGCGCGAGTAACTCTGCCTCAATTGCTTCCTTCCACTTATCCTAGTCTGAACGCTTCTAGCATTCAGCTAGATGTCGACAACTTTAGTTTTCCTCTTGTATAGTTCTCCTGACTAATGTGACAATGGCCCGATCTTTCGAAAGGTACTGATAAGTCGATTGGGGAGAACACGACGTTGATGATCCAAAAGCTCCAACCAAAACAGATCGATCCCCTCGTAATCATTACACCACTGCTCGATGGTTATCAACTGTGTCGAATGCGGTTGACATCGCCAAAAAGGCTATCTCCTGCAAGCGAATCGAGAACACAAGCAAAAGAGTATAAGATGCAATCTGAAATTGTATTGCAAATAAAGATTAAGTTCACAAGTTGGGGTTACTCAACCGGACGTACGGTGAAACTGCTAAGCAGAATAATCTCTTAAGAAAAACCTGAGAAAAACTAAAGGGGTGTGACCTCCTTAAATAGGGAAGGAGGAAGCCGCACTTATCTAATGAAAAGGGGTGCGGTACTATTTACGGTTACTTTTCACATGAACAGTACGGCCACGGTACTATTCACGTGAACAGTATCGGCTCAAATAGCCTAGCCCAAATAGCCTAAGTGGTGATACAAAATCCTTGACCCAAAAGGTGATCCATTAATCCTTCTCTATGCGCCTCCTGTAACAACAAAAGACGAACGGAGCTTACTGGAATGCATAGCTTGTTAGCACGGTACAAGAACCCATCATGTACCACAAATTTATTCCAACCCTTTCCCTCCTTACAATTGAGCAATACATCTTTAAAATCAGTATCATGCACATATTTCTCCTTTATTGTCTCTAATCCAAAGATTTTGAAGTCAAGTTGTGAAAGCATGGTATATCTCTTAGACAATGCATCAGTTATTACATTTTTTTGCTCTTTTTATGTTTAATAACATAAGGAAAGGACTCAATAAACTCAACCCACTTAGCATGTCTACGGTTCAGATTTGTTTGACTTCGAATATACTTCAAAGACTCATGATCAGAATGTATTACGAACTCTTTGGGCCATAAATAATGTTGCTATATTTTCAAAGTTCGAACTAGAGCAAATAATTCTTTATCATAGGTAGAATAGTTCAAACTAGACCCACTTAATTTTTCACTAAAGTAAGCAACATGTTTTCTTTCTTGAATTAACACACCACCAAGACCTATGCCACTAGCATCACATTCTAATTCAAAAGTCTTCCAAAAATCAAGGAGTTGAAGCAGAGGGGCGTGTGTCAACTTTTCTTTGAGAGCGTCGAAAGCATGTTGTTGTATGGTGCACTAAGTAAAAGGAATACACTTCTTTGTAAGCTCATTTAGCGATGCAACGATGGTGCTGAAATCTTAAACAAAACGTCGATAGAAGCCAGCGAGTTCGAGAAAACTCTGTACTTGTGTGACCGTTTTAGGAGAAAACCAACTCTAGATAGTGACGATCTTGGTCTGATCAACTTCAATGCCCTGTGGAGTAACAACATAGCCAAGAAATGATGCTCGATCGGTGCAAAAGGTGCACTTCCCAAGGCTACCAAACAAACTTGCATCTCGCAAAACATTAAAAACAGCACATAAGTGATTCAGGTGTTCTTTATATGACTTGGCATATATCAGAATATCATCAAAATAAACCACCATAAATTTTCCAATGAAAACACGTAAAACTTCGTTCATCAAACGCATGAAAAGTGTTAGGTGTATTAGTTAAACTAAAAGGCATCACCAACCACTTATACAGCTCGAATTTAGTTTTAAACGTCATTTTTCATTCATCTCCAAATTTCATTCTAATCTAGTGGTACCCGCTACGCAAGTCAATCTTTCTGAAAATAATAGAATCACTCAACTCATCTAGCATGTCGTTCAACCTAGGAATAGGATGACGATACCGTATTGTGATATTATTAGTGGTTCTACAATCAACACACATATGCCAACTACCGTCTTTCTTAGGAACCAAAAGAATTGGAACAACACAAGGACTCAGGCTTTCCCGTACATACCCTCGGTCCAAAAGATCTTGGACTTATCGTTGAATTTCCTTAGTCTCCTCCGGATTGGTTCTATACGCTACACGGTTTGGCAAAGTCGCTCTCGGAATTAAGTCAATTTGGTGTTCAATCCCTCTAATAGGTGGTAGTCCCAGGGGTAGTTCAGCTGAAAACACATCCTTATATTCCTGCAAAGGTTAATGACCGCAGATGGCAAAGAGCTAGATACATCATCAAGTGAAAATAATGCGTCTTTGCATATCAAAGCATAGCATGGCATATCATTGTCGATAGTTTCAGCAAGATCAGATTTGGTTGCAAGCATGACACAACTCTTTAATTTAATTCCCTCAGTCCTAGCACTAGGTGCCAACTTCTCTTTCTTAGGTGGAAAAATGTTCTTCACTATTTGTTGATTTTCAGATTCATGTTCATGTTATTTCCTTTCATTTTTAGCTATCTCTTTTTCATATTGCACAATTTCAGCAGGTGTCAAAGGTAGCAAAATTATTTTATCCTTTGTGCATTAGAGAGTATTTATTACTTCTACCATGATGAGTTGCGTCGGTATCAAATTTTCATAGACGACCTAATAAAAGTAAGCAAGATTGCATAGACACTACATCGAAATCAGCTACATCATGATAGGAACCAATGAAAAAATGCACTCTCGCAGATTGTGTTATCTTCACCATACTGCTGTTGTTGAACCACTGAATATGGTATGGATAAGAATGTGCACGTGTGGTCAAGCCAAGCTTCTTGACTAAATTTAAACTCACCAAGTTATTACAACTCACACCATCAATTATGACACGAACATGGCATTCCTTGACGATGAGGAACATCTGAAATAAATTATGGCGCTGTAGCTTCTCCGCTTGCTCTCTTTGAGTGCTCAACACTCGCTACACAATTATGGTCCTATAATTTTCCGTAACAGCGGTACCTAAAATTTCCTCTCCTTCGCTATGTTCCTCTAGATCATTATCATTATTTGCAAAGTTAGCTGCAATAACATATTCATCCTCAATATCACTAGTACTTACATATCCACCGTCTTTTGTCGCAATGTATGCTCGTTGACTTAGGCAATTTTTTATGATGTGTCCCATCTCTTTACAACGGTGGCATATAATCACCGTCGTATGACTCGTGGAAGCAACTGATGAAGAGCTCTGCACTGGTGTCTGCACACTAGTGGATTTGCTCGCCTCAAGTGCGTGTGATGGTGGTGGCGGTGCTGCTAAACGCGCCCTACTCATGGAGTGGGCAGCAGACCAGAAAACAAGAGGTGGGGCTGCCTTAGTTTGCCCCGGTGTCGACCTCGATGCAGAAGTACTTCCATAGTTGCTCCTATTCCATTGTTGTCTTCCCTGCAATTCTTTTTCTGCTAAACAAGCAAGCTGGAACAACCTATTGATATCATTATACTCCTTATAATCAACTATGTCATGAATTTCACGCCTTAAGCCCCCATAAAAACAAGCTATCTTATCCTCCTCATCCTCTAAAACATTATAACGCAGTATGTCTATTTGTAGTTCTTGATAATATTCCTCGACAGATTTATTACTTTGGTCTAAGCGCTGCAATTTCTTACGCATATCACGTTTAAAAGCAGGAGGAACAAATCTAGCACGCATAGCTACCTTCAATCTATCCCATGTACCAGATGTTAAACCAAAATTAACTACTTGACTCTACCAAAAGATAGCAAAATCTTTAAATTCACTAGTAGTTTGTTTGACTTTATGCACTTCAGAAACTAGATGGGCATTAAATTTTTGTTCAACTCTTATCTCCCAATCTAGATAAATTTCAGCATCATAAACACCTGCAAAAGATGGTATGGTAAATTTAACTTTAGCAAATGGGTCATCATTAGCACGAGCTTTGTGGTGCTGAAAAATCATTACCTCCCAAACCGTGACGGTTGCGTTGTATGTGGTGTCGTAGACGTGCATCTTGAGCGTCATGATTTCGCCTCTCATTATCATCTCCCACCTCAAGATCTTGGGCTGCATCATGTTCATACTCGCGTCCGTTGTTTAGTGGCCGATTCACCATTCTTTCAAGGCATGTAGTGAGTGTTGCAATACTCTCACGCTGCAATGTATCCATCGTAGCTTGAGACTTCCTATTGATGTCCTCATTAATGGTAGTGTGTTGTTCATCCAAGAGTGATGTGGCGCTGACGTGGCACTGCCACATGGCAGTAGGGCTGATGTGTCATCGACACATGGCTGCTGACGTGGCCTTAGGGTTGACGTGGCAGGACACTATCGAGACCCGACAAATTCTACTCTATGAGACCCGGATCACGCAAATTCAAACATAGATGTAATCACAACCATCACACGCTAAAATAAAGAAAACTCAAATATCGATAAGTCTCAAAGTGCGACCTTATGGCCAAGCTTACAATATCGCACTAGTAGTGAAATCCAAAATAAAGATCACGCTAGTGCACATAGTCAAACATAGATGTAATCACAACCATACACACGCTAAAATAAAGAGAAAACTCAAATATCGATAAGTCTCAAAGGTACGACCTTATAGCCAAGCTTACAATATCCATGACCGAGGACGCGACTATTCGAATAGTTTTACACTCTGCAGAGGTTGCACAACTGTACCCACACGATGTGATTAACCTCGGCCTAAGGAAATCACAACAAAGCTTTTACAAAGTTCGATCCCAACCTAATCTTGCCCGCTAGGGTTTCGCATCACACCCCTCTAGCGCCACATAGAAATCAGCAACCATGTTCATCTCAATGGCAAGATTAAAGTTGAAACCTCCCAAATTAGTTAGCCAAGTCTATCCCATACTAGACATATGGTTTGCACGATAAAACTCAGATCAATGGCACACAAAGTTAAGTCCTTAGGTCTACTTGGGCGAGGCTACCACATACCACGAAGTGAACATGTACTTCCCCCTTTACTGTACGATCACTCGCCCGAGTGCAAAACCAATTTTGTATAACCACGTCGATGACACACCAATGTCATGGCACAAATTTTAATAAATATGGCACCAACCACGGTTCCATATCTCATTAAGTCAAATTAATAATTCACATGTAATGATAACCCAAACGTAGGTTAAGCAAGGCTAAGCATACTAATCGTACAACCCATGTGATAAATAACATATCATCACTAGTATGTTTCCCAACCTATGATGACAATGGTATCAGAGTATTCAAAGTAACATGAACTCGGACAATAGCTACCATTCACAAAGGTTTGTAATAAATAGCGATGCAAGATAATTTAAAACAAAATAAATAATTAATAGATTGCAAATTGGGTTCAACATAATCAAAGGACACGACTTGCCTTGGTTATGCTCAGCGAGGTACTCTTAGTCTTCGGGCGTAGCTCCTGCTCCTCCGGAATCAGAATCTAACGAGGGAGAAAACGACCGAAACAACAAAAACACATAAAATGATGATAAAATGAACTCCAAATACCATGAAAGCAGAACCAAAAGCTAGAGCTCAATTTTCGATGAATTTAGGAAAAAGAACGGGGTCAATTGGAGCTAGGACGGAGGAGAACGGGCTCTCAGAAAATATAATCTAAAGAAAATCCCTAAAAATCAGAAAGTGTACAGTGCTGTAGACTGGGTTCACGGGGGAGAGAGGTTCACGGTGGACCGGGTCTACGAAATAGTGCATGGGGTGCTAACGTGGCGTGCACTGGTGCTGACACGTGGTAGGCTGATGTGGCATGCTGACGTGGCACGGGAGGCGGGCTGACATGGCTGCTGGCGTGGCTGGGGTTGATGTGGCTCGGTGTGGATGCGGCGGCGGCGTGGGATCGGATGGCTGAGGTGATGACGCATGGTTGCATCCGGTGCGTTGGTTTGGATTTGAGGCGACGGCGGAGATTGGGCCAAGAAGCGGGCCGATGATCGACACGTGGCTCGGGCGCGCCGCGCAGATGCGAGGCGCGGATGCGGCGCAGGTTCAGGCGCTGGAATCAAGGTGGGGCGCAGCGCTGCGTGGGTCTAGGTGGCGGTTGACGCAGGTGTGCGTGGAGCGGCCGGAGTCTAGCGAGGGCGGTTGTCCAACGGCGGTGCGACGGCGGGGTCTCCGGCAGGGCGAGGGTGCGGTCGCTGCGAGAGGTGACGGCGGCGACTACGGTGAGACGACGGGGCGCTCGGTGCGGGGGATGATAGCGGCGGCCGGTGGCGCTCAGTGAAGGTGACGAAGGAGCACGGGTGAGTAGAGGTGGCGGCGGTGCTCGCATTTTAAAGCATGCAACCCGAGGTACGGTTCCGCTCGGGCACGATGCGGGTCGGAGTCCCGATCGAAGACAACAACGGGCGAAGCGACGCGTGGCCGATCGGACGATGCGGGAGGAGTCCGGGCGAGTGCGAGCGCGAGGGAGTGGGCCGGGCCGAGGGTGGCGGCGGTGGACGCGTGGCAGGGTGGGGGCCGGCCGGGAGGAGGCGGGGCCAACACGCGTCAGGCAAAATGCGGGGCGAGGGAGTTGGGTTGGAGGCTAATGGGCTTTCGGCCCAGAGCCTTTTAGGATTTTTATTTCTTTTTCTTTTTTCAGAAATTCAATAAAACAATATAGAGCTCTAGAAAAAATAGCAAATAACTCCCAAAAATTCACCCAAAAATATCAGAAAAATCCTTGAGACTTGAGAAACCCAAATAAAATATTTTCAACTTATGTTAAAGTTTATTTTAGTCATTTTAAATCATTATAAATTCATAAAATTCATTTTATGCTAGAATTAATTCCAAAAAATTCCCGAAACTTTATTTTTGAAAAATTGGCTTTATAAACTCGAGAAAAACAGGATGTTACAGACACGTGGCTAGGGCTGACGTGTCACAGCTCGTGTGCGCGGCGGTGGCAAGATCTAACGGCGAGGAAGGAGACGCGCAGCACAATCTGTGCTGAGAATTCGGATCTGAGACGACGGTCGCGATGCGAGACTTGGCCGTCGGATCTTCGATGCGTGGCAGGGCATGCTGCGCGAAGCGACACGGGCGCAGATTTGGGCGCGGCGATCGAGGTGGGCGTTAGGCGCAGCACGGATCGAGGAATGGGGCACAGACAGAGGGGCGGCTCGCGGCTGGGTCGGGCGACGCGGGCGCCGAGGGGGTCTGGCGGCGACGGAGGGGTTCGTGTCTGGCGACGGGGTGCGCGGGGTTCATCTCCGGTGACAGTGGGGAGGAGGTGGGACGGCGGCGGCGCTTATCGGTGAGGAAGACGGCGACAGCTCCGATGGCGCACGGCGGGGAGGGGCGGTGGCGCACGGCGAGGGCATCGGCAGCGGCAGCACGGGACGGCGGCGAGGGCGAGGACGTTGGCGAGGATGGCGATGGCGCGGGGTGAAGGAAGGCGGCGGGGGCGGCGGTGTTTGTATGCACGCGAACCGAGGGCGGTGGTGGGATAAAATCACATGAATCGAGGCGGGTGCGAGATGAACTCGGTGCAGAATCCACATCGGAGATGAAAGGCGGGGAGGCAACACGTGCATGGGTGATGGAAGATGGAAGACGGGCACAGGCGCGGGTGGCTAGGGCAAGCGCGGGCACAGCCGAGGGCTTGCGGATCCGCGCCACATGGCGGAGGTGGGGATCGGGTGGCGGGCATAGCGAGGCGAGGCACGAGCGGGAGCGTGGGCTGGGCCGAGGGGGAGGTGACGTGCGGGCGCGGTGAGGGCCGACACGTGGCAGGGGGTGGGCTGAGGGTATTCGGCCCATGGGGTTTATAGAGATTTTCTCGCTTTTCTTTTTCCAGAAATTGAAACGAAAGGAAAAGAGCTTTAGAAAATAGCAAATAAATCCCAAAAATTCACCAAAAATACTAGAAAATTCCTTGAGACCTGAGAAACTTGAATAAAATATTTTTAGCTCATGTTAAAGTTTATTTTAATCCTATTAAATCATTTTAATTTCCAAAAATTTATTTTAAGCTTTATTAATTCAAGAAAAATTTCAAAAATTTATTTTCAAATTTAGGACTTTAAATACTTTAGAAAAACATGATGTTACAACAAGCTCCCAGGAACCCCCTTAAAGCAACACCAAGAATCCCAGAGCCCTCTACTGCTCTGGCCATGAGTGCCACCGCCCAGCCGAAAGAGGTCATCGCGGACAGCTCAAACCATGCATTCCCCAGCCAAACCATCACTCCCCCGAGCTCCCTCTAACCCTAGGGATGCTTAAAACCTAATGCAATTGTCCTGATATCCTTCCGATCTCTCTGGTGCCATTCAAAAGCCTCGCAGTGAAAAAGCGCCGCCGTTGGCGATCATCGGAGTTCTAGTCGCCGTCGACCCCAAAAATGGAACCACTGGACGGCCAACAACCCATTCTTGCCTTTAGAATTCATTGCAAGTCGCTGTAGCCCCACCGATCACCGCCGCTTTCTTTCTTTGTCTCCCGATTGCGCGCCAGCCGGAGGAGGAAGAAAGCACTGTAGCGAGCGGGTCTGTAGGTGAATGGTAGCAGACAAACAGCAGAACAAAGCCGAGATGGGCTGACTCCTCGTACCAACATACTGTAAGGAAAATCGACCATAAAACCATAGCATCAACAGATGAGTATGATGATGTGGGCTCAGCAGTAGGACGGCACGTAACTGACTTCCATGGCGTTGGTCCGACAACACCCTGGATCTGGAAAAAAATGGGGACGAAATTGAAACCGCCGAACATGAGCATCATTTCTATATTTACAACCTTTTAAATAATATTTTATCACTTGAATAAACATCTTTCAAATTGATCAATAAGTATATGACTTGTTTGTGGAACTCTTTATTTATATTTTGATGTTATTTTAAATTATTCATGATCTTATATCATTATGTGAGACAATTATGATTTACAAATCATCACATATATTGATTGATCATCATGTTTCATGGATCATGGATATAGGATATCAAATCAATAAAGTGGATATATGTTAGAGAACATGATGTTGGATTGACCCACCTTGAGACATTACGGGAATTATTATATTCTTCAGCGTTATCAGTTGGTCTCATACATAGTGTATGTAGGATCTTTAGATCTGAGATTGTCAGTGTTTTCAACAAGTGTAATAGTTTACTTAGAGGTTACCAAATACTACTCCGTGACTGGGTGGTAATAAAGATAGCTTTCGGGTTTACTATAAAACATACGGAGGAATATGAGCGATCAAGATGGAATTTGCCCCTTCTATATAACAGGAGAGATATCTCTGGCCCCGTCAACATGGTTAGATTAAGAAAGTGTATGGCCGTGTCAAATGTAGTTGAGAAGTCAATCACAACTGAGTAATCTACTACAGATTTAAGTGAAGGATCGAGCTATTATAGGTTTCATATCTACAACACCTACATCAACTGAGGAGTTCAATGAAGGTAATAACTATGGTGCTGAATTTAAATATGAAAAGGTGAGTAATTGTGAGAATTCATGTGTTCAATTGAAAATTCCATGTTTTGAAATTTCTTTGCTCAATTAAATAATGTGGAATTGATAACTCATAAGGAAGTTCTTACTAGAATATCTCCTGAAGATTCTTTATACTATATCATGTTCGATAATCCTAGAGAGCTATCTAGTGTAATCAAGAATCTTACTGAAATTTTATGTTTAAAATCATTAGCAAATACTCATGCCTACACATATAAGTTCAATTTGATTGGAGATTACGGTGTAGACAATCAATTTCATATATATCAAATATGCATAACTTGTGATCATATGGATGAATTGAAGCTTTTTATTTTGAATAACAATTATGGTATCCTAAATCTTGTTCGTTATGAAAGAAAAATAAAAATTAGTGACAACTCAAATCTTATGTGTTCATCTCTTATTGAAACATCTAGCATTGACAATCTGAATAATGAAGTTGATGGATGGAAAAACTTACAAATCTTTTCACCCTTGCTAGATGAATGTGATATTGCTCGATTGAAATCTGATTACTTAAATGAACTTTGTTTGATTCCAAAAGTTGTAGCTTTGCCTATATGTGCTACCGATGCAAGTTTACAACCTCAGAGATTTGAATTGCATAAATACATCACTTACATTTACAAAACAAGTTGCAATAATTTCTGTGTGAGAAATTTTGATTGGTTCATTAACTCCCGGGTTACAAATACATTGAGCTTTTATAATTGCTATTGTTTTATAACATTAATTATACAACAATGAAGAATTGTTAAAATGATGACATATACATATACCATGCATATTCCTTGTTTCTCAGTTTTGTGTAGCTTCCACTCCTCTATTTAAGGAGACCGCACCCCTCTAACTTTCTTGGATTTCGTTTATATTTAGTTTACCTGTATTACAACTTGTATCTTCTCTGTGTGTCGATTAGACCACCCAGTCAATATCCTTATTCAAAATCCCACCATATTGAGTATTTTAATTCTATTTGCAGTTTGAGATTGTTTGTTATCATGTTCTTACGTGTTCTTGATTGCATGTAGGAATAGAGTTTCGTGGTCAGGTCAACCGCATTCTTGGCACGGTTGATAACGACTCAGAGTGTTGTTTAGCGATTGCTTGGTGTTCTGGTCGTGACCAGTTAGAAGCCTGCATCGTCAAAGTCGTTCTCCTCGAAATCGAAGTTATCATCTTATCAGAAGATCGGGACCCCGTGGCCTCATCAGGTGGTATCAGAGCTTCAGTTGACCGGTACGATTTCTTGTATCCCTAGTTAGTATATTGATTTTTTATGTCCTATAGTCCAGAAAAATTGCCCTACAAAAAGAATTTATTTCCGTTGTCGAAACCCCATTGTGCTTTTCAATCTATTAGTTTTGGTTTGCTAAATTAAGTTTGTGTCTATCTTAGCATTGTTTAGTTACTGGTCATATTCTTGTTCCTATAAAAATTTAAAAAAAATCCCCACATCAAAATCCATCAAGAACACCCCAACCATAATTTGAAATTTCGGCCAGATCAACGGTTTTCCTACCACGTCCACAAAAAATACCATAACTTTTGTTTCTGATTCCTTTTTTGAGTGAAACCACCACTATTAGATTCATACCTTCCATATATAACTGCCCCTAAAATTTTTCTTCATTCCATAAAGGCAGTTAAAAGATATCTGCGGTGCAAGTTGACCCAAATTTCTGGATTGAATCTGTAATAGTCTGCACTTGTGATTTTTGTGCGATTTTTTAGTCGATTTCCAGAAGTTGGCCTCAAAAGTAAAATTGTAGAACAATTTGTCAGGGAACAAGGAAAAAATGAATCATCAAAAAAGAGGCAACTGACAAAAAGTTATGGCCAAAATTCCGATGTGTTATCCAGTGGACAGAAATATGTCATTTTCAGATTTGGGTCAATCCTTGTGCTTTTCAATTGCAGATCGCATTCTATTGAATTATGTTGTGTTCGTCACTCCTATACATTGTTACACACTTGTTTTGGCCTTCTCCTATCCTTGTTTGATCAGCAACATAGGCTAAGTGCTACATACGAACTATAATTCAATTTTGTGTAATTTTTGAAATTAAATGATTGTTCTCCATTATTACATATCTAGCCTTCCAAACTATACCTTTTACTAACAGAGCAGATCACGTCGAACTGACTCTTGCAATCGCTATGCACATCACTTGAGTCAAGTTACTACGAACCAGCCACCGGTTACACCACCTGTATTGCATTGGTAAAAACTTGCAAGAGCTTGGTTAAAGTTTGAGAGATGTGTGACTTGTTAAGCTCCACCTCGTAGTAGTTTACAGGGACTTACATAATTCTTGTGTATTTCCTTGTTTTCTACTAACCATGATAGGTTCAAAATCACATTGTAGGAATTTTTGTGAGACCAACAACGTGTTAATAAGACCCTCACCACTATCAACAACAGAGTTCATATCTTTGATAAATATTCACTTCCAGCCAGGGTTAAGATTATCGGTTTTGAAATTTTACCGGAGGGGACCGGTAAGACCGAAATGACTGATTTTTGGTTTTTTTTTGGAGAATTTCGGACCGAAAAATTCAAATAAAATTTGAAATTCAAATGTAAATCGGCCGATTATCATCGAAAATCGGCCAAAATTTGTAGAAAAATTGGGCAAAAAATCGGCCGAAAAGTTAAACAAGCTCAGCACGGAAGCAAGTGGAGCACAGTCGGAATGATCCCAATATGCTTGTCATCACCTACACCTCCGAGCACAACCACCCATGGCCGACGCAGCGCAACGCCCTCGCCAGATCAACTCAGTCTCACCACGTCAAGAACAGCAGCAGCAGCTCAGGTTCCAAGAGCTCACAGAACGAGATCTACAACTCATAAAGATTTGATATCTACAACACCTACATCAACTAAGGAGATCGATTAAGGTAATAACTATGGTGCTGAATTTAAATATGAAACAGTGTGTAGTTGTGAGAATTCATGTGTTTAATTGAAAATTCATGTTCTGAAATTTCTTTGCTCAATTTACATAATATGGAATTGATTACTCATAAGGAAGTTCTTACTAGAATATCTCCTGAAGATTCTTTATACTGTGTTATGTTTGATAATCCTAGAGAGCTATCTAGTGTAATCAAGAATCTTACTGAAATTTCATGTTTAAAATCATTAGCAAGTACTCAAGCCTGCATATATAAGTTCAATTTGATTGAAAATTACGGTGTAGACAATCAATTTTGTGTATATCGAATATGCATAACTTGTGATCACATGGATGAATTGAAGTTTGTTATTTTGAATAACAATTTTGGTGTGCTAAATCTTGTTCATTATAAGAGAAAAATAAAAATTAGTGACAACTCAAATCTTATGTGTTCATCTCTTATTGAACCATCTAGCATTGACAATCTGAATAATGAAGTTGATGGATGCAAAAACTTACAAATCTTTTCACCCTTGCTAGATGAATGTGCTATTGCTCGATTGAAATCTGATTACTTGGATGAACTTTGTTTGATTCCAAAAGTTGTAGCTTTACCCATATGTCCTACCGATGCAAGTTTACAACCTCAGATATTTGAATTGCATAAATGCATCATTTACATTTGTATAATAAGTTGCAATAATTACTGTGTGAGAAATTTTGATTTGTTCATTAACTCCCGGGTTACTAATACAATGAGCTTTTATAATTGCTACTGTTTTATAATATTAACTATGCAACAACGAAGAATTGTTAAAATGATGAGATATACATATACCATGTATATACCTTGACTTCTTTGTTACCCTATTTTCAGCATATTAAAAGCCAAGGACGGCTTTGTTTTCAAGAAGGGGAGGATACAACCATATTAGCTATACTTATTGTTCTAATTACAAGAGTTCTACACATCACTTAAATTATCAGGTGAGCTTGTTTTTAGAAGTGTCTTTATATCATATGAACTATATGATGCTACTTAATGATAAAAATGTATATTTATGCAGCTATACAAGAAGGATTGCATCAACACTACGCAGCTATACAAGAGTTCCTACATATTACTTAAATTATCAGGTGAGCTTGTTTTTAGAAGTGCCTTTATATCATATGAATTATATGATGCTACCTAATGTTGAAAATGCATATTTACGCAGCTACACAAGAAGGATTGCATCAATACTACGAGCTCGAAGTTGGGGTCTACCAAAAGGAAAACCAACCAACATATTAAGACCATGTCAATGTCTCCCCCAACACTTCCTTACGGTCACCACATCACTTTTGGACCAATTCAAGCGAGAGTTCAAGTGGGATATGTTTTGGAATCCAATTCAGCCTCCAAATCAATTTGGATTCAGCCTTACAGGTCCAACTTCAAACGAGCATAACTTTCACATATGAAGTCCGTTTGAGGTCCATGAGTACTTGATGGAAAGCTTTTCTCATCCTCTTTCCAACGGATTTATCCTTAGCTACAAATTCCATCTGTATGCTCTGCAATCATCAAAAGAAGTTACTACACCACCTGTTTGGGCCAAATCGGGCCTTGTATTGCTTAGGCCCAAGAGAAAGGTGCTACCCTCACTATTCACGGTTGTACTACTGTTCACATGAACAGTGATAAATAGTACCACCTCTTTATTTCTTAGTTTTATATACCTTTCACTCCTCTATTTAAGGAGGCCGCACCCCTCTAGCTTTCTTGGATTTTGTTTATATTTAGTTTGCCTGTGTTGCAACTTGTATCTTCTGCATTTGTCGATTAGACCACCCAGTCTATATTCTTATTCAGAATCCCACTATATTGAGTATTTTAATCATATTTACAATTTGAGATTGCTTGTTATCTTGTTCTTGCGTGTTCTTCAGTTGTATGCAGGAATAGACCTTCGTGGTCAGGTCAACTGCGTTCTTGGCACGGTTGATAACGACTTGGAGTGTGGTTTAGCGATTGCTTGATGTTCGTCGTGACCGGTTAGAAGCCTGCATCGTCAAAGTTGTTCTCCTCGAAATCGAAGTTATCATCCTATCAGAAGATCGGGACCCCATCGCCTCATTAGGTGGTATCAGAGCTTCAGTTGACCGGTACGATTTCTTGTATCCCTAGTTAGTAGATTGATTTTTTGGCCTATAGTCCAAAAAAATTGTCCTAACAAAACAGTTTATTTCCGTTGTCCAAACCCCATTATGCTTTTCAATCTATTAGTTTTGATTTGCTAAATTGAGTTTGTGTCCGTCTTAGCATTGTCTAATTTCTGGTCATATTCTTGTTCCTATAAAAATTCAAACAAAAAAGATCCCCACATCAAAAACCATCAAGAACATCCCATACCATTGTTGTGGGGGTGGCCCCCACCTAAGCCCAGCTAGCCTGTTAGTGAGTTATGAACCCGTGTACGACGACAAGATGGTCTCGGGAAGAGTTCGAGTGTAAGGGCACTATTGTAAAAATACTCCCTCGGGATATATGTATGGACTTGACGAAGCCTCTGGAGAGGCAGAGGTCATTTGTTTACCTAACTCTCCACCACCATAACTTCTCTTTGTTTGGTCTGTAGCCACAACAGTTGGCGCCGTCCGTGGGGACGACGGAAGCAAGAAGACCTCAAGAAAGATGGCACCAACACCGTCGGCGGCAAGGAAGAAAGGGGTCGCGGAGGCGACACCTCGCGTCAGCGTCGGCACCGTGGCGTCGGCATGGGCGGCTGTAGGAGTGAACGATAACGCTCACGACGCAGCCGCCAACTCCAACCCCGTTTCCGCCGACGCAGCCGTCGACTCCAACCCCGCCTCCGCCGACGCAGCCGTCGACTCCAACCCCGCCTCCGCCGATGCAGCCGTCGACTCCAACCCCGCCTCCACCGACGCAGCCGTCGACTCCAACCCGCCTCGCGACGCAAATTGCCGACTCAACCCGCCTCGCCGACGCAGCCGTCGACCCCAACCCCGCCTCCGCTGGCGTAGCTGACGACTCCAACCCCGCCAGCTACCATAGCACCGGCGAGGCGGTACACGGCCCCGACGTTGGCACCCAAGGCGACACAGAAATGTCCAACGGCCCCAGTAATACTGCGACTCGGGCCAGTAACGCAGGAATCCACCACACAGATGGGGCGGACAATCCGGCGGCGCGGACGCTAGTCGCGGCTGCCAAGCCAGCGCGACCAGGTGCGCCGTCCGTTTTGACTGCGCCCATAGCACAAAGATCCCTGCCGACTGCCCTCCATGCGCTCCAGCGGGAGCTGACGGATCTCCATGACACTGTGAGCGCCATGCAAGAGGCTTCGAGCCTGTAGATCCCGATGGTCGTCGCGTCGGGGGCCCGTCCACAGCACTCGCAGCAAGTGCCCCCGCAGATTCAGGCCGTCAACGTCATCTCCGGGGGTTCATCGTCGGGAGTCTCGCAGCAGCCACAGCTGGGAGTAGCTCAGGGCGAAGTCACCTTTGCGTCCGTCGATGCCCGAGGCGTCGAGTTTCCTCACCACGACCCCCTGCTCGTCCGGGTCGACATTGCAGGGTGCGACGTCTGGCGTGTCCTCATTGACGGAGGCAGCTCGGCGAATGTGCTTTTCACGGAGGCCCTCGGCCGCATGGGAATCCCTCACCGTCGATTGCAACCATCCAGGACCCCATTATGTGGCCCCAGCGGCCAACCCCTAAGTACATTAGGCCAAGTACACCTCCAAGTCTCTTTCTATCATGGCGATAATGCCAGGACCGAGGGCGTCATCTTTGACGTCGCGGACACCCCAAGCCCATACAATGCCATTCTGGGCCGCCCTGTATTGGAATACGCGTAGGCTACGGAAGCAGAAAACAAAACTTTTCTACCGCGCACCCAAGAACATCATGCTAAGGAAGGATCATGGATCGTTACCACTTAGACGCCTTGCAGCAATGAAGAAGAATTGGAAACCGATCCAATCACGCGCGTTGAGGTAGTAGTGGAAGTAGCCGATCGTCCCGAACAGATCGTCTCCTCCACGCACGCCGATCAGCACTGCAACAAGCAGCGCCTCCACCGGTATCCACACGTCCGGGGCCGGAACGCCGATCGCGAGTGTACTAGCACTCGTGAGCAGCTAGGGTTTGGCTCGGGAGGTGGCGGCTAGGGTTTTACTAGATGTTAATCGGGGCGAGAACCTCACCCCGCGCCTCCATATATATAGACCTCCTCACGTGGGCCTTGCGACCAAGGCCCATTAGGAGTCTATTCGGATCTTTATCCGAATTGAGCCCATATTCGAATCATATTCGAATCAGTGTTCCAACCCGTTAAGCATGCGACCTTGTAGGTTCACGTATACTTGGTCGTGACCCGAAACGCCTTCCGTCACCCCGTTAATAGCGCCTCTAGTAAGACATATTAACCCCAAAGTATATGTAAAGATCATATCGGTTGAACTCAGTAATGTTCTCTCATGTACGAATCCCTTTGCCTCACGATATAGATTGAGCTCAAGGCGAGACTCGTGTCATCCTCTTAATAGCTCAATCACTCTCTCGATTCCGTGATGGATTATAAACTTGTGATTGACTCCTCAATCACCTTGGCATGGCCATGCACTTTCATAATCCATTACATCGAGGGGCCGAGATATCTCTCCCATAAGGAGGGGCAAATTCTATCTTGATCATTCACATCCCACTACATGTTTCATGGCAAATCCAAGACTACTTTTATGACTACCCAGCACGGAGTAGTGTTTATGTGAGACCCGGAGTAGAAACTCCTGCACTTCGTGTATTACTGCACTAGTCCTGAGATCAATGCTAGTACACACAGCTCAAATGTAAAAGATGATATATTGCCAACAACGCTTTATTACAATAGTATCTGAAGTTTTACAAAGGCCATTGCCTTACTAAGGTTCACAGAACCACAAGCAAAAATAAACACAGCGGAAGCAAAAGATAACTTGATAGACCCATCAATCTGCCACAGGCAATTGACTGGGGAAGCGAATCCTAGGCATCCGGGAATAATCCACCGCATCCACATTCTACAAGTCATACTCTCCACTTGATCTTCTCCATTCTCTGCTTTTATATTTATAGAGCAACAGTGAGTACAAAAATGTACTCCGCAAGTCTTGGGAAAATGCATAGATGTAAGGTTTCACAAAGGAAAGCTATATGGTTTATTTGCAAAATCAGCATTTTATCTCAAATCTACACAATTACTTTAAAAGCCATTTTGTAAACAACATGTTTTCAATAATCGAAATTGATGAGTACTTTAGTGAAGGTTAAACTACCAACACTAATATCTCGGGCCATCACGCCAATTTTCAAAACCTCAGTTACACCCCGATCCAACATCACGAGAGTTATACTACTCCCGAGTTTTTCCAAATCATTTTGTTTTGAAATCAAAACCAAAACTCCTACCATGTGTATGCATTCTTTGCTCGCCCTTGACCGTGGGCACGGCTATTCGAATAGTTTTAACTCGCAGAGGTTGTACACTTTACCCACAAGAGATAAATTATCTTAATAGTCAACACGCTTCCTTTGGCATGAGACCCGATAAATTATCACAAAGCCTTTCGCCTACTCCAAAGATAGTTTAAATACCACCCGCTAAGGTTTCACCACAACTCGAATCCACGAGTTGGAGCCCTCTGCGCCATATGAGTACAAGAAACCCCGTCCCTCACTATGAGTAACCAAGACACCACGGCACTCAATACACCACCGGTGATATCTAAACTACACTATTATAGGGTAGTTAGCTAGGTCGCACCCATATAGACTTGTGGTTGTACTGCTTTTGCTCAGTTTGGACAAACACAAGCGCCGGTCCTTAATCGACTGTGGTGGCTCATTCACAAACCCAACAATTCTCGTGCTAATCGCACTCACCAAACCTTCCATCCACCCTTGTCAACTTTTCCCTTTGATTTTCAAATTAACAAAGGTAACATCCATTACCACTTTTCAAACAAAATACTTAACAACGGTAACCTCCATTACCAATGTTCAAACAAAACATTTAACAATGGTAACATCCATTACCAATGTTCAAACAAATCATTCATCATAATATTTGATAAACATGCTACTTATTTGAACATTAATATGTTTATTTGCTATGCTAAGCATTTGCTAGTTTTTAAACATTCAACAATTATAACACTAACTTATTATTGAGTCAAAGGGATATCCTAAGTTGACAATGGTACAAGGTAAACAATTTTCAATGGAAGGTATAACAAATTGGATATTTAACTAAATTTTCTAAAATCAAATTATCACTTGATATAACATAAGCATGCAATAACTTTAAAATAAATACCTAATCATTTTATAAAACATTGGAGCAAGTTGATCAAAGGAAACTTGCCAAAACATAGGAGCAAAATGGTCAAAGGAGACTTGCCTTCCTGTGTCCAGGTTGAAATCTTCCCCAACTTGTTCTTGAGATTGCTCTGACAAATCGGTCTCTACACGTAAATCGAGAATTCCAAATAAATAAAATAAAATAAAAATTCAAAAATTAAAAATAAATATACCAGATGAAAGATTGAAATTTTAGATGAATTTAGAAATTTGAATGGACCAATTTGGAGCTAAAATGAGAAAGATATGGCTATTTGAAAATCTCAGATTTGAATAAATCCAGAAATTCGGAAATCTCTGACATGTGGGGTCCACTGGTCAGAAATTTCTTTAAAATGAGTCTCTGACATATGGAACCCACTGGACTCGGGACCCACTTGTCAGCGGCTAGCGCAGAGGGGTGTCGCTGACGGGTGGGGCCTACCTGTCAGTGCGAATTAAAACGGAGAAAACTCAACCTCAGCGCGCGGAGCGGGGCTCGAACGCGCCCCGAAGGAGTGGGAGGGGGAAGAGAGCGGCGCTAGCCAAGTGAGCGGGAGGCACCGCCACCCATAATGGGTAGGTAATCCTCTTAAGGATTATCTCGCGGAGGCCGGCCGGCAACGTGGCACACACGTGGTCGACGCAGGTCGCCGCGTGGTCGCCACGCCACCGCTTGCCGACGTGGCCGCGCACGCCGCAGGTGGCGGGAGGCGCCGGTGGCGCCGACGTGGCGCCGATCCGCCGCCACGCTGCTGCCACCTCACCGACGGCCGACGGTGCGGTGTGGCCGGTGGTGGCGCCGGACCTAGGGTCGCCGAGTTCGTGACGGCGACGCCGCCAAGGGTACCAAATGAAGAGGAGGATGCGGGAATGCATTGGTACCTTACGCGAGACCGAGGGTGACCGGAGGGAAGAATCGCGCGAAGGGGCGGCGGTCGGAGAGGAACCTCACGGCGGCGGAGGTGATCCGTGGCGCAGCAGCTCGGGAAGAGGTCGCCGAACTCGCCTTGGCACCAAAGAACGCCGGAAGGTGTCGGCGAGGAATGAGGAAGCCCGAGGCGCCGGAATTGCTCGCCGGAGTATTTGAAGCCGCGGGAAGAAATCGGGCGAGGGAGGGCTCGCGCCGGTGATTCGCTCGAGAGGTGAGGGATGGGCGGCAGCGGTAGAGGGACCTCGTGTGCGGGTTTTATAGGCGGGAGGGGTGTAACAGCCGCGCGAGTTCGCCGGACTTGTAATCGCTTGGAGGAGATGAATGCGACGGTGATAACGGCCGCAATTAAGAGTGATTATGCCTCGAGGGGTGCGGGAGACGCAATTTGAATGCGCAATGATGTGGGAATAATCGAAGAAACCGCTTTCAAAGCTTCGTTTTCTAATCAATGGCGGCGGCAAGCGGTGATCGCGCGAGGAAGAAGGAAGATAATCGGGGACGGAGGACCTGACAGGCGGGGCCCGCGCGTCAGTGAGAGAAGAAAAAGAGAAGGAAATCAGGCGACGGTTGGATTAGTGACGTGTGGCATAAGGAAGAGATCAGGGCCGCTGGATCACGGGCGAAGGGGTAAGTGAAAGGGAACGATCGAGATTCAATCCGACAACACAGGTTAGATCTGAGCCGATGGGGTGTACTAAGTGGCAACGGCGGCGCGATTTAACACGCAATCACGAACGGTCACGATGACGACACGCCGCCGGGAACGACGGCTTTGACAGTGGGACTCGCGGCGGTGAGTCCACAAGACCGGCCTATGACAGTGGGGCCCACTTGTCGCAAATCGAAAAAGAAACTCAACTCGCGCGCGAGCGGGCTCGAACGCGCCGAGGAGCGGGAGGAAAGAGAGCGGCGGCGGTAACGGCCGGGCGGGAGGATCAACCTACCCTATAAGGTTGATTTATCCTTTGAGTGTTAGCCGGGGATGGCCGGTGCCGTCGGATGCGCGACACGTGGCGCCGCGAGAGAGGGAAGCGGATGAGGCGAGACGGCGGGATGAGCTCGGGCCGGGAGGAAGGGTTCTGATGCGTGACAAGTGTCACCGAGGGAGATTTGATATTTAAATCTTTTATATATATTTCTAAATCATTAGAGACTTTAAAATACTCGAAAAATACCAAATAAATTCCAAAATTCCAGAAAATTCACATAACTCATCGATAATGTTTTAAACATATGAAAATATTTCCAACTTATTTGGATATTAAATTTTCTTTTCAATGTAAACTTTAACTTCGAAAATTCGTAAAATTGGAAATTATTAATTTAAAACTATTTCTTCAAAATAAAAGCAAAAATTGGGATGTTACAAACCTACCCCCTTAGAAGGAATCTCGACCCTAGATTCGGATGAACTGAGAAATAGATTAGAAACTCGCTCAAGATCCTCTTCTCGCCCTGTGTTGCTTCGACTGGACGGTTGCTCCATTGCACTTTGCGAATTTGATAGTCTTGTTTCTTGTGCAGCGCTCGCCTCTTCCAAAATCTTGACAGAAATTCAATATGTCAAGTCCTCTTTAAATCAACATCCTCAAAAGGTATCAACTCCTCCGTACTCTCAAACACTTTTTCAATCGTGATACATGAAATACATCATGTACACCTGACAACTGAGGAGGAAGTTCTAGCTGATAAGCGACTTCACCTCTTCTTGCTATAATTAGAAATGGTCCAATATACCTTGGGGCAAGCTTACCACTGACTTTGAATCGACGCATCCCTTTCATAGGTGACACTTTCGGATACACATGATCGCTCATGTAAATTCCAACATTCTTCGACGATTATCCGCATAACTCTTTTGTCTGGTCTGTGCTGTTTTCAATCGGTCTCGGATTAAGCGAACTTGATCTTCCGCTAACTTTAAGACGTCTGGTCCGAATACTTGACTCTCTCCGGTCTCTGACCAATATAACGGTGTTCTACATTTTCTGCCATACAAGGCTTCAAACGGAGACATCTTCGCACTAGATTGATAACTATTATTATATGAGAATTCCGCATAGGGCAAACTTTTATCCCAACGGCTTTATTGGCTAAAGCACATGCTCTCAAAGATATCTTCCAATATCTGATTTACCTGCTCTGTCGACCATCCGCTTGAGGATGATAAGCAAGATCAAATTTAAATTGGTGCCCAAAACTTCATGAAGTTTCTGCCAAAATCTTGAGGTAAATTGTGTTCCTCTATCTGACACTATCCTCTTTGGAACTCCATGCAAACACACAATTTTTGACATATAAAGCTCGCCAATCTATCTCCGAATATGTAGTCTTTATGTATAAAATGAGCGACTTTTGTTAAACGGTCAACTATAACCCAAATTGAGTCATAACCTAACTTGGTCCTTGGTAGTCCTGTTATGAAATCCATTCCAATTTCCTCCCATTTCCATTCGTATATGCAGAGGTTGCAAAAGACCAAAGCAGCCTTTGATGCTCGCTTAACTCTTTGACATATATCACACAAGGCTACATATTCTGCAATTTCCTTTTCATATTGTTCCACCAAGAACTTTCCTTTAAATCCTGATACATTTTTGTACTTCCAGATGAATTGAATATCCTGATTCATGAGCTTCTTTTAAGATTAATCCTTTAATTTCCTTGTTCTCGGGTACTAGTATTCTCTTTCCAAACCAAAGAGTCCCTTCTTCATCTTCTGAAAATCCAAGCGATTTACCTTTCTTCATATTCTCTTTAATTTCTTTAACATATTCATCCTCTCGTTGGGCTGCCTTGATTTGATCTTCCAAGGTAGGATGAACCTTCAATGCGCATGAATACCTTCGTTAACTATTTCCAAATTTAATCTTTGGAATTCCTCATGGAGGGTTAACTGCTTATCTGAAATTGACAGATGATTCATATGACTCTTTCGACTCAAAGCATCGGCTACTACATTAGCTTTTCCTGGATGATAGTGTATTCCCACATCATAATCCTTTATCAATTCGAGCCATCTTCTTTGTCTCATATTAAGATCAGGCTGGGTGAATATATACTTTAAACTTTTATGATCTGTATATATCTCACACCGACACTAATTAAATAATGCCTCCATAACTTTAGTGCATGCACAATGAGCTAGTTCTAAGTCATGAGTGGGATAATTTTCTTCATGCGGTCTTAACTGCCTTGATGCGTAAGCTACCACCCTTCCTTCTTGCATTAACACACAACCAAGACCTTGTTTTGAAGCATCACAAAATATCTCAAAATCTTTTCGAATATCAAAAACCGCAGAACAGTGTGCTGAAGTTAACCTTTTCTTTAATTCTTGAAAGCTATCCTCACAGATTTACTCCATTCAAATTTCTTCTCCTTCTTTAACAAATGGGTTAAAGGTCCGCAATTTTGGAAAAACCTTCAATAAATCGACGATAATAACTGCTAATCCTAAAAACTTGGATCTCTACATCGCCTTGGGTGGAGTCCAATTTAATACATCCTTAACTTTTCCAGATCTACTGATACTCCTTCCACTGAGATCACATGTCCTAAATTCAATTTCCTTTAACCAAAATGCACATTTGCTAAATTTAGCATATAACTGTGTTCACGAGTCTTTGCAACACTATCCTTAGATGACCTTCATGTTCTTTGTTATTCTTTGAATAGATAAGAATGTCATCTATGAAAACAACAACAAACTTATCTAAATAATCCATAAAGACTTTATTCATCAAGTTCATGAAATATGCCGTGCATTTGTCGGACCAAAAGACATCACCGTATACTCATATAATCCATATCTTGTGGCGAAGGTCGTCTTTGGTATATCTTCGTGTCTAATCTTCAATCGATGATATCCTCGACCAAGATCAATCTTGGAAAAGACACTTGATCCTATGAGTTGGTCAAACAAATCATCGATCCGGGTAAAGGATACTTATTCTTTATAGTGACTTCATTTAAAGCTCGATAATCAACGCACATCCGCTGACTACCATCCTTCTTCTTTACTAGAAGCACCGGGCTCCCAAGGTGAAGAACTTGGTCCGATGAATCCTTTCTCATACAATTCTTGGATCTGCTCTCTTGACTTCGCTAAATCATCTACCGACATCCGATAAGGTCTTTTGATATTGAGCCGTACTGTGCACCGTGTTTATAACGAATTCAACTTCTCGATCGTGGTAATCTGGCAAATCCTCGTGAAAACATCCGGTACTCGCGAACTATCGCCACATCTTCCAAACTTTTTCCTTTTAGGTCAAGTTAACATATCGTCTTTCTTTGAGTGCATAATCGCTTCATGTCTTATCTGAATTCCATCGAATTGGTAAGGATAATGGCACGATTTGCACAATCTATCTGCCCTTTATACTTGATCAACCAATCCATACCAAGTATTATATCTATGCCATCGAGTCTATTATAATAAGGTTCGCTAGGAACTTTACTCCATTTATAATTATGGTTGCACTAGGGCTAACCAAATTAGTCCTCAATTCTTTTCCAGGATTGACTATCATAAGGTCCCTTAGCAAACAAATTTTCCAATTATTCTTTTCAACAAAAGCCTTTGTTACGAAAGAATGTGTAGCTCCGTAATCAAATAATATAATTGCTGGTATCGAAGTTTACTAGAAACTTACCCGTAACTACATCCGTGCATCTTCCACGCCTCATGCGGTAACATGGTTGATACGCCCTCGATTCATGTTTTGTGGAGTCTTGGGAGTTTGAGGGCTTCCACGCCCTGACCATTAGTTGGAGCTCTTGCCGGTGTAGGGTCAAGATTGAAACGAACCGGGTTACCGCTGACGCTTCGTGGGCGCTGTCGCATAGTGTCCCATATTCTTGCAATTGTAGCATTGCACTCCTGCAGCTACATTTCTGCTTTGATGCAATTGGGCTGCATTTCCGCTCTAGGAGCTTGAGGTAAAGGACGAGGTGCGAAATTGGTATCCTCGTATGATTATGTACCGGAGGTCGGTTGTACTGTGGTGGCGTGAATCGTGAACCGCCGCAGATCGCCGAGCTTGGAACTTCCTCTTCCGAGTCGAAGAGTTGGCGTTGAGCATCTTCTGCAATAAAGCTTTATTCACTAGATGCTGAAAAGTAGGGTAGTCATTGGAGACTAATTGAACCTTGAGGTTGGGGTCTATCCTCCCATAAACCTCCAAATCTTTGCAAATCGATCGCCACATCTTCCGGGCATATCTAGATAGCTGAATAAATTTGCTTAAATAAGCGGAAACGCTGTGTTTCCTCAGAGATGATGGAACTCCTTTCTTTCATTTCCATAATACTCATAGGAATATGAGCATTACGGAAGGCTTCCAAAAATTCTGCCCAACCAATGTTCCGAGCATCCCGGTGTGCAAAGGCAGAATTGTCCCACCAGGTTGGCAAAGAACTCCTTGGAGTTGATGAGCAGCATATATAACCTTCTCATGTTCAGCACATTGAGCTAAATTCAGCTTCCTTTCCACTTCCTTAATCCAATCATCCGCCTCCAACGGATCGGCAGATCCTCGCGAAGGTCGGAGGTCGGGTCCTCATGAATTCCCGAGCTTAGATCATGGTGGGTGCACAGTACTTGCTGAGCTTGATTGACTTGATTTTGGGCCAAAGCTCAAGAAGTTGTAGTTGCATGGCCATCATTTGTTCCATATTGGGTGCTTGGGTCATGGAGGTGGAATTGGGGCCTCATTGTTGTTGGGCGCTGGTGGTTGTTGATGTTGCTTCGTGTTCACCATCCAAGCTCCATCAAGAAAAGTACGTAAAAGAGGGAAAAGCATAGATGAGAGACAGGCGCTTTATCATCCCAAAACAACACACAAGATTAACACAATGATTGAGAAAACCCAACTTTTGAAATTCAAATTAACTTTTGAAATGGTTGTACCACAAACGCACAAGGCTTGGTACAATCCATTTTATAACATCATATCATTATAAAAGCGTTCTAGTATCGATAAACGATCAAAAAGGGTAGTCTATCTAACATCTAATTATCCTCAATGATGATACGCTCCTCGCTCCTCCTCGATCCTCCTCTCGAGTCCGACGAGTGACTCGCCCATAATCACGGCAGCTTGTTCGGCGAACGCGACCGTGATCGGCTCGCCAAAGTAAGTGATCCGAACGGAATGCCGGGCGCCCTCGGCGATCCGCTGATGTCGAGGTCGTAGCGGATCGGGCGCCGCACACTCTTTCTTGCCGTGAGCCTAGTGCGAGGTCCCGGGAGTCTCGATCGAGCAGCAACAGAGCCGGTGGAGTCGGTGTAGTGGTGGCAGCCAAGACGCCCGCCTCGCCAGCAGCCTGTCCTCGCTGCATGCTGCCGGCGTGGGCGGTTCGACTCTGCAATACCGTGCTCGAGAGTGTCGGAGTGGTCGAACTCGACGCCGAAGCATCCGGAGAAGTCCTATCTCCCGCTGAGCTCGCGTAAGTCGCGTCGATGCTTGGGTGAATCGCACTGATGAGACAGCGTGGTCGCCCACCACGATCCGAAAGCCTCGGGTGAGTTTGTCCTGCTCGTAGTCGGAAAGAAGCGTATGGGCGATCGTCAGAATCCCTTTGTGCCTCCCGCACAACTCGCTATCGCCATCTTGGCCGCATCTTGATAGCGCCTGCATAAAGGGGTCCGAGGGTGCTCAATACCGCAGAGACGGGTTAAGCCGCCCATCCGGAGCATAGATGAATACTTCCATGGTCCATGAATCCATAGTCATCACTCTAGTGTTCCGCCTCTGAAAATGGGTCGTTGATTATATTTCGATGCTGCATTAACTCGTCGAGAAGAGTCGCAAAGCTCCTCACTCTCGCCATGAGAATGGTGATCCCACGGGTCAAGACGACGAAGAACCCGCCATCTATAAGTTTGAAAATAAGGAGAGATCAAGAAAGATTTTTAAATAATGAGGGTAGGACAAGAACAAGATACTAAGTAAGTAAAGAGTAGAAGCAAAAGAAACTTATATTTTTGTACATAAATTTTTATTAAATATAAATCCTTAAAGCTTCCCAAAACCTATGGCTCGTCCTACACCAAGATGGCTCGATACCACTTCGTGAGACCCGAGTAGAAACTCCTGCACTTCGTATTACATCTTGCACTAGTCCTGCAGATCAATGCTAGTACACACAGCTCAAAATGAAAAGATGATATATTGCCAACAACGCTTTATTACAATAGTATCGAAGTTTTACAAAGGCCATTGCCTTACTAAGGTTCACAGTAACCACAAGCAAAAATAAACACAATGAAGCAAAGATAACTTGATAGACCCATCAATCGCCACGTGCAATTGATCGGGAAGCGAATCCTAGGCATCCGAATAATCCACCGCATCCACATTCTGCGCAAGTCATACTCTCCACTTGATCTTCTCCATTCTCTCGCTTATATTTATAGAGCAACAGTGAGTACAAAATGTACTCAAAGTCTTGGGAAAATGCATAGATGTAAGGTTTCACAAAGGAAAGCTATATGGTTTATTTGCAAAAATCAGCATTTTATCTCAAATCTACACAATTACTTTAAAAGCCATTTTGTAAACAACATGTTTTCAATAATCGAAATTGATGAGTACTTTAGTGAAGGTTAAACTACCAACACTAATATCTCGGGCCATCACGGCCAATTTTCAAAACCTCAGTTACACCCCGATCCGAACATCACGAGTTATACTACTCCCGAAGTTTTTCCAAATCATTTTGTTTTGAAATCAAAACCAAAACTCCTACCATGTGTATGCATTCTTTGCCCGCCCTTGACCGTGGGCACGGCTATTCGAATAGTTTTAACTCGCAGAGGTTGTACACTTTACCCACAAGAGATAAATTATCTTAATAGTCAACACGCTTCCTTTGGCATGAGACCCGATAAATTATCACAAAGCCTTTCGCCTACTCCAAAGATAGTTTAAATACCACCCGCTAAGGTTTCACCACAACTCGAATCCACGAGTTGGAGCCCTCTGCGCCATATGAGTACAAGAAACCTGTCCTCACTATGAGTAACCAAGACACCCGGCACTCAATACACCACCGGTGATATCTAAACTACACTATTATAGGTAGTTAGCTAGGTCGCACTCCATATAGACTTGTGGTTGTACTGTTTTGCTCAGTTTGGACAAACACAAGCGCCGGTCCTTAATCGACTGTGGTGGCTCATTCACAAACCCAACAATTCTCGTGCTAATCGCACCACCAAACCTTCCATCCACCCTTGTCAACTTTTCCCTTTGATTTTCAAATTAACAATGGTAACATCCATTACCACTTTTCAAACAAAATACTTAACAACGGTAACCTCCATTACCAATGTTCAAACAAAACATTTAACAATGGTAACATCCATTACCAATGTTCAAACAAATCATTCATCATAATATTTGATAAACATGCTACTTATTTGAACATTAATATGTTTATTTGCTATGCTAAGCATTTGCTAGTTTTTAAACATTCAACAATTATAACACTAACTTATTATTGAGTCAAAGGGATATCCTAAGTTGACAATGGTACAAGGTAAACAATTTTCAATGGAAGGTATAACAAATTGGATATTTAACTAAATTTTCTAAAATCAAATTATCACTTGATATAACATAAGCATGCAATAACTTTAAAATAAATACCTAATCATTTTATAAAACATTGGAGCAAGTTGATCAAAGGAAACTTGCCAAAACATAGGAGCAAAATGGTCAAAGGAGACTTGCCTTCCGTGTCTGGTTGAAATCTTCCCCAACTTGTTCTTGAGATTGCTCTGACAAATCGGTCTCTACACGTAAATCGAGAATTCCAAATAAATAAAATAAAATAAAAATTCAAAAATTAAAAATAAATATACCAGATGAAAGATTGAAATTTTAGATGAATTTAGAAATTTGAATGGACCAATTTGGAGCTAAAATGAGAAAGATATGGCTATTTGAAAATCTCAGATTTGAATAAATCCAGAAATTCGGAAATCTCTGACATGTGGGGTCCACTGGTCAGAAATTTCTTTTAAAATGAGTCTCTGACATATGGAACCCACTGGACTCGGGACCCACTTGTCAGCGGCTAGCGCAGAGGGGTGTCGCTGACGGGTGGGGCCTACCTGTCAGTGCGAATTAAAACGGAGAAAACTCAACCTCAGCGCGCGGAGCGGGGCTCGAACGCGCGCCGAAGGAGTGGGAGGGGAAGAGAGCGCGCTAGCCAAGTGAGCGGGAGGCACCGCCACCCATAATGGGTAGGTAATCCTCTTAAGGATTATCTCGCGGAGGCCGGCCGGCAACGTGGCACACACGTGGTCGACGCGTGGTCGCCGCGTGGTCGCCACGCCATCGCTTGCCGACGTGGCGCGCACGCCGCAAGGTGGCGGGAGGCGCCGGTGGCGCCGACGTGGCGCCGACCGCCGCCACGCTGCTGCCACCTCACCGACGGCCGACGGGTCGGGCGGCGGTGGTGGCGGGGACCTAGGGTCGCCGAGCTCCGTGACGGCGACGCCGCCAAGGGTACCAAATGAAGAGGAGGATGCGGGAATGCATTGGTACCTTACGCGAGACCGAGGTGACCGAGGGAAGAATCGGCGAAGGGGCGGCGGTCGGAGAGGAACCTCACGGCGCGGAGGTGATCCGTGCATGCAGCACTCGGGAAGAGGTCGCGGAACTCGCCTTGGCACCAGCAACGCCGGAAGGTGTCGGCGAGGAATGAGGAAGCCCGAGGCGCCGGAATTGCTCGCCGGAGTATTTGAAGCCGCGGGAAGAAATCGGGCGAGGGAGGGCTCGCGCCGGTGATTCGCTCGAGAGGTGAGGGATGGGCGCAGCGGTAGAGGGACCTCGTGGTGCGGGTTTTATAGGCCGGGAGGGTGTAATGCCGCGCCAAGTTCGCCGGACTTGTAATCGCTGAGGAGATGAATGCGACGGTGATAACGGCCGCAATTAAGAGTGATTATGCCTCGTAGGGGTGCGGGAGACGCAATTTGAATGCGCAATGATGTGGGGGAATAAATCGGCAAGAAACCGAAGCTTTCAAAGCTTCGGTTTTCTAATCAATGGCGGCGGCAGCGGCGGTGATCGCGCGAGGAAGAAGGAAGATAATCGGGATTTGAGGACTCGACAGATGGGCCCGCGCGCAGTGAGAGAAGAAAAAGAGAAGGAAATCAGGCGACGGTTGGATTAGTGACGTGTGGCATAAGGAAGAGATCAGGGCCGCTGGATCACGGGCGAAGGGGTAAGTGAAAGGGAACGATCGAGATTCAATCCGACAACACAGGTTAGATCTGAGCCGATGGGGTGTACTAAGTGGCAACGGGCGGCTGCGATTTAATACGGCAATCACGAACGGTCACGATGACGACACGCGTCGGGAACGACAGCTTTGACAGGTGGGACCTGCTGGCAGTGAGTCCACAAGACCGGTCTATGACAGGTGGGGCCCACTTGTCAGCGCAAATCGAAAAAAGAAACTCAACTCGCGCGAGCGGGCTCGAACGCGCCGAGGAGCGGGAGGAAAGAGAGCGCGGCGGTAACTGGGCGGGCGGGAGGATCAACCTACCCTATAAGGTTGATTTATCCTTTGAGTGTTAGCCGGGATGGCCTGCCGCCGTCGGATGCGCGACACGTGGCGCCGCGAGAGAGGGGAAGCGGATGAGGCGAGACGGCGGGATGAGCTCGGGCCGGGAGGAAGGGTTCGGATGCGTGACAAGTGTCACCGAGGGAGATTTGATATTTAAATCTTTTATATATATTTCGTAAATCATTAGAGACTTTAAAATACTCAAAAATACCAAATAAATTCCAAAAATTCCAGAAAAATTCACATAACTCATCGATAATGTTTTAAACATATGAAAAATATTTCCAACTTATTTGGATATTAAATTTTCTTTTCAATGAAACTTTAACTTCGTAAAATTCCAAAATTGGAAATTATTAATTTAAAACTATTTCTTCAAAATAAAAGCAAAAATTGGGATGTTACATGCTGGATGGGCGACGCGTGGAGGAGAGAGAGAGATCGGGCGGCTGAGGTTAATTTCTTTTCTTTTCTTTTTCCAGAAATTCAAATAAACATCTAAAAGCTCTAGAAAATAGCAAATAAATCCCAAAAAATACCAAAAATACCAGAAAATTCCTTGAGACCTGAGGAACACAAATAAAATATTTTCCACTTATGTTAATGTTTATTTTAATCACATTAAATCATTTAAAACTTTAAAATTCATTTGAAGCTTCGATTAATTTCAGAAAATTCCAGAAAATTCATTTTTGAAATCCAGGCTTTAAAAAAATCTCGAAAAACAGATGTTACACTGGCGGCGGGATGCGCAACCCACCTCGGGTAGGCGTGAACATGATCGCCTCCGCGTCGGTGCGGTTCGATCTCGTCGCCCGCGAGCACCGCACATCCCGCCGTCCGACAACTTCTCTCAAAGAAGGCGCGGATCGCCACTTCCGTCACCAGCGCCGAGCCCAGACGTGGAGTGCCGCCTCCTCTCTCGGCGCCGCCCACCACTCGCCATCGCCACGGGCGGCGCGCCGAGGTGTACTCACTCGAGCGGCGATGCTCGCCGAAGATGGCGCCGCTGCCGCCGCTCGCTGCGTGCGCCGCGCGGTGTGCCGCCATTCTTCTCGAACTCCGGATGACGGCGAAGCAAGGACGCCAAGAGATAAGAGATGGGGACGCGGTTGGGAGATAGACAAGGCGATGAAAAGGCAAGTGGCCTCAATGCAAGGGGTACTTAATACCTCCTGCCCCACGCCATTGATAAGCGTAACTGCCGGGAGGCGAACCGTCCACATCCCCACGATCGCTGCCGTACCAGCACACACATGTGTGCACGGAGCCCAGTCAAGCGGCGGTCACACCAAGGGCCCCGGCGGGGCACGGCGCACCAATCGCACCTCGCCGCGTGTCGGCTCGGCAGTTAGGCAGTATAACCGACGGCATCTCGCCATGCGGCAGCGCCCCGCTCGCCCGGCACCGACACGCACCCGCGCGAGACCTCCCGCACGTCCAGAAGCGCAATCGCCAGAGGTCGACGCGTTGCCCTCGCGTCCGGGGGCGCACCCGGAGGAAGCCGACGCAGCCTCGCCGCCACATGCGTCGGCACCCCACCGAAGCCGCACGCGGCGCCGCATGGCTACGCCGCTAGGTTCCACCCGCAGAGCCACATGCGACACCGCCAATGGCCCGCCAACCCGCCTTTCGTGAAGCCTTCGTCTCAGCGGAACAACTCCGACTCCGCCCTCGACGCCATTTTCGTCGCCACAGCGCAGTCACGCCTCCACAAGCCGCGCCACAAGGGCGCCCCTTTTGCTCCAATGGCTCGGGACAACCCCGGAGCTTCCTGCACACTATACCTCTTCGATCTTACTACAACCATTTTGCTATTCTAATGTGTCCCATGCCTTTCCACAGACGCCAGGTTACACAAAGCACCGACGCGGTAAGTCACTTGGTCGAAGCACGCGCCGGTCATGGCATGGCCAACCGGCGGCCGACGAGGCGACATGGGAAAAATGCGCACGCAGTGCACTCACCAGGATGCGGGACAACGCAGGACACGTCGGAGTCGACCCCCCGTGCTGCCACCGCACGTTCGTGGCCTGAAGAAGCACGACCGCCCCAACATGCACCAGTACCACGCCCGCACAAACATATTGCTCCAAGCTCGGAGACGATCTTGTTCTCATAAACAGGCGCCGGAATCGACAAAGCCCTATTTATGAGAACAAGACCATCGCAGAGCATGGAAGCACGGCGCGCAGGTCTGGGAAGCACAGTGCTTCACCACGCCCATCGATATACACCAGCTTTCCCATCGGGAAACGCAACCGACGAGAGTCGAACCGGCGCAATCATCGTGCGTGCGCGCGCCGTTTCAACTTGCCACCCCCGCATATCCCTCCCGCAACGGCAAGATCCTCGGCCCCGTCTTCGGCGAGGTCTTCGCACCCTCGGAGCGGCTCAGCTCCGCCCTCGGCAAGGTTTTCGACCCCGCACGACTGCTGGCATCCACCTGTGCCCTCGCAGAACCACAATGCGCGCCACATGCGAAGTCACCTGCACCCAATATCATACAAGTCACAGGCCGCAGGGACGGAGGGGGCCAAAGGGCTCGGCGGCATGGCTTCGGCCTGTGAAGCCCTTCACCATGAGAGGCTCCTGTTGTAGGGGTGGCCCCCACCTAAACCCAGCTAGCCTGTTGAGAACTATGTAATAAGAAAGGCTTCTGTGAAGCCACGGTGGTAAGGACACTCCCTACGAGGGTACATGTATATATATGATATCGAGTCTTGGGAAAGGCCCAAGAGGTCATTTGTTTACCTAACTCTCCACCACCATACTCTCTCTGTTTGGTCTGTAGCCACAACAATGTCCATTTCCTCAAACTCCACTGCCAAAAATTCAAACCCACACCCAATTGCATATTTCTGCATTTTATTTCTTTTTATAGATTTTTATTTTGTTTGTCCTAGCTTGTTTAGACATAAGCACGGATTGATTTTATTTTCTATTTGTTTTACGATAGTTTCCGAGGAGTCCGTGCAAGGCCCTGAGCAACCCTTCCAAGTTTACGAGATTGTCAAAATCCCTGATCCGCAAGGCAAGTTGCAAATTTTGAACATGTTGAACCCATGCATTTCCATATTATTTATTTACAGTATTTGCTTTACTATTATTTGTCCAACTATTTGTTTAAAATAAATGTTTAGAATAACAGGATACATGTAGTTATGTCCTACCACTGTAAAATACCCTACTTTACTTGGTAGTTCGCATTGACAACCATAGTATTATTAAATTAAATCATACATAACCATCACATTTTATTCACATAAAATAACGAGCTATCAAGGACTTGGTAGTTCGCCGGTAAAATCATTTTAAAAAAAGTTCTAGGGTAGGGCGGAAGCCATGGAGTGCTATGTAGTGACGAGTCCACAACCCTACCCTAGGGTGGAGAATGCAGCAGACGGGTGTCGGTACAAGTATTGGACGGGATCCGGTCGTGGTTGGCAGTCTCAGGAGAAAATATAAGGACTAGACCCTTATGCTGAGTATAGAGCACAGTGACCGCTCAACCACAAGTATTGAACTGTCAATCCTGGTCCGGTAACTACTCACTTTAATTGAACCCCTACAGGAGTACGGGGTGTGGTATGGGCGGGTTATCGTCGTAACACGTAACTCGCCGTACACACACAATGGTAGGTCTTCATGAAACTTGGGCGATCAATCGCAGCTTGTGCGGTCGTACATGTTCCGAATTGGCCCGTGGATACCCAGTGTAGTGAAAGTCAAAACTTATCAGGTAGAGTCTATATATTAAATTGAGCAGCGAAAGATCTTGTTTTCTCAATTCAGTCACAGGCTAGTGGAGCGTGTCTATTGCATAAAATTAGCAATTGAGAAATCTTGTGGGTAAAACTGAACAACTCTGCAGAGTGAAATTAAATTGTATTCGAATACACCATGCTTCCGATTAATGAAGCTGTATTTGATGGGTGAATCCAGTAGCAAGGCATAAGTAGTTTTTCGAGGTTTTAAACTGTGTAATTCAAGAAATAATGTTCAAGACTCCCTTTCCTTAAGCAGTATAATTGTTTAATTGTTTTAAACTGTTTACAAATAAAACTGCATCCATATAAAATAATAAAATTAGTATACTCCCTTCCTTGGAATTTCCATGCAATTAGTAAATTAAGATTTACTATTGTAACTTGCTGAGTACTGTTGGTTGTACTCAAACCTGCTATAATTAAACCACTTCAGAGACCAGAAGAAGAAAGCGCATGCAAGTGTTCGTGTTAGGGTTGCGACCGCACCCAGGCGTTCATGTGGGAGTTTTCTTCGGTTCTTCTGATTGTAAGTTATATTTTGGGCTTAGACGCCCATAAAACTATTAAAATGGACCACTAGGTTTTATTTCTATCAAACTAACCCTTGTTAAATGTGCGTGAGCAGGTTTAATACCACTTCTTAATACCACTTCTGTCCGCAACAGAACTTCTGGACTGTTACAGGATGTACGACACCTCTGTTCCCAGAGGCGGAGGAGTTATAGTTAGCAAAAGATCCTCTACTCCGGTTCTACATTAAACTAGCAAGGACGATGAAAGCACTCAAACTTTGGGCTCGAACAAAAAATAGGGAACCTCACATTTCAGCTCGTAATTGTTAGTGAAATAATTCTTCGATTAGACGCCGCACGGGAGGAGTGGGAGTTATCTTTTTAGGAATAGGAGCTCAGAAATAAACTTAAACACATAATTATTGGGCTAGCAGTGCTAGAGCGAACTCGTTTGCAACAAAGATCATGCCTGACTTGGATTAGAGAAGGCGATGCATGCACAAAATTCTTCAGGCTCAAGGCAAATGCCAGAAGAAGAAAAAAAACTGCATTCATTCTCTTCAGTCCACAGAAGGAGTAGTTGTCTCTCATGATAAATAAAAAAACAGGATGTCCTTTTCAAGCACTTTCTTGAGCACCCAGGGAAGAAAAAACATAGAGAGATCACTCTGAATTGGGAGCAGCTAGGCATACATGCGCACTACCTCAGTGAACCTTTTGATGAAGGGGAAGCGAAGGAGGCTATCTTTTCTATGTCGACAGAAAAGATAGTAGGGCCAACTGTTTCATAGGTCTTTTTTAAGGAGAAGTTAGGAGATCATCAAAGAAGACATCATGGCAACAATCTTTAAGCTTTTGAACCTTGGAGGAGAGAACTTTGGCCTCCTAAGACACCACGTGAGAGCGTTTAGAATGTTCTACGATGAATCATTGCCAAATATGTGGAGTTGAATTTTAATTTTTTTCTAAAATCTATAGATTTTCATAAACTATTTTAGACCTGGCGGTCAAACCAGCCGACACTAGTAGTCTGACTGGCAGCCATCATAGTCAGACCAGCTAGAATTTTGTATTTTAGGAAATTTGTCTTGGTTTGGTTTGTTTTGACTTATGTTAGGGAATATATATTGTATGAAACATGTTTTAAATTATATGGGTCAATTTGTGAATAATTTGTGTTTGAAAATAATTTTTTGTCTTTAAATGTGAAGTGAGATATGGAGTCAACCATGGTCAACAGTGAGGATTAGGACTACGCACATGGAGGCGCTGAGGTCCATAACAATTAAGAATATTGGGTGAAATGGTTGAGCTCAAGTATGGCACAAGAAAAACGGAAAATATTGAAGAGAAGATTCAAGTGATGGGTTGGACCACGTGACTTGGTCGACTCAAGTGAGGCTTAGTTCGATGGAACTGAAATATGAAAGACTTGCTGACGCATGGTAAGTCAGTTGTGCACCTACATATGGCAAGCATGGCGATTGTTTGCAATAAAAGATGAAGACCGGGTTAAGTGTGTGAATAAACTCGTATTATGTGGAGTCAATAAGTTTTCCTCATATGTATTAGTGGATAGTATCCATTAGGGTTAGATATGGGCTGGTCGCATCATCTTTTTAATAGGTTGGGATAGAGACTCATAAGTTAACCATCCAACCATCCTTTATTCTAACCAATTGTTCTAAAGTTAAGGTTTAAGAAATATGAGTTTTGTGGTATGCTCTCTTGTCCTCCAGGTAGAGTGGCTATAAAACATTCATTCTTAAGTAACAACATATCAATTTTGTTTTTCACTCATGGACTCTTCTTGATTTGGTTAATTTGCTCTTCTTCTTGTTAGTTTTGATCTCTTCTCTTTTCTTCTAGATCTTGTTGGTGCCAAGGACATGTAAGTTGTAGAGATGACTTATAGAGATCAATCTCCATTTATCTAGACATCAGGTCTTGCAAGATTTCAAAGTTACCTGATTTTGCTTGGATTTAACCTCATCTTGAGATTTGTTGGTCCCAAAGTTTTCGCTTCAATTCCTTGGGGGGAATAGTTTGTTATGTTATGTGGGAACTTATCTAGAGTCATTTTGGCCATCCTCTACCCACGAGTAAGTTATATTATAAGATTTTGAAGTTTCCTCAGTTTTGATGCAATCTTACTTGTTCTAGAAAAAATGTTGGAATTTTGACCAAGATTCATGCTATCATTAGATAGAATAGGTTCTTAAAACACTTAGCAAGGTGCATACAAAGTTTTATCTCATTTGATTGAGGATTTTTAGGGTTGCACCTTTCTTGATTTTGGCTCGAACAGATTTTCTGTTCTAAAAATAGGGCACCTTTCTTGATTTTAGCTTGTGTAGATTTTCTGTTCTGAAAACAGGGGAGTGGTTAGACCACCCCTAGGCTTAGTCCAACTAACCACCGGTCAGACCGCCTTAGCCTTGCTAGCCAGATTGACCGGTGGTCAAACCGTCGATGCTCAACTGGTCAAACTGGCCTCCCTGTGGCGATCAAACTAATGTGGAGCAGTTTTCTCCTTTGTTAGACCATGTGGTCAGGTCTAGCTATTTTAGATGATAAATAATTAACAACGTTGGTTATGATATTACTTATGGTGTGTTGCGCGTGTACCAATTGATATTGGTCAAGTTCGGACGAACTTGTATTGAAAAAATATTCTTTGGTCTTTGCATATGTAGGTTGAGCATGGAGACGATCGTGGTCGATAATGAGGAGGACCAGGACTAGGATGGGGAGATCCGAGGTCAGACGGTCGAGAGAGTCACGAGATGGTCGAGCTCATGCTTGGGCACGTGAAGATCAAATGTAGATGATGCGTGGAGAAGATACAGGGGGTATGGTCCTGGAGGCTTCGACACGTGATAAGCTGAAAAAATTGAAAGCGTAAAAATAATTAAGAAACTCATGTTATGATGAGTTTTGGATCCCTTAAAAAGTAGTGGGCCAAAAGTCTGGTTGAGATAAAAAAGACTAAGACGAGTTGTATTAAGGTTTTGAGTGGTTGCTAGTATATATATGTGATAACTGTGGCAGCTGAGTACAACGATTGGAAAATACAAAAAGAAAAAAGTGTGCGGGTAGCTGGACAATCTATCTGAGATTTTTGTTTGTGTCGTTGATTGCTTTTTGCATTGTTTGATCGGGTCTTCGTTGGAGTATCCGCCGCCGGTGTAGGGGGCTACGAGCACCGGTTTCGTTCTGGGCCAAAACGACGTGAAGCGTTGAAGATCGTGTAAGCACTGCATCAGTTCGGCTGGTGCAGATTTTTTGTTTTGGTGTGGAGAACAGAGAAGGCTATCAATCAACTATTGCTATTGTCGTTGCTTTTCAGAGGACACGTCTGTTGCTGAGTTGAGTTGGTAAGATGTGGACAGAGATCAAACAATTGTCTATTGCTTTTACTATTGTCAATTATTTCTATTGAAGTATGAACCTTCTTTCCTTTTGTTAGAAATAGGCCCGTTATTTGTGGCCCATTTTCTTAAATTCCAAAGCATGTGAGGTTTAGTACCATATTGCTTAGGCAAAGTGGGGGAGACCAATTTATAAGGTGGAGTCCATACCACTCCTTGAATTATGGAAGTGGATGGTGGCTTTGGCTAAACACACGCGCGCGCGCGTATTCGCGTATTTTCGCGTGAAAATCGCGTGACTTGTGACTTGCGACGCGCGACCGCGCCGTGACGTGGCGCGCCACTTGGCGCACCATGTCCACCTTATTTTGCGAACCTCGCATCATCTCTCTCCTTTTAACGGTCATGAGATCGCTTAATTACCATTATTCGGTTTTGAATTTTATCGCCACGGCGAATAATTGATCGATTACGGCCGAATAATTGATCGATTACGATGAATTATTTTAGTTCAATGAGGGCAGTTACTAGAGAGTAATCTGCACGTCTATAAAAGACACAGAGACGCCCAGCTTGCGACGAACTTTTCATTTTCCTTCTCCTATTGTCCTCTTCCTCTCTGGTGATATTGTGTTTGTTGTCTTGTCTTTGTTCGAACTACGCCGCCTTTCTTCCTGCGTGCACTGGAAGGAGGGTGAGCGGTATCTCGAGCCATTCTTTGCGTGAAGATCCGCACGGGGCAGCAATAAGGTTTCGGGCAGCGCATCTGCGACCGCTCTGCTCTGCTTCATCTACGTCCTGCACTGCGTCAAGCCTACACTGCATCAAGCCTGCGCTGCTTCTTGCTCTACATCAAACCCAAAAGTAAGTCGTTCGTGTGTTCGTACGACTTTGATACAATATTTTTCTTGTGTATATTCTGAAGTATGATGAGTAGCCTACTGTTACTAGTTAGTTGTGCATCGCTAGTATATTACTTTTGTCTCCTACTAAAACTTGGAATTAAAATATTGCCTACATTTTCAACAATCCAGAAACCTTATTACGAAATTTGTTGCAATACAGAAATGGTTAACGCTTCTGATGCAATGAAACCTGAGAGGTTTTGTGGTCAGAACTTTCGTAGATGGCAGACTAGAGTCAAGTTTTGGCTCATGTCTTTGGGGCTGTGGTGGGTTGTCCATCCGCAGTATCCATTTACGATCGAGCAATACATGCAATTTGATAGTGCAAACAACACTGCTCTTGGTTGCATCTTGACTGTTCTAGCAGATCAACTCTACGATGTGTACATGGACTATAAGTCCACCACAGATTTGTAGAATGCACTAGAGCACAAATATGTAGAGGCAGAGACTGGTCGCTAGCTCTACATGTGTGAGCAATTTTTCGACTTTAGCATGGATGAGGCTAAGTCTATAGTTGGACAAGCTCATGACCTCCAGCTACTAGTCGGTGAGATTGCGCACCTGGGCTGTGTGTTACCTCCTAAGTTTGTGGCTGCGGGCATTGTTGCTAAACTCCCACCTTCTTGGCGGGATTTTGCCACTAGCCTGAAACACAAGAGGGAAGAGATTTCTATTGAGGATCTCATTGCTGCCCTCGATGTGGAAGAAAAAGCTAGAGCAAAGGATGCACCAAGCACATCTGGCCAGAACAATGGAAACTTCATTGAGAAAAAGACTATAGCAAAGAAGTACAAACCCAACAAACCGAACAAGACAACTAACTTTAAGAAGAAGAAAACTGAGAAAAAGGATTTCAAGGACATCACCTGCTTTGTGTACGGAAAAGATGGTCATATGACGAAGGATCATCGATTCCATAAAATCGAGATGGTGAAGATCAAAGAAGAAGGTCATCAACATGATCATAGGCGAGGCCTCAACTTCGGAGGGTATGGTAATCCACCGTTATTTTTTCGCATGTCAATCCACCATTGGTGGGTGGATCTCAAAGCTAATGTTCACGTATGTTCGATATTTCCTTGTTTCTTCTTACCAGGCAGCAGGGGCTTCCTCCGTCCTAATGGGAAACGGCTCGCATGCTTTTATTCTTGGTGTTGGCACGGTGGATCTGAAGCTGACTTCAGGGAAGATTGTCCACTTAAAGAACGTGCAGCATGCTCCTACAATAAACAAGAACCTTATTAGTGGTTCTCTTCTATGTAGAGATGGTTATAAGCTAGTTTCTGAGTTAAATAAAATTGTATTGTCTAAGTTCGGAAATTTTGTTGGTAAAGGCTATGAGAGCGGAGGCTTGTTCCGCCTAAGTACTTTAGAGTATTGTTATAATCTGAATGTTGCAACAAATTTAAATAAATGTGAGGCAAATGTTTGGCATTCCCGTTTCTGTCATATTGGTTTTGATAGTATTGTGAGAATGTCCAAATTAGATTTAATTCCAAAATATGAAATTGTCAAAGGATCAAAATGCCAGTCATGTGTACAAGCAAAACAGCCTCGAAAACCTTTTAAAGGATTAGAGGATGAAAAGAATCTGGCACCATTAGATCTTATTCATTCAGATTTGTGTGAAATGAATGGACTATTGACAAAGGGAGGCAAAAGATATTTTCTAACTTTTATTGATGATGCAACACGCTACTGCTATGTGTATTTGCTAAAAACTAAGGATGAAGCTTTAAACTACTTTAAAACTTACAAGGCCGAGGTTGAGAACCAACTAGAAAAGAAAATAAAAAGATTGAGATCTGATCATGGAGGAGAATATGTCTCTCATGAGTTCTCCAAATTCTGTTCTGAGTATGGAATAATCCACGAGTTCACACCACCATATTCACCCCAATCAAATGGGATAGCTGAGAGGAAAAATCGAACACTAACGGACTTGGTCAATGCTATGTTAGAGAGTTCCAGTTTGCCTAAGGCATGGTAGGGGGAAGCTATATTGACAGCAACCTTCGTCCTAAACAGAGTTATCACTAAAAGAAGTGAAATTACTCCATATGAGGGATGGAAGGGGAGAATACCTAATGTTAATTTTCTGCGAACTTGGGGGTGTTTAGCAAAAGTCAATATACCATTGCAGAAAAAGAGAAAACTTGGACCAAAAATAGTCGATTGTATTTTTCTAGGGTATGCTCAAAATAGCACAGCCTATAGATTTTTAGTAGTTAAATCAGAAACTCCTGAGATTATTGCTAACACAATAATGGAGTCTAGAGATGCTTCATTTTTTGAGAATATCTTTCCTATGAGAACAAGAGGCGTACTTCAACACGAATGAAAATGTTCAAAACGATAATATCGAAAATGAGAATAATCAAACTTCAACTTTCCACTATTCTTGAACCAATTTATGATATCACGAGGAAGACAACAATTTAGTCAAGAAGCTCCTCGAAGGAGCAAAAGACAAAGGGTTGAAAACCTTTGGTGATGACTTTATTGTATACCTCGTGGATGATGTGCCAAAGACTCTTTCGGAGCTTATGCATCTCTTGATGCTGAGTATTGGAAAGAGGCGATCCATGCGAGATGGACTCTATCATGGCTAATGAGACTTGGGAGATCACCGATCTTCCTATTGGGTGCAAACCTGTAGGATGTAAGTGGATTTTTAAAAGAAATTGAGGCCCGATGGTACTATTGAGAAGTACAAATTAAGACTTGTAGCTAAGGGTTACACTCGGAAAGAGGAGAAGATTTCTTGATACCTATTCTCCCGTCGCTGATTAACCACCATCGAGTACTCCTCGCGTTAGCATGTTCCTATAGTGCAGTATGTTCATCAAATGGGCGTAAAGACAGTTTTCCTTAATGGAGAATTGGAGGAAGAAATTTATATGGATCAACTTTGATGGTTTTGTGATTTACAGACGGAAAATAAGGTATGCAGGCTATTAAAATCCTTATATGGTTTAAAATAAGCACCTAAACAATGGCACGAAAAGTTTGATAAGACTTTGACAACCGCTGGCTTTATTGTGAATGAAGTTGATAAATGTGTATATTATCGCTATGGTGGGGTCAAGGAGTGATATTGTGTTTGTATGTGGATGATATACTTATATTTGGAACAAACAACTGCTTTGTAATTGACGAGGTCAAATCTTTTCTATCCATTGTTTTGATATGAAAGATTTAGAAGAGGCGGATGTTATTTTGAATATTAAATTGATTAAGAATGAGAATGGGATTACTTTGAGCCAATCTCATTATGTTGAGAAAATATTGAGCCATTTCGGCTTCGAAAATTGTAAAGTTTCTCCAACACCCTATGATGCAAGCATTAAGCTTCGAAAGAATCAAGGGTTAAGAAAAGATCAATTGAAATATTCACAAATTATTGGGTCACTTATGTATTTAGCTGGTGCCACAAGACTGACATTTCATTTGTTTGTGAGCAAATTAAGTCGGTTTACTTCTAACCTAGAGATGATCACTGGAGGCACTTGAAAGAGTGTTGCGCTACTTGAGGGGCACAACATCTTTTGGAATACATTATCTTTGGATGCCCTTACGTATTAGAAGGGTATAGTGACTCAATTGGATCTCTCGATGTGATGAGATCAAAGCTACAAGTGGTTATGTGTTTACTTTAGCTGGTGTTTGCAGCTTTCATGGAGGTCTTGTAAATAGACTATATTGACAAGATCAACCATGAAAGCGAACTTGTAGCACTTGACACACCATCATCGTTGAGGCCGAATGGCTAAGAGAGCTTCGATGGACTTACGGTTGGTTGAGAAACCAATACCGCAATCTGATGTCTTGTGATAATCAAACTGTGTTGGCCAAAGTCACAAGTACAAAGGATAATATGAAGTCCTCTAGACATGTGAAGCGGAGGCTTAAATCATCGAAAAATTGAGAAACTCGGAGTGATAGGCGTGAATTATATTAATCTTGAGAAAATCGCAGACCCTTTTACAAAGGGATTAGCACGGAAAGCGATTTCTGTTGCTTCTATGGATATGGGAATGAGGCCCCTTTAAGTTACATCACAATGGTAACCCATGCTTTCTTGATCGAAGATCCCGTGACGTAAATAATGGGAAAAACAAGTTGATGTTGTAACAAGAGAGTACATATTGATTGTACCTATATCCTAATAAATAAAATACTCTCAACTGTATGGAAGATTGGCATAAAGCCTTAATGTATTCTGTTGTCCAAATGAGGAAAAGGTATTAGCCTACAGGATACCCAGAAAGAATACACCTACTTGAGCTTAACTGTTTGATCGCAGTTCACGAGAACGGGGCATTCTCTAGAAAGCTCATGAGCAGATAAGGGAGCAAGACCATATAACGCTCTGTTTAGGCGTGGTTCATTGGCAGCCTAGTATTAGTTGAGATTTCAAGTGAAATCTAATCACAAAAAGCTATGAATTCAAGGCATAGTCCATTCATTAGCTGTGAGAAGATGAAACTTGTTATTCTAGGTGCAAGTTCAACATGTACGGGACTTACACTAAAAGACTAGTATATTAACAGTACATCAGCACAATATCTTTGATATCCTTTTGCTTCTTGCTTTGGAATTGGTAGGGGATTGTTAGAAATAGGCCCATTATTTGTGGCCCATTTTCTTAAATTCCAAAGCATGTGAGGTTTAGTACCATATTGCTTAGGCAAAGTGGGGGAGACCAATTTATAAGGTGGAGTCCATACCACTCCTTGAATTATAGAAGTGGATGGTGGCTTTGGCTAAACACACGCGCGCGCGCGTATTCGCGTATTTTCGTGTGAAAATCGCATGACTTGTGACTTGCGACGCGCGACCGCGCCGTGACGTGGCGCGCCACTTGGCAGACCATGTCCACCTTATTTTGCTGAACCTCGCATCATCTCTCTCTCCTTTTAACTGGTCATGAGACTGCTTAATTACCATTATTCGGTTTTGAATTTTATCAGTTACCAGCGAATAATTGATCAGTTACTAGTGAATTATTTTAGTTCAATGAGGGCAGTTACTAGAGAGTAATCTGCACATCTATAAAAGACCTGGAGACGTCCAGGCTTGCAGACGCGAACTTTTCATTTTTCCTTCTCCTATTGTCCTCTTTCTCTCTGGTGATATTGTGCTTTGTAATCTTGTCTTTGTTCGAACTACGCCGCCTTTCTTCCTGCGTGCACTGGAAGGAGGGTGAGCGGTATCTCGAGCCATTCTGCCGTGAAGACCGCACGGGGCAGCAATAAGGTTTCGGGCGGCGCACATCTGCGCGACCGCTCTGCTCTGCTTCATCTACGTCCCCGCACTGCGTCAAGCCTACATCGCATCAAGCTCGCGCCGCTTCTGCTCTACATCAAACCCAAAAGTAAGTCGTTCGTGTGTTAAATGCGACTTTGATACAATATTTTTCTTGCGTATATTCAAGTATGATGAGTAGCCTCACATTACTAGTTAGTTGTGCATCGCTAGTATATTGCTTTTGTCTCCTACTAAAACTTGGAATTAAAATATTGCCTACATTTTCAACAGCTTTTACTAGTGTTGGCTCTCCATTGCTTTCACTATTATTTAGTATTGATATGGAGAAGTTAACTCTTGCTTTTACTAGTGTTGGCTCTCCATTGCTTTCACTATTATTTAGTATTGATCTGGAGTTTGGCAAAGGCTAATTACTTCTATTGAAGTGGTCAGGTAGTATTTTGCATAAGAAGTAAAGAAAAAGAGATTAGAGAGGTGATTAAGTGAGAGGAAAAACAATTTTTTTTATTATTCAAATTCTTTTGCCTCACGAGCTGGCCATCTCGGGTCTGGTCTCTTCGAACTGCTAGAGTAACCTACAATACATGAACAGTAGCTACAGTACCTGAATCACTATTGCTACAGTATCAGGAGAGAGAAATTACTATTTTTCTTGTCACTTTTTGGTTTTTGTTTTGTTCTCTGGTTTTTGTGCACAGGGCAAAAATCAGGAAATAGTAAATTTCAGAAAAAGCATCTACTACGCACCGCAATCATTCATCCCCTCTAATTGCCATCTATGATCCTACATCCTTCATTGGAGTTTTTGTGTTGATTGCTTTAGACTTGGATTCCAATTCTGGTATTCATAGCTCAATAGCTATTGGAGTGAAGAATTGGTGGATACTTGAGTAAAAATTTTGAAGGCACTATTCACCTTCCTTTGTTGTCATACTGGTCCTACAGGTGGTATCAAAGCCCGGTTAGTTCTTCTCATAAATCTTAACTGATCTTATGGGCTATGGCATCAAATAAGTATTCAACCAATCCATCTATTTTTGATGGTGTTGATTTTTCTATTGGCATCGCTTTGGCTTCAAACATGAAAACTTGTATTTGGGTAGTTATTGGATGAAAATAGCTAGTAGATAAGAAGGGTTGGTGTGAATGAAATACGAGAGTGTGATTTTTGGTAGAACCGTCCAAATAACCCTAAGAATTCAATTTTGTGACGACCTTTTAATATAAAATAGTACAACCACAAGTCTATAATAGGTATAACTTGGCTAAATAATTTACCAAACCTTAGAGTCATCTCGAATAGTGGAGGTGGAGATGAATGCAAGCGAGTCTATGTGATCTAGTTTGATTGAGACACCTGGTGTAAGGTGTTGTCCCCCCCTGCGATGTCGGGGAACTTCCCTCACAACTCAATGACTAGTGCAAGTGGAGCCTGTATGATCCGGCTTAATTGGGACATATGGTATACGGTGTTGTTCCCCCTGCAATGCCAGGGAACTTTCCTCGCAACTATGGGCCCTTCATTGAAAATGTGTCCCATAGTGTAATGTGAGCATTCTGGGGTAGACTTACGAGGATACTGTCCTAGTGTTGAGGGTTAAACCTATCAATCGAGATGATGATAGGGCAAGGTATTGTAAAGGCCTTATGGTTATCCTCTTAGTCGCACACCAATGGTAGCATTGTGACGGTGATATCTCTTGTGAGTAAAATGTACAACATCTGCAGAGTAAAAACTGTTCGAATAGATGTGACTACGATTATAGTCGGGCATAGGAAATTAATTGAGTTAGTGTCTATTTGCAAAAATAATCTTTGTAGTTGGGATGAAAAACAGGAAAGGGTGAATGGAACCCTAACTTTAATTTCCCCTGAGTTGATGGAACCCAGTGAATATGAAGGGTGGATGGAACCTAGATATCAAAAATAGAATGTAGTGGACATAACCATACTCTATAACAGGTGAATAGAATCTACACTACTATTATTATTGTATTTTCTTATATTCTTTAAAAATATGGTTTAGTTAAAATGCTAAGTCTCAGGATTTCTAATTACTGTATTTCAACCTTGGTAGTGTCACAAATAAAAGAGCCTTAAGCCTTCCTTTGTTCAGTCTTACATCTATTATTATTGTATTCTGTATAATGGTTTACCGAATACTTTCGTACTTACTATTACTCAATTATTATTATTCAGTAAGTAAGAAAAAGAAAAAAAACCCTAAGGTCATCTAAAGGTGTTGACAAGATTGGAAGATGTGGAATGCCACGAACTAGGTCGCGATCCCTACTTGATTGCCTGAGGGCATATCCTGAGGGTCCCATATGTGTGATGCTTCCGTTTGCGCTGCTGCTCTTTAAAGATTTTGGTTTGATCAACCCATGTGTAAGTCTACTATTGTATTAGTTAGTTATGTTTTCACAAGATATGTATTTAATGTTCAGTAATGTATCTATAAGTATTATCTACTGATTTAAGGAATAGTACGGTTAAATTATGGAGGATTCTGAATCCATAAATTCGGGTCCGACAATTAGCACCCAATTGCCTTGTGATGAATCTGTTAGATTACTCTTGATGCATCCACTATGAGTGGGTGATGGGAGAAGGCCCGGGTTTTGGAAATCTAGATGGTTAAATAACCAAGCGCCGAAAGACATAGCCCGAAGCGTTACAGATTGGTGCGCAGGAAAAATAAATCGATTTGTGATGAGGCCACAAACAACAATTGGCTTAGGCCAATGGCTAGAATCACCACGATAGAGGAGCTCATGGAGCTAGCGAGTTTATGGTCGCAGGTATCACAGGTGGTGATGAATCCTGGAGCAAACGATTCTATTTATTGAGGTGGACAACGACTGGAGATTATTCGGCGAAATCGGCTTATGAGATACAATTTAGAGGTGTCTTTTGCTGAACAGGTGTGGAGAAGAGCTGCGCGATTGCTTTACCTGCCTAATCTCATCTGCAGAACAGGTGACTAACAAGACAATCTGAATCATGGGAAAATCTTAGAAGGAAAATTCAGAAAGGAGCATCGATGAATTATTGATGGAATAATCATTTACACGTGCTGGAATATATGGAAAGAGCGCAATAGTAGAGTTTTTTTATCTGCACAATTTCACTCTATTTTTGTGATGCGCATGCAGGAGGACATTGATCAAAGATTAAGAGCCATTCATGTTCTTCAGTCGGATGAGAACTGAGGGTCTGTTCTTTGCGGTTTTTAAAAGTCGCTTTTGGCTTTTGCTACAGTAACTAACTTTTAAACAGAGTATTTTTTTAAGATGAGGTCTACAAGTTAATTGCAGTACACGTTAAAAAAACTAATATCTGTACCATAAAAAATCGCAAGCGAGTATCTCTCTTTTCACAATCTCTGTCGCAAACAGCTAAAAAACCATCAACCACAGCTAAAAGCCATCAGCTATAGTCAAAAAGAACAGACCCTAAATGTGCTCGGAGCTCCTTTCTTTTTGCGTTCGAGTGCTTGCTGGCTGTGATCGTTGTTTCTTTGTAGTTGTTGCTAGCTGTCACTAGCTGCTTTCTGAAGTTCTCTTCTCGCTAGACGTGTATGATATTTTGTTGCTTTAGAACTTCTTCCTTATGATGAATGTGTTAGAATGGACTCATAAATGAGACCCATTTATTTAATTCTAAAGCATGCAAGTTTAGTACTATATTGTTAAGGTAAGAAAGAGGAGATCAATTTATAAGGTGGAGTCCATGCCACTCCTTGAATTATGGGTGTGAATGGCCATGAGGATGGTTTTGGCTAAACACACACGCACACGCGCATATTTGCGTGAAAATTGCGTGACTCAGATCAAATCCACCTTTATTTTTGCTGAACCATGTGTCACACACACACACTCTCTCTCTCAAATTGAATGAGATTCAAATGTTTAAATTTGGAGCTTTATTAGGTTTCGATAACAGACAGTTACCAGTGGATAAATGACTGGTTAATGGAGTCAGTTACTTCTTTTGACTGGTAATAAGACTGCTTAATTTTCATTATTTAGTTTGAATATCAGCAGTTACCAGTGAATAATGGAGTCAGTTACATGAGTATTATTTCAGTATAATAGCGTCACTTACTAGAGAGCAATTAGAACGTCTATAAAAGGCCTGGAGACGTTCAGGTTTAAGACTGAATTCCTCCATTCCTTTCTCCCATTGTCTTCTTCCACTCTGGTGAAGTTGTACTAAGTGTTAAGCAAACCGAACCTCGTCGACCTTTCTTCTCGGCGTGCACTGGTAAGAAAGGTGAGCGGGATCTTCGAACCATTGTCGCAGAGAGAACCTGCACGGGGCGGCAATAATGTTTCTAGGCAGCGCATTTGCGCGACCGCTCCTACTCTACTTCGTCTACATCCCTGCACTCATCGAGCTTATATTGCATCGCGCCTGCACTGTTTTCTGTTCTTCATCAAGCTCAACAGTAAGTCGTTCGTGTGTTCGTACGACTTTGATACTATAATTTTCTTACGTATATTCCGAAGTATGATGAGTAGCCTACTGTTAGTAGTTAGCTTTGCATCACTAGTATATTATATTTGTCTCCTAGTAAAACTTGAAATTAAAATATTACTTACATTTTCAACAGAATGCACAGCTCCTATCCTCTTTTTCAAAAAAAAAAAGTTCTCTGAGGAGGTTTGGCATGAGACGAAAAGGTCCTTCTGCTTAAAACTTACCTTGAAGAATTTTTTATTGGAAATGTATGTAATATTTTAATTCTAAATTTTACTAAGAGACAAATATAATAAAAGACTAGTGATACAAAACTCATAACGATTAAATAGATTTAAGCACTGATAATTGCCTTACCAAATCACAGATTAAGCGTCGCAAGTCATAAGTCATATAATTTTCACGTAAAAATATATGAATACGTGCGCATGTGCACGTATGTAATTAGCTAAAGTCCTTCTCATGCCATTTCTATCCATAATTCAAGGAGTGGTATAGACTCTACCTTATAAATTATTCTTTTCCACTTTATTTTAATAATATGGTACTAAATTATACATGCTTTAAAATTAAGAAAATAGGCTTCACTCATACGGGTTTATTTCTAACATTTTATCAATATCAAGCAGTGCTTGGTCGACTTTCTTGCCAATGCGGCTGAAGAAGAGGCCACGGTATTCACGGTTACTGTGCGACATGTTTGGGAAGCTTGTAATGATACCAGAAATGGCAAGCAAATGCCCCATGTTCATCGTGTTGCTGAGAAGAGCAAGGCGTATGCGGAAATGATCGTGATGTAGTACCAAAACTACTACTACTACTTTTAGCTATGGCTGTAAAAAAAAATTAAGTTTAGCTTACTCTAGGCCTAATTTAAACTTAGCTCAAGCCCCAAACAAGATGAGCTCGAGCTTAAAATAGTGTGGTTAAGGCTCTTGACTTACTCCTTCCTAATCGTCACTCACATGTTACCCTCCTAATTCTGATGTTCCAATATTAAAGTCTAGTTGCAAAGCTTTTTCGAACCGAGCTTGTGTATAATGTAATATGTTAAAGTGCGAGCTCCTTGATTCGATCACTAATCCTGAAACAGCAGAAGCGATCGCAGCTCATTTTGTTGTCCGCTTTGCAAAGGAGAAGGGCTCCGTACGATTATGTATCCTTGCCTCAGACTGCCTGAATCTTGTGCGTAAGTTGAATAATTCTTCAACGGACAACGGATAGATTTCCGATTGGAGTTATCGTCCACGACAATGAGCAGTCCACAGTTGATGGGGCTTCTTTCTCTTTTATTCATGCTAATCGTGGTTGTAATGAGACAGCACACGCGCTCGCTAAAGTTTTGAACTATGCGATAACGATATTACTAGATTTGTTATAAAAAAATACATCATTGTATTTTTAACAATTTTTACCAATAAAAAGTTAAAAAAATAGTCAAATATGTGTATTAGAGATGTAACGATATCCAAAACGACGAGTAAAAAAGAACGAAGATACTAAGATTGAGATGCTAAAGCTGTCTTTTGGGCAAAAAAAAACTTTATTATGCTGTTGGGGCATGACTAAATCAGTCCACCACCCAAACCAAAACAAATTTCAGAATTATATCAAGCCAAACACAGTCAGCCGAAGCCTGTACTCAACCCATACTTGGCTAGCTCATCCGCCGCCACATCTTACGCATATCATTTCGGGGGGATTCCCAGCCTCCGAGCGTGTCCACGTCGGACCCCTGCTCCTTTGCCGCGACGCGTGGGTGCGCGTACGAGCGAACGTGCGAGCGCTCCCCTCGACCTTGATAGTAAGGCGCGGTTTCCTCGCTTCGCCATTCACGCGCCCATCCGATGTCCCAGCACCAGCATCCGCCCGTCCACTCCGCGCCTCGCGCTGCGTCAGCTTCTCACGAACCTTCGCGTGCCTTCCCTTGTGCCGTCCGCGTCCTCGCGTCCTCCCCTCACTGCCGCCCCGATCTACCGCATCGACCTTCCCCTCCCGCCGCCGCCGCCGTCCTCGGATTTCTCCCTTTCCCCGCTGGTTTCTTTTGTTTAACTTTCTTTGGTGGGTTCTTGAAACGTGCGCATATCTCGCGGTCCTTGGTTTGCTCTCTAACCTCGCTTCGGCTTCGTTTCTTGCTATTTTGGAGGGTCCGGACGAGTTTGCGCGTGGGAGGTTCGAATCCTTTCGAGCTTCTCCTGTGCTTTTTACCGGTAGTGTTTGGTCCTTAGATTTTTGTGTTTCAGTATGGTTCTTTCCGTGATGTTTGAGTTCGGATGCTTAGATTTTCTTTGACAAATTTGGGGGTGTTCGGATGTTTCGAGTTCTTGATCTTTTGGCTGTGTGGTTCGTTGGTTGAAATCGCTCGGTGTTGGGGATTGGTTTCTCTTGACTTTTCTTGCTTCAGCGGCTACGGGTTTGCTGCAGAAGCTGGTCCTGGATTCGACGGGCAAGCCCGGCGACGTCATCGGGGCGAAGGAGAAGGTGAGACCCGCATATGTCCGTGTAAGTTCCTTCGATCACCATGTGATCCTGCGATTTTGTGTGAATTTCATATAGAGGCGGTCCCGTGGAAAGCTTCTAGCGAATCATCCCCGTGGAGCTTCCAGCGAAAGCTTGCTTATGCACGCCTCTCCGCCGCTGCCTGGTCTTTAGGTCCGTGTGTTCCTACCGTCCCCACATCCTCTCCGTTCTCGTGCTCGCTCCTTCCCCTCCCAGAGCCACCTCCGCCGCCGCTCCCTCCTCCCCACGTTCCGCGCTGGCCGCCCGATCTTCCACTACGCCCACGTTGCGCTGACCGCCCTTTCGTCCCCTTCTCCTCTTTGGTCGCATCGACCCCGTCGCCGCACGCTACCTCCTCTCCGCTCTCGTGCTCGCTTTCTCCCCGGCTGTATCTATCACCGCTGCTCCCTCTTCCGCATTCTCCTCCTCTTCTGCCTCCTCCCCTTCGCCGGTGTCCCATCCGCCGCCCGTTGCTTCCCTTTGCAGGAAGGAGGCACCGTCGCCCCGATCTATCGCGTTGGCCTTCCCTCCTCGCCGCCGCCGGCCTACCCAGCCCTCCCTGGTCTCCCTCGACCTTCGGTCGGCGCCGGCTAGCCCCGCCGCCTCCACGTAGCGCCGCGCCGCCCCTGGACCTTCCCTTCCTCCCACAAGTTCAAGGCCGCCGTCAAGTTCCTTCCAAGCAGAGAGAAAAACCCTTGCGCTCAGTGCCTCTCCCTACCCTCCGCTGCCGTGACAGTCCCCGCAGGAGCCCGACCACCACGGTCGCCACGGCTACTCGATTTTTGGCGCCAGCGCATTCGTTTACCGGGCTCGGTTGAGGTAATACCTCTCTCTCTCTCTCTCTCTCTCTCTCTCTCTTGGCGCGCCTATGTGAATAACGTCTTCTCGGTGCTGGATTTCTTGGTTAAGTTGATGAGTAATCCGATAGATAGTATTGGTACGCTTGTGTGGATTTTCCAGATCCAATTGATAACGAGCTAGGGCGTGAATGTAGCATCAGATTGGAGGAGTCACAATTGGATGATGGAGGTGTGGAAAAGGCTGAAGAGAATGATGGAGCAGTTCGTGAATCTGAGGATGGAGAAGTTGATATGTTTTCTTTTTTTCCTTGTTGCAGGATGAGTATTCAAAAGAAGATGGTTTATCTCTGAGAAATCTTACCTTATTGCCCTGTTATTTGTGCATATTTGATGTTGTTCCAAGGTTTGCGGTTGAATACAGCAATATAGCATGCTTCTTTAAGACCGCTTCAAGATAAATTCTGATACTCTTGTCTAATACTGCAGCCATCTTGTATATGATCTTCTCTCAGTGCTGAGCAAGCGCTTGACAGAGCTGTATGTCTCAACAGTATGGGCATATGTTTTCATCTGAATCAACAGGATGTGGAATGAAGGTACGGGGAGATGACCCAGGTGCAATGAAAGATTTTATCCTTGTATTCAGAACTCTGTAAATCACTTGAAATCATGCTCGGCTGGTCAAGGAAACAGAAAAGCAGAGATACATAGCAAAAGAGTAAGTTGCTTTGTTTACTGCACCTATTCAAGAAACATTACATCTTTGCTTAGTTTTTCAGTTCAGTGTCCTGTATAACTTACCATGCAGATGGATTTATGCTCGAGATAATATGTGACATTAAGAACAACAAAAAAGGGCCCAAAGAGGATCATTCTCACCATACTCGTGTAAAAAAGTGGCTTCAAAAGGTTTGCCCTGAACTTATTTCCCGACATTTGAAGTTATAAATTGTGATTTCAGAAATGCAGACTTCTCTGTTTATTTAACACTTTGTTCCCTTTCTGCAGGCCTGCAGCTGAAGGACGAAGATGTCCTCTTGCGCAGGCTAAAGTAGAGTAAGCTTTTGGACCCTGGTAAGAAAGGGCAGTGGTGGTTGCCCGGGGATGTTTCATCTATAGCAGGCAATATTGAACATGTTGCAGCAATTATCGGCAAGGATCTTGTAGTTCATAATTATCGGCAAGGATCCAAACGCGTTCTCGATTCGTCAACAGTACAATATTCCATCGCTACCTGGTTTTTTGATTTGGATTCGGTTGGTTGATTTGTACGTAATTGAGGAGGGGCAACTGTAGCTGAAGAAGTGAGCCATTCCTTTACCCACTTTTAATTTCGTGTCTGTTGTAGGGGTGACCTCCACCTAAACCCAGCTAGCCTGTTGAGAACTATGTAATAAGGAAGGCTTCGATGGGAAGCTACGGTTGTAAGGACACTCCCTACGAGGTACATGTATATATATATGACATCGAGTCTTGGGAAAGGCCAAGAGGTCATTCGTTCACTAACTCTCCACCACCATACTCTCTCTCTCTGTTTGGTCTGTAACCACAACAGTGTCTATTGTCTGCAATTCTTGGATCTGCATTAGCCTTTTTTTTTTATGTGAATCTACATTTTGTCCACTAATGAAAGTGATGAACATGGAGGAAGAGAAATTGCGTTGTATGTGTGAGGATGTGGCGATAGGGATGGAAATTAATTGGACCAGACTACATCTCATGTGAACCGTTGTCTGCCTAGGTGTCATGCTATTGAGAAATAAATCATATCCCCTCACTCATAATGAATTGCAGAATGTGAGATTGAATTGTGTGAATGTGCATTGTAGTAGGTGTGCATGAGATTTTTTGACTTATTAACAGGAATCAACTTGTTGAACCATGGGAAATACTGTAGCTATATGTGCTGTGTAAGAAGCTTAGCCCAAGTAGTGTATTGGGGCATCCAAGAAATATTGTTGATGTTAATTTTATCAACAACAACTTACTGTCCACTGAAAGATGATGAATAAATTAAAAGTGCCTCGCATGCATCCATTGTGTTTATTAGTTGCAAACCAAAATGTGATTTTAATTAAGGATAGGTTTTAGTAGCCTAACAAAAAATGTGCTACACTACAGTTCCATGTGAGGAAGCATTTCGTTGATGAATAGTGACAAGCATGCCCTTATCTAATTTATTGAGAAACTCAACAATGTTTTTACTTTCATCAATTTGTGTGAGAGGCATGGATTTCGGGAACTATCCAAATTTCATACCCTTTTCAGTGGAGGAAAAGATTAAGCAGACTATCAGTTTTCAATATATTGCTCTCAATGTTTCAAGGTAGAAAAATAAAAAATGTTGGTGCCAGGTCAGTTGCTGCTTTGTGGATACCAATGGCTGCTTTAGGTTCTGTTTTGCAGCCTCCCTCGGTGTTAAATCTCCACACATGATCCCTAAAGATTGTAGCATATAATAGTTATTATGTTGATGAGGAGAAATCAATGTACTGGCAGATTGTTGCAGGAGGATTCTTCTAACACCGAACCTTTTCTTCTTCTTTTTTCCAATCAATTAGTACCACAGGGCTACTCCATGAATGACAAATCTTATGTTTCTATTGCAGATCACAAGCAATCTTATGTAGCCGTTTTAATTGTGATCTTTGGCAATCTCTCAATGTAACCATTTTAATTGTTTCTAGGTAAAATTCCGTCATATCTATATGTTATTCTTGCTATTTCTTTTTCTTGATTATTTAGATGTGTTCAGATACCCAAATGACAAAATCTAGATTGGGGTTTCTTATGGTATATGCCAGCTATGCCACGTGGAACTTATGCGCTCTGGTTCCACGTGTATCCGCGCCTCATTTGTGATCGAGTACATTGTACAGTGTGGCTTGTTCAAATTTACCGTTTGTTTTCTTCTTCGCACAGCGTCTACACGGAAGGTTTGGCGTGGAGTCTTCTTATAGTTCAATGGTTGTTTGTCCGATTTAGTTTGGATATTGCTTCATCTATATGTTCGTTCTTTGCTTGTTGTATGGTGCGGAAATATTTTCAGTTGCTATTATCTGTTCAACGCCACTCACACTTGGTCGAGTTCATATATCATTCTATTTTGTTGTAGTACCGCTTATTCTTTTGTGCTCTTACTTATTTGATACATCATGCTGGCTTTGTTTCGTTATAATAATGCTGGTTTTATTATGCTCTTAATTATCTAATACACCTTTGTACCTTATTACTATTACAATAGATTGGCTACCTTGCTTTTCCATTATAATAATGTTTGATTTTATTATGCTCTTAATTATCTAATACATTGCTCTGCACCTTATTACTATTGTAGTAGATTGGCTAACTTGCTTTTTCTTGGTTTCTTCCTCTCCCCTTATGCATTGCTAATTTCATGTGTTTTTAAAATGCAGGACCGTTGTGCGTATTTAGTCACAGATTTTCTATTTTTCTGCTTAGTCCAAACTACTCTCTTCGCTTCACGCTATTATCGATCGGCGTTTTGCAGCATGTTTATCTTGTTAGTTTACATATCATTCTATTTTCTTTGTCTTGATAGTTACTCGTGTTTATTCGTACTACGTTTAGCTTTTCTTAGAGCTTTATTGTGCCCTTAGTATTTTTATTCATATTGCATTACATATGTTGTTATGAATATTGTGTTTATTAATATGAGGCCCAAAAGCTATATATATATATATATATATATATATATATATATATATATATATATATATATATATATATGAAGCCTCTTTTCTACACCTGGGTGTAATTACACCCTATATCGTTTCTCATAACGTAGGGAGTATCTCGCGTAACGGAGAGTATGTACGTATAGTATACGAGTATTTAAAATCATGTAGGTGGTATGAACAATTTTTCAGAGGTAGTATGTATATTTTTTTAGACATACTCCTTTTTATGTGCGTATATGAAGGTATTTACAAAATACGCTAAAAACTATAGACTTCCTTGCAATTTTTTCATGTGGTTCACATTGAAGTATCTTATAATTAGTATATGAGTATATCCAAAGTGATAAAGGAGTATTTCAAGTTCGTTTAGGTGGTATATTAGAGGTGGGTGTAATTACACCCGGGTGTAGAAAGTATTTTTCCTATATATGAGAATACAAAAAGATATATCATATAGAAATAAGTCATATATAGAATAGTTTAGCCTTATCTTTTCTTGCAATCTTTCTGTGATCTTATCGTTCCTACTCTGCTACTATATTAGATGTATCATAGTGTTGTTCCTCTCTTTATGCCTCTCTTACCTTTCTTCTATATACTTATACTTATCTTTTCTTAGAATTTTTTTGCTTCTTCATCTTTATCCGTATTTACGCTTACCTTTTCTTAGAGTATTTCTATAGGCTTACCATTCCTACTCTATTGCTACATTGCATATATCGTTATCAATATTATATGTGTTGATGTAAAGCTCAAAGGGCCACATACATATATATACACACACAAAGGGATATACCATATAGAATACTACTATATCATTTTCTGGGGGATTCATGGCCCCTGGACGTATCCACCTGTCCCTTCATACAAAAAAGAGCCTCTAGGTTTTGAAAATTACGTATAGATCCTCAATTCTTACCAAAAGACCCCTGGATTTTTCCGAAAAAGCCCCTATACTTTTGTACCTTGATAGCGCCCTGTAGTTTCCGAAATTATGTACAGGCCCTTGGTTCTTTTAAAAAAAAGGCCCTGGTTTATTACGAAAAAACCCCTTCACTCTCCTTTTATTGCGAAATGCCCTCGATTTTTTTTAAAAAAAGCCCCTCCACTTTCCTTTTACTGCGAATTTTTGACTCTTTTACTTCGGTACACACAGTGGCTGACGCGGCGTGGCGCTGCGTCTACGTGTCTAGTTGCAAGTACAAGGGGAATAAGCAACCTTGGCCTGAACAAACGAATCACGCAAAATACCCTGGGATTCATTGATGAGCGCACTCACAGATGACGAATCACAATCCTCCTGCTGTTGCACGTACATAAGGGCAACGGCATCCAGCTCAACAACGATCTCAGATAAGCCCTAACTTCCGGCCTTCGTAGGCGCAATCCGCATTAATCTTCAGAACATCCTAGGGTTGGAGCAGCCCGTCCTTTCACCTTATCTGGAATCTGTGACAGGCTTAACGAAACATCCTCATACTTGGACACCAGCTTTCCTGCTACATAACACACCTGTGCAACCGACCTTGCAGCCTCGCCGGCATTAACTTTGTTATGCTCACCTAGGGGTTTTGATAATAGGTTTAGAATTTTTACCGGGATCTGTTAGCACCGATTTTCGAAAAACTTTCGTAGTTTTCGGCTAGAAAATTCAAATAAAAATCGGTGTAAATCAAAGTAAATCGGTACAAATCAGATTAAATCGGAGTAAAACGCTTTAAATCTGAAATATTGAGGCCAATTTGTATCTAACCGGCGTGTCCGATAAAACCGATTTTCGTCGATTAGCAAAACCCAGCGCTCACCACTAGGCTATTAGTGATATGTTTTAAAGGCTATCATGGAGATGATTGTATCACTTCTATATTTATGATCTTTTGAATAATATGTTATTTTGTCCCTTGAATAAATGTCTTTTATATTGATCAACAAGTATGTGACTTGTTCGTGGAACTCTTTATTTATGTTTTGATGTTATTCTAAATTATCACTGATCTTATATCATTATATGGGACAATTATGATTTACATATCAACACATGTATTATATCATTATGTCAAACCGACTAGCCTCATCTAAAATTCAGTTTGTAAAAGATGATTCAGAGAGCCCAGAAATAAAGCAGCCCTTTAATTCCTTCTACTCCTCGATGCTAGGGAATTAGTAGATAAATACACCAGTGTAGGGAAGGGTGGGCACTGAATCGAAGGTCAAGTCCTCCGTAGGCGGAGTCGAGGTTGAAGGCACGACGCATCGGCTGCTGGCTGAGGACGAAGGGACGACAGGGCTACAGGTGCCGCCGCCTTGGAGATGGATGGGTGTGGGTACTGGGTAGGGCTCGACCGTGAATGCTATGCCCACAACCCATGCCAGAGGAGTTGGGGAGCACAGCCCATACACGCTGCAAGCCCCTAGCTGCCACAAATGGTATGGGTGGGGATGCTCACCGAGGAAGCCCCGATCTCTGGCAGAGGGCAGCTGCGGTGACCACTCCGGCGAAGGTGGCAGAGGAAATGCGGCGTCTTCTCTCTCGGGCTTGGACGGGGAAGGAAGGGGCGGTGCAAACTTGCAGTTTGCTAGATGGACTGATTTCGTGCGGAGAAGCCCTTGAGGGTGTTGGCGCGCTAGGTGTTCTTGGTGCGGCAACCGAAGGTGATGCATAACGCTGTTAGGATGGCGCTCTTCCCGCCTACGCCGACACTAGAATAAAGGGCATCGAGGACCGTGGGGAGGGGAGGGGGTTGGGGTTTCAGGGAGGCGTACTACTGTTCTAGCCGGTGATGAAGTTGACGTGGTCGCCGAGTTCAATCTGGAGGCTGGAGTGGAACATGAAGTTCTCTAGCCAGATCTGGTGGCGGCACGTGGGGAGGTAAGGAGGAAGAGGAATGGGGAAGGAGAAGGCGGCAGTGCGGGAGACGAATGCAAGTTTGGAGGGAGACGGGTGCCGCCCAGGCAAAGGAAGCAGGCGGGATTTGGCCGGTGGAAACAGCGGCAGGGCAGCGGCGGTGGCACGTGGGAAGGTGAGGAGGAGGAGGAACGGGGGAGGAGGCGACGGTGGTGTGGGAGACAGGCACGAGTTTGAAGGGAGACGGGCACGAGTTTGGTGGGGTTGATGAATCATGTGGCATTTAGGGATTGGGGCCCACACGCTAATCATTTTTTAGGAGGAAGAGCATGGGGAAAGAAAGAACGTACGAACCACCAACTGGTTCTTTTAAGTAGTAGAGAAATAGCTAGGCATATGGAGTAGTTCACAAGAACAAATGACACCAACTTATGACACATATTAGTAACCATTCCCAGACACGGATAAAAAATCCCACCATTCCAATATATCGAGCCACCATGATCAGGATCAACCAACACCAAACCCTCAACCCCGCCACAACCTCCAGTGAAGCTCCTCTGTAGCTCGCGTCACACATTTTGTTGCCTTACTTGGCTTGCACCATGCCCTTACTCTAGCACCATGTCTGGCTGAGCTTCACTGCGACTCATGTCGTACCTCCGTTGTTGTGGTCGGTCCACCACCACAGCTAGCCTACATCAGCGTCCTCAGCCAAATTGGGCTTATCATGACATGAGGTGGTTGGATTTATTCATTGTTTTCTAATTCCTATTAATTGAATATTTGTTAGTATAATTTCTAAACTTACAATATGAATATAATATTAAAGGCAACAAATAGGTCATCTTCTAACAATAACTAGGGTGTAATATCTTTATAGTAGAAAGAATAATTTAATATTTTGCTTGGAACTAACTTGGAAATACATATAATGTTGAGGTATTTGAGTTGAGTAATTACTCAGAAGCATGATAGCCGAAGGTTCCAAGGACATGGGTGGAATGCAAACAAGAAGCCATGTCAGGAGGCTGATTTGAAAGATTAAAATATGCAATTTTCGCTTTATAGTCCTCAAATAGAAGAACAGTGCTAGATTGTATGTCCTGTTGGACTATAGATGGTTGGACCTTCTCATGAAGATATTCGAACACTTTAGCGGCATCTATAGCAATCTTGACCCACAGATCCAAACAAGTGCTAGGCCAAAGCTATACACTAGGGACACCTTTTCTTCCTTGTGTATGATGAAAAGGATAAAAAGAATCAAAATGGATCAGAACACTATCATATATGAATTGTTTTTTATCATGAGGTGCTAATAAAGAAACAGGCAAACAGCTTAAAACCTTGAATGCAATAATATTAGAGGGTCTGTTGCATTTACTTGTTAGCTATATCCCATGTATATGTGTAATTATCCTGTTGTATAAGAAGTTTTCTGCATAAGTGACATACCTGTACGTGTATATATATTGGGCCCTTGACCTCATGATGGATACAAGTACTATTCATAACATGGTATCAGAGTCTAGGGTTTATCATACCTAGTTTTCCATGCTTGTCTCCGACGGTCATCTTCTTCGATTGCCCGTCGCTCTTAGCCTGCGTTGGAGACGCGGATTTTTCCCGATCCGCCCTTGTCTACATACGGATCTCTCCCGATCCGTCCTCGTCTACATCGGATCTCGACCGATCTCCGCTTCAGCGTCAGTCGGAGCTTCGTCTGACCGTAGATCCGGGCGCGTGACATCAAGAGCTTCAGATCCGGGCGCCGGATCTCACCCTCCACGTCACCCATCGCCCGATCTGCCATTTGGTAGCAGCTGTTGACTCGTGAATTACCGTCGGGGCCGCCTCTTCTGGTGCCGTCGCCCGCCTGCAGTTGCCGTCTCCTCCGACGCCGGGGCCGCCTCTTCGGCGCTGCCGCCATCGCCGCTGGTTACTCGTAGCATCGTCGCCCGAAGCTACCTTGCCTCTTCTAGATCGGATCCAAGCGCACGTGTGTCGCTACAGCTGTCTTCATCTGGGCCGCCGCTGAGGCCTCTCCGGATTCGCCAAGGCTACCACTTGCCGACTGAGCGGTCGTCACTCGGAGACCACATGTGCGTCATCTGAGTGTGCCAGCCGCCTCGCTCGCATAAGCTGTCTGGAGATCAACGTGGTTCTCCTAGGCCGGAGCTGATAGACGCCGCTTAGGTGGGTTGCCGCCGGGTGGGCCGCCGAGATCTCGCCGAGCGCATCCGAGTGCCGCGCTCCTCCTCCTGCGTCGCCTCGTCGCTTTAGTGTCGCGAGCTGCCGCCGCCATCGCTTCCCATGCACGCATCTGTCGGTAGCTGTGGCTGTAGTAGTTTTTGAGTCAAGTCTTTGTAGCGGCTAGTGTGTTTTTCTTTTATGTGTTTTGGTTAGTCGGTTCAGTCGGTTTTCTGTTGACCGACTAACCAACCAAAAAAAGAAGAAGAAGAAGGAAAGAAAAAAAAGAGAGAAAAAAACAAAAAATGTCTTTTTTTTGCAGGCTCCGTTTCTGTTCCTCGTTGTCCGGTGATCTTCGATGGCCTCAACTATTGGGATTGGTTTTAGCATATGCGTCTCTACATGCATGATCAGCATCTTTGGGAGTTTCTTACCGGCGAGTTGCCTTGTCCGTCTCGTCCTACTCCACTTGCTGAGCCTGTACTCCCAAAGGATGCTTCTGAAGACACTCGTACAAGGGCAACTAAGGTTTTTGAGGTTGATGTGTAGACTTTTCAGTCAGAATTTGCTGCTCACAATACATGGATTGATGAGGATGCTCGTGCTTCTGCTATTCTGGTTGCCAGCATGGAGGTGCAGCTCACTGGAGATATTATTGGTCTGACTTCCACCCAGACGATGTGAGCACATCTGCGCACCCGCTACGAGCCATCTGGTGATTCCTTATACCTTACTGTTGTGCGTTAGAAGCAGTCATTGTAGCACAGAGATACCACTATGGACGAGTTCTACGCTCAGCTGTCCGCGATATGGCATCAGATTGACTCTTTTGGGCCAGATGTTTGTCGCACCTGTTAGTGTTGTCAGCGGCAGCAGTCTCATTTGGAGCTTCGTCGCATCTACGACTTCTTGACACATTTTCGGTCAGAGTTTGAGCAAACTCGTGCTCAGTTGCTGGCTCGTCACCCTCGTGTGACTCTATTGGAGGCCCTTACAGCTATTCGTACTGAGGAGATCCGTCTTCGTGGAGCGGGTCTACTATCATCGTCATCGTCTCCTTCAGTTTTGGCGACTTCCTTAGCTTCTACTCCTACTGTGTCGCCCGTTACTTCTTCACCGATTGCGTCTTCACCAGTGACAGCTATTGTTGGTAGGAGACTTCACTGCACTTATTGCAAGAAAGACGGACATGTGGAGTAGTTTTGCTACAAGAAGAAGAAGGATTTCCATCGTAGTGCTCGTCTGCTAAGGGGCATTAGAGGTTCCTCTTCTCACCGAAGTCCTGGTACCTCTGCCACTCAGTAGTTTCTATAGTTGCTAGGTCACATGGTTGCTTCTGCTTTGTTCGGTACTGCTGGTTCTGCTACTCAGTCTTCGGGTGAGAGATCACCTTCTACTCCTTCCTCAGGTACATCACTTTGGATTCTTGATTCTGGAGCTTCTTTTCATACGACATTTGATTTCACCACTCTTACTTCTATTAGCCCTCTAGTTGCTCCTATCACTGTTCAGACAGCAGATGGTACATCTCTTTCTATCACAGGACGAGGCACTCTTTCCAATTCATCTTTTCTTGTTCCTGATGTTTCTCATGTCCCAAAACTAACCATGCAACTCATATCTGCTGACCAGCTCACTGATCATTGTTGTCGTGTTATTATCGATTCTGATTCTTGTTGTGTTCAGGATCGTCACACGGGAACTCTAGTTGGTACATGCCCTCGCTGCCGTGATTCCCAACGGCTCTGGGAACTTGACTGGCTTTGACTTCCTTCCGCTGCCCCTGCCAGTCTGGTCGTCTCCACCATTGCCTCCGCATCTGTTGTCGTCTCCACTGCCTCTTTTGCTCAGTGGCATCATCGTTTGGGACATCTTTGTGGTTCACGTATGCCTTTTCTACTTCGTTGTGGCCTTTTGGGATCTGTGTTTGGTGATGTCTATCTCCATTGTAAGGGTTGTAAGCTTGGCAAATAGCTTCAACTCCCCTATCCTTTTAGCGAGTCAAGATCTCAAATCCCCTTGATCTTGTTCATTCTAATGTATAGCTACTCCTTTTGTCTCAAAAGGAGGTCATCGATATTATATCATTTTTATTGATGATTTTTCTCGGTATACATGGATATATTTTATGTTGTCTCGTAGTAATATTTTATCCATCTACAAGACTTTTGCTATCATGGTTTGTACTCAGTTTGACTCTTCTATTCGCGTTTTTTGTGTTGACTCTGCTGGGGAGTACTTATCTGGAGCTCTTTGTGCTTTTCTTGCTGAGCAGGGCACTCTCCCACAGTTTTCTTGTCCCGGTGCTCATGCTCAGAATGGTGTGACCGAACATAAGCATCGCTATCTTCTTGAGACAGCTCGTGCTCTTATCAATCTTCTTGAGACAGCTCGTGAGACATCTTCTAATGTTCCACCACACTTCTGGGCTGAGGCTGTTTCCATCGCCACTTTTTTTTATCAATATTCAGCCCTCCTCTGCTCTTCAAGGAGGGATTCCCGTCGAGCGCCTATATGGCAAGACCGCTGATTATTCCAGTCATAGCCTTTTTAGGTGTGTGTGCTATATTCTTCTTGCACCTTGTGAGTGCACAAGCTAACTGTTTAGTCTGTTGAGTGTGTTTTTCTGGGCTACAGTGCTGAGCACAAGGGATATCGCTGTTGGAACCTTATTGGCCGACGAATGCGGATTTCTTGGGACGTTACTTTTGATGAGTCTTGTCCTTTTTATCCACACCCTTCTTCTTTCTCTACTTCAGCATCTATTGTCGAGTCTCTTTCTTTCCTAACTTTTCCTTCCACTCCAATAATTGTCACTCCATCACCACGGCCTTTGGTCTCTCCGGTGCCTCCTTCCTAGTTGGCACCCTCTTCACCACCAGCACCATCTCCTAAGGTTAGCCCTGATCTTGTTCCTTCTTATCCTCTCTACTATACCCGTTGTCTACGGGTTCTGGACTCTTCTGCTATGCCCTCTTCTTCTGATGGGCCATTCTCTTTAGCATCTCCTCGTTATGCTCTTCGCGATCACCAATCTATTCGGCCTCCTACGCGTTTTGATTTTGTTGCCACTGCTCTTGCTGAACCGACTTCTTATCGTGATGCTATTATTCATCAGGACTGGCAGTATGCGATCTTGTTCCTCTTCCTACACGTGTCACTCCTATCACATGCAAGTAGGTCTATAAGGTTAAGACCCACTCTGATGGTTCTCTTAAGCGCTACAAGACTCGTCTTGTGGTGCGCGGTTTTCAGTAGGAGCATAGTCGTGACTATGATAAGACTTTTGCTCCGGTTGCTCACATGACCACTGTTCGCACTCTTCTTGCTGTGGCATTTGTTCGCCAGTGGTCGATCTCCTAGTTAGATGTCAAGAATGTCTTTCTCAATGATGAGTTGCGCGAGGAGGTCTACATGCGGCCGTCCCTGGGTATTCTGTTCCTGAGGGTATGGTTTGTCGCCTTCGCCGTTTTCTCTATGGTCTCAAGCAAGCTCCTCGCGCTTGGTTTGATCGTTTCTCTTATGTTGTCACTGCAACTGGTTTATCTGCCAATGCTCACGATCCTGCCTTTTTTATTTACACTTCGCCACATGGTCGGACACTTCTTCTGTTATATGTTGATGATATGATTATTACTGGAGATGATTCTCAGTACATCACTTTTATTAAGGAGCGTCTTCATGTGCAGTTTTTTATGTCTGATCTGGGTCTACTTCGCTACTTTCTTGGGATTGAGGTTATCTCTATCCTTAAGGGTTTCTATTTATTCCAAGAAAAGTATAATCAAAATCTTCTTGAGCGTGCATCTCTTACTGATCAGCGCACAGCTGAGACTCCTATGAAACTTAATGTTCATCTTCCTGATTCTACTCGCTATCGTCACCTTGTTGAGAGCCTTGTCTATCTTGGTGTTACTCGTCCTGACATTTCATATCCTGTGCATATCTTGAGTCAGTTTGTTTCTGCTCCCACACAGCTCCACTACAGTCATCTCCTTCGTGTTTTACGATACCTTCATAGAACTATCCTCTCGTCGTCTCTTTTTTCCTCGCTCCAGCTCTTTACAGCTCCAGGCATATTCTGATGCCACATGGGCTAGTGATCCCTCTGATCGCTGGTCTCTCTCTGCTTATTGTGTTTTTCTTGGTGGTTCTCTCATTGCTTGGAAGATTAAGAAGCAGACAACAGTTTCTTATTCGAGTGCCGAGGCTGAGTTGCGAGTGATGGCGTTGTTGACTGCGGAGGTTACTTATCTACGGTGGTTACTTGAGGATTTTGGTGTTTCTGTTTCTGCACCGACTCCTCTTTTGTCTAATAGTACAGGTGCTATTAGTATTGCTAAAGATCCGGTGAAGCATGAACTTACAAAGCATATTGGTGTTGATGCTTCATACATGCGGACACAGGTGCAGGATCAGGTTGTTGCTCTTCAGTATATGCCTTTCGAGTTTCAGTTGGCAGATTTCTTCATAAAGGCATAGACCAGAGCTCAGCATAGTTTCCACTATAAGTTTGAGGGGGTGTTAGCTATATCCTATGTATATGTGTAATTACCCTATTGTATAAGGGGTTTTCTGCATAAGTGATATACCTGTACGTGTATATATATTGGCCCTTTGGCCTCATGATGGATACAAGCACTATTCATAACATTACTGAGATACATAATAAATCATACATACCATGTAAAATATCATGTAGAGAACCTATTGTAGCAAATTCATAGGCCACCAGATGTTGATTTCCTTCCACACAGTACCCAAGCATTTCCACAAAATTTTCTTGTTTTAATCTTGACACAATGGAGACCTATGGCCAAAGGAGGAACAATAAGGTCAAATTAAAAGGTTAAAGTTAATATGAATAGATCAAAGAGTAAAATCTATCATAACTGGTAAAAGCTTCATATTGCTATCCAACCATACCTATGCCAAAAATTCATTATCAGACTTAGGGTCTGCTGTTGCATCAAGCTTTTTAACATCAACATGTTTTCCACTGTCTAGAATAGCATAATACACCCTTCATATGATTCTTCACCAATCAAAGCCTTTGACCCAAAATTTGTGGTCTTTTCTTTTAGTTCATCAAATGACAACTCAAGTACTTCAATGGGAGGAGGTGTTTTTGTTGAACCACTTTTGGAAGCAAAACCATTTCCTAGTAACTATGTGTTGACAAAATAACTTAAGACCCTAGCAACAAAAGCACAACAGGCAAACAAAGAACAGTTAGGAAGCAATCAGGGATGTATGACAGAATCCCTTTTTAATAAATATTCTTTTAGCATTGATAAAAAATTAAAACATCAATACCTACCCTCTATGTTGCACGGACACGGATACGCGTGTCCGACACAACACGATACCGACACCGGAATTCGCTGTTTTGTCAAAAATACCGAAACGACGACACGACTATATATATTTAAATAATAAATAAATTATGTATTATTTTCTATATTTCCTCATGCTTGTCAAACTGAAATAATGTAAACTTGTAAAGTGTAAAGTATACTCGGAATATGTATCTTATCAATTGTTTTATTAATCATGACGGCAATTGTTGATGACTTGATGTGAATACCATTTTTAGAATTAAGAATTCTATTAACCCAGAAAAAAAGTAACATGATAGTGAGCAAGTAGCCACAAAGGTAACATGTATATTTGATTCTTGAACAATCAAAACAATAGACTAATAGAGGAACAACAATTGATAATGATAAGCGATAAAAATTAACAATTAGCCAAGTTTGACTTAAGTTACATCACAAATTCAAATTCTAGTAGCAAGGCTAATTAAAAGACATCATGAGACTCTTAGACTTTAATTTCATCCTTATTTTCTTCTTGGATCATCGCAGTAGGCTCATTTTCCAACAACACTCTCTCTAACTCTGGTTCTTCAAGACAGAGCTGAGCAACCTCTAGAATGCCAACACTAGTTAAAGATTCAAAGTTATCCCCTTGACCACTAGAATGTCAAGCAGATACCTCGGTGTTAGCACTTGGCAGGCGGCAGTAGTGGGGATGCCGGGGAGGCACTGGAGAAAGCCGTCGGCGCAAGGGAGGAAGCCGGCGATGCACGGGGAGAAAGCCGGTGGCGCACAACAAATATCTTGAAGTTGGTGAGGAGGGCATCGTCCAGGTCAGCCTGCTCCAGTATGTACTCTGTCTCCACCTCAACCTCCACTTGAGGGAGCTGGTGATGCACGGAGGAAGCTGGCGCGCATGGGAAGGGATGCGGGAGACGACGGCTAGAGGGTGGAGATGCGGGAGACAGATGGCGCATGGCGAAGATCTTGACGTCGGTGAGGAGGGCATCGTCCAGGTCGACCTGCTCTGGTACGTACTCCATCTCCACCCCGACCTCCACCAGAGGGAGCTAGCGGCGCACGAGAGGAAGCCGATGGCGCACAGGAGGAGATGTAGGAGATGGCGGCTGGAGGAAGGAGATGCGGAAGTCAACGGCTGGAGGGAGGCGATGCGGGAGCTGGCGGCGCACGGGAGGAAGCCGGCGGCGCACAAGAGGAGATGCGGGAGACGGCGGTTGGAGGGAGGAGATGTGCGAGTCAATAGTTGGAGGGAGGCGATGCGGGAGTCGGCGGCACAAGGGAGGACTAAGGAGCGAGGAGATGTAGGCGCCGACGAGATGCGGAGCCGACGGGCGGCGGGGCGAGTAGGGCGATGGGGAGGAGCGTGAGGGATAGGCGCAATCGCCGTGTCCTAGGCCGTGTCCGACGCACAATTGCCGTGTTCGACACGTGTCAGGAATTTCAACAATTAAAATTAATTCAGAAATTGGTCGACACGCCGCCAACACGTGTCCGCGATGTGTCTGTGTCGTATCTGTGTCGGACACGGATACGACAGTTCAGACACGTGTCCGCACATCATAGCCTACCCTATAATGAATTTTCATAGAGTTCAACTGTTAAGAAAAAAACTAAAAAACTGCTGACAACTATGTTGAAAAAGTTGGTGACAACTATGCTGAAAATGCACTATCTTGTAGAAAAACAACCTTGCATAAACTAAATTTACTTTGGTTTGCATCAAAGAGATTGGTGTGACCTTCCTATCAAAGTCTTCCTTCACTTGTAGCATTAAGATCATAGATCCATTCTGGTGCTCATGCTTAACTTGTTCTATATCAAAAGGTCATGAACATAAGCTATGTGAAGGTGTTACAAATGTTTGTGCACAATCAAGCACAAACAAAAATAAAAGGCTTGTGCATGTTGAGTTACTCCTATGCTTTTGCCTTCAAAATGCTATGACATGGTAAATCACATAAACAGTGCCATGACATTGAGCAAAATAAATGCCAAAGTAGGCCACCCTCTGGTTTCATAAAAAACAAATCCCCCCATTTGGAAATTGTTCTAGTCTAAGAACAAATATCCTTGTCAGCTACTGTTTCATGCAACATCAATCTCCAAATACAATCAAGCAATGCCAGTGCATGGTTTTTCCTCATTTCGCACAAAACAAGAATACGCTAATAGATTATTCACATCTTCACAAAACAATCAATTAGTAAAGTATTCTCATCACATTAGAGAATAAAATTTCAAGAATGGTGTGGCTACAATCCTACCCGGATCGCGAGTGCAAGATTTGCACACCAGAAATCAAGACAAGGACAAGGAAACCTAGAAGGGGGAATAGTCATAGAGAGGGGAAAAATTACCCCGACGTTGTTCATGTCCAATAGCTTGTATACACTCTACGCACCCATTTAACACCGCCATATGAAGTGGAGGTAAGCCTCCATCCGCCTTCTGATTTACCATCTTGAGTTCTTGACCAAACCACTACTAAAACAGATTTATCATTGCATGATTCGCTAAAATAACTATAACTAATGAGAAACAAGCATAGGACTCAACATACTCATCAACAAAATTAGCAGCTAAACCTTCTTCAGATGATCTATGATTTATAAGGTTCCAGAAGTTCAATATGCTTGACACATAACATGCAGGCACAAGACAAAGGCATCGGGCATGACCATACAGTGCAGCAAAATGGATAGCGGTTCCACCATTAAGATAATCTGTCCTGTGAACCTAAAAACAATTTTCCATCTTAGAACCACATATCCAATCCATCACAAGAATTTTTGCGGTTGAACAACGAGCAAAATGGTCACATTTGCATTGAACAACACCAGTGTTTGAACAACCTCCCAATGGTCATATTCAGGGGCGGAACTGGGCCTTGGGTCGCTGGGGCAATGGCCCGAGGCCCAACTGAGAAAATCCTTACTATTTACTATAGCTATCAACAGTGAAGGCATTGGCATCTTTCCTTCCCATGGGCTGGGCCCGAGGCTGGGCCTCATGCTGGCTACGCCCCTGGCCATATTGATAGGCTTGCATCAAAGCAGTCTATACACAACCAGAAAGGAACACATTTAGATTTAACATATTGACCTATATCATCTAGCTTGCATAACTCAACGCAAGAAAATGTACTGGAAACTGAGCTTACCTGGCTCCTGTAATTCCTAAGGTTGATATCGACACTAGATTAAAGCAAGAGAGAAACTATCTGAACATGAAAGCAACTAACAAATGTAAATCGAACTCCTGTGCTCATATATTCAGACACTGATAGTTTAGTAGACAAAAGGCATTACCTCATGGTGACCCTGTGTCGTGGTGTAGTGCAGCGATGAGTTGCGACCGCCGAATGTGGAGTACCGGGCTAGCTGAGGGTTGTACTCAAGGAGGGCATGGGCCTCCTACAGGTCGCTGTTCTAGGCAACTGAGATGAGGCACTTATCGGAAGTCGAGCACCCCAAGGAGTTTCCCACAAGGCTGAGGAACCCTATGGATGCCCAAGATGAGGCCTTCATGGCACAACAGCCTTTTTCAGCGCATGGGAAGGCCTTCACTTGGGGAGGCGGCGGTGGCAGATAAGGGAGCAGGCAAGGGATGTGATGGGGAGGAGGTGTCTGGTGGATGAGGAGGAGGTGGCGGCAGGAGGACGTGCTGGGGAGACAAAGGCGTTGGCGGCGGCGCGGTTGAAGGAGGCTACGGCGCAGAGTGATGCCTCATGGCGAGTGATGCAGATCTGGCGTGCAATGAGGTCGTCCATAGTCATCTTCTTGTCAAAGGAGCTGGCGAGGAAGAGGCCTTTGGGTGGTGGCGATGGTTGGGAGGAGCCCGCGTCGAATGGGTAGGAGAGATGGACAAAGGAGCCGTTGATGAGATTCAGGGAGGCAAGCTGGGCGCCCGAGTCAGAGAGCAGTAGTGGCGGGGCAGCGGCCGAGGGCAGGAGAAGGTAGAGGTGCTAGAACGGGATAGGCACGGTGACACGTGTCGCGATGAGGTGTTGCAGGTTGCCGACCATGGCGGATGACGCTATTGAAAGGATCTAAAACTTAAGCATGAACAAAAGCTTTACCTCTAGATCAAACATGAACACCTAAAGGAACTTCAGTGCGAAAGCGTACCTGAAGTCGAAGAGGCCAGAGGGTGGTGCTGGGTTGATGCAGAGGTGGCCGGCGTCGGTGAAGCTGTGGTCGCCGGAACTACGGTTGTTGCCGTGGACAGAGACGGAGGGGCCCGGCCTTCGTCCACCTTTAGCGCTCGTTATAGATCAGGTCTATTTTAGGATCCTCGTGGCCTAGCACAACCATGTACTCAGCCTGCTGGATCCCCTTTGTTTTTATATTGCGCTAGGTGACCGGGACCGAAACCAAGGAGGTTGGTTGCGCCTTCGATCATGGCACGAGTGGGAGGTGTGGCCTCCCTGAAATCTCGGGATTTCAGTTAGCCGAGATCAACCCAACAGACGCGTCTGGAACCGTGATGCGGTCTATGCCATCGTGCTTGCGGATGCGAAGGGGGAGATGAGGTGGCGGAGGTAAGGGGTGGGGAGGGAAGGGAAGGGGGAGGACGAGGCAGTGGTGCGAGATAGGGTGGGAAGGAGGAGAAGGAGGATTGGCGGCGAAGGTGAGAGGTGGGGAGGGAAAATCCAATGGGGGAGTCAGAGAGAACATGTTGAGGCGCGAGAAGGGTGTATGGGAGAGGAGGCGGAGCGAGGTGGGGGCCGAAGAAAGCAGGATAGAGTTCGGAGCGGGGTAAAGTCACAATTGAAACTTTTTTTATGGATGGAAGAGAGAGAAAAGATACAATATATGAATGATCAACTATTTTTTTAAGTTGTAGAGATAAAGAAAAGTCGAAAAAAAATTACTCTTATATTGGACTTAACTGCTAAAAAGAAATGGCAGTAATGTTGGCATCGTAACTTGCTTTTTTTTCCATTTTCCACCCAAAAACGCAACAAATCCCGGCTGTGAGCAAGAGTTGCACACATCCCCAGAGAGGACCCCATCGGCCGCCTCACCCGCCTCTCCAAACAAGAAACGCGAAACCCTAGCCTCCCAGTTGCCGCCGGCGAAAACCATAGCCGCCGGTGCTCCACCGCAGCCACAAAGCAAATGGTGCTCTCCCGCTCGTTCTCCCCCTCACGCCCGTCTCGTAGGCGCTATTGTTGACGGAAATGCCTTTTGCCCTGACGAATCGCGTTCGGTTCTTGCAGATGGGGAGAGGCCGAGGCCGCGGAGGCGTGGGGCGGGGGAGGTTCGGCGGCGTGAGGGGCGAAGGACCGCCACGTTTCTCAGCTCGCGACGAGCCGCCGCAGCCGCGGAGGTCCTCCGGGTGGGGCGTGGCGCCGCCGTCGCGACACCTTTGGGTGGGCAGTCTGGGCCCCGGCGTCACCGCGTCCGACCTGTCGGAGCTGTTCCTCCGGTGCGGCGAGGTCGAGGGCATCGCCCGCGACCCCGGCCAGAGCTTCGCGTTCGTGAGCTTCCTGCGAGAGGAGGACGCCGTCGCGGCCCTGCGGGAGCTTCAGGGGGCCCGGCTGCGCGGGGCGCCCATTAGGATCGAGTTTTCCAAGGGGGTTAGTGTTGAACATCTTCCCGCCCCGATCACGGTTTGCCGCGCTTTCTTGCAATTGTTCATATGCTTTAACTCGAAAGTATCACTAGTGCGGTGTGCTTCTCTTATCATGTGCGCAACCATGAAGTTTGAAAGAAGTACAACTAAGTTTCAAGATAAATTGAGTGTCAATAGTTCAATTTAGGATCCACAGGTTTGCTCTGAGTTAAAAAGCAGACAAAAACAGGCTCATCCATATAAATGTGCACGGAATAATGCAGAACCTCACTATCGTTCATCCTGTGCAACCTTACTAATGTAGGATTCTTTTATACAAGGAGGATCATCGGACCCCAGGTTCCACTGAAACCAAATATTTCACACCCACCGTGTCCACGCATCAGCAACCCTTAGACAGTCAAGCATCCTGTGCAGGGAAAAAGTTAACATCTCAGATTGAATATATTTAGGATTATTATGACATGGCTCACCGGGTGATCCAACTAGGAGTCAACAATTCTGAAACTCAATCACAGCTTATCTCTTTGATTGTGATAAACATGTTACATTGTTACCCGATGTATGAATCTATAATTCGGTTATACTATATGAGGAATTGGGTATTATTAGCTACCATTTAGGACATAACACTATATAACTTCCAAAAGACAGTTCTTAAAAGATCAGATACAATGCATCATGGCCTGAGAAATCTTCTTTTCAACTGAAGACCACAAACATTACTCTGATATTTCACCATTTAGGACATAAGACTATATAGCTTCCAAAAGGCAGTTCTTAAAAGATCAGATACAATGCGTTATGGCCTGAGAAATCTTCTTTTCAACTGAAGACCACAAACATTACTCTGATATTTCATATGTAGTGCATTTCATAATGCTGAGCAATCTTGTAAGGTAACATCAGGGAAAATGCACTGCATGAGAAAATGGACATTTCTATTTTGGACAACAAGAGAATATGCATTGCTTATGAAACAGCAGAGAAGGTTTTCAGCAAGGATCATTTAATAAGCTTGACGTGTCTGCACAAAATTTCCTGGGCACTCAACACTTGGCACTGTCAAGTTTACACAGACTTGTTTATTTGCAGTATGAACCATGTCAAAGGCATCATCCGCAGTTCGCTATCAAAGTTCGATGGAACTCAAATTCTCTTATTGAGAAGATATAACCTTCTTTTACTTGGTTAAATGCAGAGTGCATGTTAAAACTTAAAATTAGATTGATATGGTACACTTTACCAGCACAGGACCCTGTTTCTCTAAATTACTGCAGGCACTCATTAAGAAATATTGCTCTATATGAACCTATGATTTCTTATAATTTACAATACGACCTTGAACCCTGTGGTTTTTTACATTCTGACGTCTTCGTTAATGATTGTTATAATGTAATGCCTTGAAGACTGCAGCATCATCTGTTGGGTTGTGATCCTAACCTCAAACCTTGTATGTAATTTACAACTAGTTTGTTATCGCTAACCACCCTCACCCCCACCCTGGCACAAACAGCAACAAGTTACCAGGATTGAACGTAGAAAAGAATCGACAAGAGCAGAATAGCCTCATTGAAACCTGAGGCCTCTTATTAATTGACACAAAATAACAGTATGAGGGTCTGTGAACATGATATTAAAATGCTCAATGCCTAGTTTGAACAGAAGGACAACATTGTGTGTACCTTTATTTGATGTATCAATCTTTAACTTTCATACCCTTTGTGTCATAGTATATGCTAACACTTGCCTTTGCCATTGCTTGTTATAATTGTTCATCTATCTTGTGCTGTTAAAAGCAGGATAATCTCAAGAGTGCTTCAGGTTGTCTGTGTTTTGATAAGGAACACATATTTATCTTAACTTTTTGTGGATGCACTTCTTTCCCTTTTGCGAATGCATATAGGATATGCAACACAGTTTTTGGAATCGATCACATCACAGACTGTTATGCTAATGAATCAATCAGGCTTCTTGGGTAGTTGAATGTGATGATGTAATAACTCTATTTGGCATAAAGTTACCATTCCACCTTATGCCAATAGCCCAATACTGACCCAAAGATTCAGCTCAGATGATGGAAGTGTATGTCAGCCCATTCAGCATCAATGTCAGACTGGCTTGAACTAGTTTTATTCTAGCTTCATCCAAATTCCTAGTTTAATAAACCTGTCATTCAAGATGGCCCGAAAGTGCCGTGAAACAAGTCGTGTTTATATTATAAGAACTATGATATTATCACAACTGATATTCACATTAACAGAAGTAACAAGCGTCTATAACACCATCCTTGTGGTTTATGATGATCACATGAAGACTGGCCTCCAGCCCTTTAGTCTATCTGAACTCTTTTTGCAGCTTTGTTCCAAGTGGGAAACACAAAGCTGTGATTGTGGTTCTAAGTTCTAACTTCTAAGTAGTTGGCTTGACTGATTATCATGTTTCAAGCTGCATCTGATGCAGACTTATTGTCTTTATCAATCACAACTCACGAGGCTTAAATACTCAGACACAGTATTGACGCAGGTAGAATAGACTAATCTTACATTCTAGAGATTGTCAATTTAATAACAGTATGGACATAGGTACTTCCTGTAGCAGTTTTCATGATGAGATTTTGTATGGAAGATCTTTACAACAACAGCAGCAGCAGCAGCAACAATAACAAAACTTTTTGTTCCAAACAAGTTGCGGTATGGAAGATCTTTAATCAAAGGAAATTTGTTGAGCCTAAGCGTTACATGTAAACTGACATTTACATCATTGACTAATCATGTAACCAATCACTGTTCTAAAAATTGTCCGATTAGGCCTAGAACAGGTGCCCTCCTGCCTTCAGGGTACCATGTAATCAGCTGCTAAGCCTTATATTCAGTCAATTAGGCTGTGTAGTTACAAAAAGGTGGGTGGCGGATTGAAGTAGCAGGCTGAACATAATATTTTGATTAACACTGCCATATTCATATGGTAGCCTGATGCCCCAATTGATAACTGATGATACTGATGTAATTAAAATGGCTCACTTTCAGGACATGGTAAGTGGTAATCCAGTCATGCTGGAACCACAATAGGCTAAAATTTCTTTTTAGCACACTATCTACAGGGACATTGTTAGCTTAATCCTTTTGAAAACAAAAGGAATATACTTGTGATGAACAATTGGCATGTTGTTTGAGTGGAATTTGAATTTTGCAATAGTTTTAGAAAACTTAGATTTCAGAGTTGCTGTCAGTGTTCCCGGTCGGACCGGTTGGACCTCTGGGAGGAAACGGTTGGACCGACCTGTGAACAACAGTCTAACCGGTGGTCCGGTGTAGACCGGATGTTGCGTACCGCCGGTCCGACCGTCAGAAGGTATGACCGATTTCTAGTTGGCGGCTACTTTTTTCCGGAGAACATGTTTTGGAGTTGGTCTTGTGCAGTCCGATTGGGTCTTGTAAGCGATCTGACCGGATGTGACTGGTGTGATCGGCATTGGAAATACGGTTGCACTGGTTGGCTAACCGACGAGTGGTTGGCGGTTTGACCGGGGCAGTCCGACCGGCCTGAGGAGAGCAGTCAAACTAGTAGATGCGGCCAGAGAACACGTTGAGTTGAGTTGGTTTGAGGTCAATTCATGGGTTGCGAGCTATGAGGGTTTTTGTTGCATTGTATGATGCATGTTTTTCACTATCGTGAGTTAAGTGTATGGAATTTGTGCTCGATATGGATGTTGGGTCTTTGGATGTGCAGGTGGTTTGGAGGACAGCGGTTGACGGCAACGGACCGGGACTAGGTGGTGGAGCTGAGATTTGAGCGATCGTGTAAGTCCAGGTGAGGTTACGTGGCTCAAGCGAAGCACGGAGAAGACAAGTGCTGTGAAGAGACGAGTTGGTGCATGTGGTATGCCAAGTGACGGGGCCGATACACGTAGAGACGGTTCGGAGGAGTTCGAATGCGTGAAGACATAACAGCTAATCATTGGACAGTACATGCTATGTCAAACCATGTAGATATGCTTTGAGGTGAAGATGATGACGAAGTCAAGGGAAGATGTCCGAAAGCTTCATTAAGGGCATTTTGATAGTTGGCTAAATACCGATTGGTGCCTTGATTAAAACAACAGCGTGGAGAGGCGTGAAGGAGAAGTGGTTTAAGTCAAGGAGAGCCAGAAGTGATAAATGGTCGCTAAAGAGTTAGCGGGTTGAGTCTTGTAAACGCTTTGAGAAGCGTGCACCAATGTGTAAAACCTATGCTAGTGGCATTGATGGGTTTTCCTGGTAGGCTTAATGGGTTGTGCCCATTAGGGTTCGTGCTGGTTATTTAGAGAGGAGGTGGTAGATCTAAGAATTCTAGGTTTTAGTTTTTTGCTCTACCACGTTGTCTCCTTCCATGGTTGTGAGAGAGAACTTGAGAGAGGAAAGAGCGATGCTTTGGCTGCATCTCCATGATTATGTAAACCTCATCCTTCACTGAATTAGATCAAAGTTGTCTCAATCATGTTCTTGTTTGTGTTCTTACTTGGTTTTGCTTATTCTTGATTTAGAGTTGTGATTTCGGGTTCGTGGGAGTTCTAATCCAATCTCTTATTTAAATTATCTTACTAAGACATGTGAGAATAGATTTGAATGACCTCATGCCTTAGATCCTCACGAGCAAGAAGTAATTTGAGTTTTACAGTTTTGGGTGTTCTGTGAACTATATTCGATTCTCTTCAATTCGGTGAACTCAAGCCCAAGAAACTTATTATTCTTGATTGGTTTATGTTCCTATTTCTTTCACCAAGTCTCATGCAAAACTTGAAAACGTTTGGATGAGGATTGAGTAATTTCTTGAGATTTGAATTTTGATCGGGGGGTTTTCAATTCTGGGAACATGGACCGGTCAGGTCGGCCCCAAACCTACGGTCAGATCGGTCACAGGCCAACGGTCAGATAGACTACTCAATGGTGATTTGGCTGGGCCTATGCAGTAGACTATTGAGTTTGTTGGTTTGTGTCTCTAGCTTTGTTTTGTTTAGCTTAGTTGGTATGATCTGAACTTGATAACTATCATAGTCATTTGAATAAATATTTTGAATACCTTAGTGGGAAAAAAGTTTTGGGAATCATTCGCCCCCTTATAATTGCCGACATCGGTCCTGCAAGTGATATCGGAGCCTGGTTAAGCTCTTGCTCATAGATCTTAACCGGTCTTAAGAGTCATGGCATCGACAAATATTCCACCAAGTCATCCATCTTCGATGGGGTCGATTTCCCATATTGGAGGACGAGGATGGCTGCATACATTCAAGCTTAAGGCTAAACAATTTGGTAAAAAGTCAAGAATTCCTGTGTTGTTCCTGCAGATGATCATATCACTTTGGCAAATCATCCGCATGTGGAGGCAAACAATAAGACTAGGAACCTCTTGATCAGGGACTCGGCAGAACGAGTTTGATCGTGTCTCATTTTGCTTTAGCGCACGATATTTGACGCCACTCATTGATTACCATGAGGGCTCTACAGCTATCAAGGAGGTGCGTCAGAACCGATTCAAGAGAATATCAAAAGTTTGAGATGAGACCTGGAGTCTTTGGATGAGTTTTTTTGCTTATTTTCACAAGATCCTTAGTAATTTGCATGTTGTCAGTGCGGTCTATCCTGATTCTGAAAATGCACATAAAGTCTTTAGAGCCTTGGACATGTCTGTTTGGGAGATGAAAATCACTTCTATCAATGACACTGCTGCTATGTGTGAGCTTACTTTGGATAAACTTTACTCAAGGTTGAAGACTTATGAGATCGACTTGCTCTCTCGGGAGAACAAGTCAGAGTCGTGACACTTATGACTGATCCCGCTAAGACTCCTTTTGGCCTAGTTGAATCTGCTTCTTTTGGATTCTCTTTGTCTGCCTTGCCACTATGAGTGATGATCTGTTTGAGCAGATTCAGAGGATGATAGTCCTCCTATCCACCAAATTCACTAGAGCCTTAAATGCAATGAGGATGAGGAAGAGGGGAGTAGGTCCTATCCGATGCTTCGAGTGCGGTGATCTCAACCACATTAGAGCCTACTGCCCTAAGATCAAGAGTAAGGAGTACCGCAAGTGTCTACCACTGTGGGATGCTCAGCCAAAGTGCAGTTACCACAAGGTAGACCATTGAGTCATGTCCACTCTCGAGCAACTTGACTTGAGCGACTTGGACTTAGGGGACCGAGGAGAAGGACGAGCTGTGAGGCAAGAAGAAGGCGGATGACTTCACCGGTGTGTGCTTCATGGTGAGCACCGATGACATCTCCGACCAGATGTTGTGAGTGGTCCGACTGGATGTGACTAGTGCGACTGACATTGAAAATACGGTAACACCTGTTGGTCGGTCAGACCGACGAGTGATGTGCAGTCTGATTGGGGTGGTCCAATTTGCATGAGAGCGGTTAGACCAGTGGCTGAGGCCAGAGAATTGGTTTAGTTGAGGTGAGTTAGCTTGAGGGCGGTTCATGGGTTGGGAGCTACGAGGGTTTTTGTTGCATTGCATGATTCATGTTTTTGACTAATGTGAGTTAAGTGCATGAAACTTGTGCTCGATATGGTTGCTTGGTCTTTGGATGTGCAGGTAGCTTGGAAGACGTAGCGGTTGATGATAATGGATCGGGACTAGGCGGCGAGCTGAGATCGAGCGGTTGTGTAAGTCTAGGTGATGCTACGTAGCTCAAGTAGGAAGCACAAATAAGATAAGTATCATGAAGAGGCGAGTTGATGCATTTGGTGAGAAAAGTGATGAGGTAGGTGCACGTAGAGATGGTTCGGGGGTCCGAATGCGTGAAGACATGACAGTTAATCTTTAGGCATGGGTGTCAAAGTATGTGGAGAAGCTTTGAGGTAAAGACGGAGTCAAGGGAAGGTGCCTGAAAGCTTCGTTGAGGTCTCGAGGGTATTTTGGTAGTTAGACAACTACTGGGTTGGTGCTTTCATCAAACCACAACGTGGAGAGGCGCAAAGGAGAAGTGGTTTAGGTCAAGGAGAGAAGTGGTTTAGGTCAAGAAGTTATTTAGAGGGGAAGAGAGAAGGTGATAGATCTAAGGATTCTAGGTTTTAGTTTTTGTTCTACCACCTTGTCTCTTTCTATGGTTATAAGAGAACTTGAGAGGAAAGAGTGGTGCTTTGGCTGTACCTTCTAATCTCCATAAGTATGTAAATCTTTCCTCCACTGAACTAGATCAAAGCTTTGTCTCAAATCATATTATTATTTGCGTTCTTACTTGGTTTTGCTTGTTCTTGAGCTAGATTTGTGATTTCGGATTTATGGGAGTTCTAGCCTAATCTCTAGATTAAATTACCTTACTAGGGCATATGAGAATATATCTGGAAGACCTTGTGTAATATGGGGGATTCCTTATCAGAGGCGCAGCAAAAGGAAGGAGATCCAATCCGTTTAGTCCACGTGAAGATCGCGTCGGCAAAGAGACCGAGTCCATCTTGTATCAGTCCGAGATGAGTATTAGCTTTAGGAGAAGATAGATTACCTTATTTAGATTAACTCTACAAGTAGGGGAGCCTTACTATTGTATCGACAGCAATGAAATAAAAAGTCTCCTTCCCAGATCCCGTTCTTCCTATTCCTCGTCTTTGGCTTGTCGACATGCCCGCCGCTACGGCTCCTAGGCGCAGGGCCGCCGCCAAGACCAGCAGTGGCTCATAGCTACTCCTTGAGATCCCTAGGTCACACCATCATGCCTTAGATCCTCACAAACAAGAAGTAATTTGAGTTTTATGGTTTTAGGTGTTCTTGTGAATTATATTTGATTATCTTCAATTTGGTGAACTGAAGCCCAAGAACCTTATAATTCTTGATTGGTTTAGGTTCCTATTGTCTTGAATAAGTTTTATGCAAAATTTGGAAGTATGTGGATGAGGATTAGGCAAGTTCTTTAGATTTGAGCTTTTGACCTAAGCGGTTTTCAGGTTTAGGAACAAGGGACCAGTCAGAGCGGCCTCAGATCTGCGGTCAAATCGGTCTACCAGTCAAACTAGTTGTAGGTTGGCAGTCAGACCAGCCACTCAATGGTGGTCTGATCGAATGGCCTGTGCAGTAGACTGCTGAGTTTGTTAGTTCTTATCTCTAGTTTTGTTTTGCTTAGCCTAATTAGTGTGATCTAATTTGGTGACTATTATAGCCATTTAAGTGAAGATTTTTAATACCATAAGAGGGAAAACAGTTTCAGGAATCATTCTCCTTCCTCTAATTGCCGGCATCGGTCCTACAGATATTGACCAACATTGCAAATTCATCCTGTTGTACTTCACCAAGTTCACTACTTCAGCTCTTTCGACCTGTTCAGGTCCTAAAAGGAACTAAGAGCTATCGATGGATTGATTTATTTGTTTCAAAGAGGGATGCTGGATTGTTTGTCATGACTCCTGAGTCATCAGAATGCCTCCAAATTAATGAGCTCAAAGTGAAAATATCATTATGAAGAACAATTTTTGGTAGGTGCAGTAATTTCTGCTAATCAGAATTTTAAATGTCATGCAAAACTGATACAACTATTTTGCCATGTCCTAGTTTGTGCCTAAGCCGTAACATAAGTCCTAAGCAGAATCATATTGCCTAAAGGGGTATCAAGACAACTGTGAAGAAAGGAGGATGGGTAGGGAAGGGAAGCAGCACTGGTTGTCAGATCTGGGTCTGCAGCTGTATTGCTGCATGTCGGAATTTTTTCTTTTCTTTTTTAGAAAGAATAAATTACAGAAATCCCTAGCTATTAGTTACAAAAAAACACTAGATATATTAGTAAGTGGCACATAACCCAATGTTTTTGCCTAAGTGTTGTACAAAAACCACAGGTAATTGGAATACAAAGCAAGTTGCTCCCATGCCATCTTTGGCTGCTGTTGTCACGCCGCTTGCCGGGAGCAAGGACCATGCTGCCGGGAGGTTGGCTTCTGTTTGAATTACTTGTGGTTTTGTGGCATTTGTGCAACGTATAGGCCACACTATCTGGGGTTATGTGCCACATACTAATATAAAAGGGGTTTTGTGCAACGATTAGAACACAAACCTGGGGTTATACATGGGGGCTGGGGTTTTCTATAATTTGTGCTGCAATTCGTGGGTTTTTGTAATTTACTCATAATATCCGATACACTACCAAATACCAATACATGTTTATTCTGTATCAGTGTCTGATATGTATCCAAATATGGACACGCTAACTTCCAGAAGTATTGGTGTATCGTAGGCTTTAGTTGTTTATATATAACAAGAACTGATGCAATGACAAAGTTATTATAGACTAAGTTTAAATTGGGGTATCTTGAGAAAGTGAGAATTTCTAGTGACAAGGACCTACAGATGGCTGAGAAACATAATGTAGGCGTTTGGGTTCAGTCGTGGTGTACTGTACTTGTAAATGCATTTTTTTTTTTTTTTTGCCTTGGTGACATGCTTTTTGATATGTGCTTCTTTGGCTTGTTATGGAATGCCACGAAACTGGAAATGTGATGTTCTTCTGATAGTTTGCTGTATGTCTAGTCAAGTTGATCATTTTGCTGACCCATTGTATTAAAATCCTCAAGCTGAGTGTATAACAGTATAACTGAAGTTTTGCTTTTTTCCATATGAACTGTGTGCTGCTCCCAATTTATAGTATTTCAAGTTCATTTTGTTTTGTTATTTTGTGGTTGTTTGAAGCCTTTTTCTCATAGTAAATTAATCAATAAGTTTGAAGTTATTCTAGTGTGCCTCACTGGCTTGACAAGTAGCTCTGTAGCTTCCTCTCATTTGTCAATTGGACCTTGAATTGATTGCCTTTACTGTTACATAAAGGTCTAGTGAGTCAAAAAGATCACTCTTTGGGTCTAAGATGCAAGATATTCCTGTTGCTTGCTGGTATTGTTTTCCAAAAAATAGGAAATCATCACATAATGTAGATCAAAATACTCATGAAATTATCTGATTGGAGTTTGCTCCCTAATTGAGGTTATTTTTGAGGCTCACAATGTAAGGAACTATTAGTGTGCTCTAGAAGAACTTCATTATCTAGCAGTACTGTTTATATGTTTTGAAATTTAATTTAACATTATGGTTGTAGCCAATCGAGTTATCTCCACTGCCATGGAGGTATACTTGGTCGCGTTTTCTGTCTTGCTTAAGTTCATGCTTAATGATCAAAATTAAAGAACTTATGATTTAGTTTATTTTGTACGCTTTATTTATATGTCAGGAACTGTAATTATCTTTCTTTTTTACCCTGTTGCATACATCTAGTGGTTTCAGGTTACCTGAAGTATTTGAATTTACAGGATAAGGCTTCGGGTAGCTCTATGGATGACAGATATACACAATATGCTGATGAGAGACGTTTTATTGAGCGTGGAAGAAAACAACAATTAAGTCCTGAAAAATCAATTGATAAATCTAAAAGAAATAGGTCAGAACCTAGTGAGGTTTTATGGATAGGTTTTCCTGCTGGTCTAAAGGCAGACGAGGAAACTCTGTGGGAAGCCTTTTTGCCTTTTGGCAAGATTGTCAAGATAACAACATTCCCAGGCCGTACCTATGCATTTGTTCAGTACAATACTATTGCAGCGGCATGCAGGGCAAAAGAAGCACTTCAGGGGAGGCTTTTCAATAATCCACGAGTAAGCATATGCTTTTCTCGGAATGAAGGTGTTGCAGCAGAAGTTGGACAAGGTTCCATTGTTGCCCCATATTCCCCCCACTTAAACACTAGTGCTCGCCCTATCTTCGAAGAGAAAGATTTTGATGACTTTCCTAGGCCTAGGCCTTTTGATAGTCCTCCAAAAGATTTCCGCGTGTCATCACCGCATCTTGGCCCTAAGAGATTATTGAGAGATGCTGACGATGTGGGCATCAGCCGGGATAATTATTTTCGACATGGACCTGAAATAGAACCTGGCCCTGTTTCTAATTTTGAACCTTTTAAGATTCAAGGGTTGGGTCCAGAAAGAAGGATGTCCGAGGACCTATATGAGCAACATAGATTTAACCCTGCTGTTAGGAGTGATGCACCATGGCACAACATTCCATTTGAGAGATCTCGGAGACCCTTACCATTGGGTGATTCTTGGGATGCTGAGGATAATTCTTACCCATTTTCAAAGAAGCTGAGGACTGGTGAAGTGCATGATGCTGAACTTCCTGAATATCCTTTCTCTGAATTTGATCGAGGACAGGTTGGCTCTGCCTACCCAAGGAGGCCCTTCCATGACCTGCCAGAAGATGATGCACACCACAGAACTTATCAACTTACCCCTATGCACGGTAGAAATCACATTGATCCTTTAAGGAATCCAACCCCACTTGTAGATAGACATGAACCATGGCATTCGCAGGACAGTTTTGCTAGGCATGTAGAAGTGGACAGATCAACCCCTGAGCATCATGAACCCCTTCTTAAGGAAGAATGGAAATGGGATGGTACAATAGCAAAGGGAGGCACACCAATCTGCCGAGCTCGATGCTTCCCTGTTGGGAAGGTCCTTAACTTCATGCTGTAAGTTTGAATTCTTCTTTTGCTGTATTGTTCTCTGAGGTACATTGTTCAACACAATATCCACACCATTGAATCTGCTCATCATCTTAACAAAAGCATAAGTTTGCCTTCATGAGTAACACTACATAACAAAGATCTCTTAGATATTGAATCGTTCTTCACTCCTAATTTCTCTAAGTTGAGTCATTAGTATCTAGACTGCATGCTGCCATGCTTTGAGATGCACTTAATGTAATCACTTTAATATCCAATCCGTTCACATTGTTCTAGATTCAAGTACCTCTAGTTCAACTATTAGTATATAACTTTTTCTTGATATTTACTCCGTTGATTCATACTTTTCAGGCCTGAGTTTTTGAATTGCACTGCTAGGACAGATCTGGAGATGCTTGCTAAGCACTATTATCAAGCTGCTAGCAGTTGGGTGGTGTTTTTTGTTCCAGAAAATGATACTGACATGCCAGCTTATAATGATTTCATGAATTACCTTGGTGATAAGCAGCGTGCAGCAGTTTGTAAACTTGGAGAAAGGAGCACCTTGTTTCTTGTTCCACCTTCAGACTTCTCTGAGCAAGTACTGAGGGTGCCAGGAAAAGTCAGCATCTCTGGAGTTATTCTCAAGTTTCAGCAGTCAAATCCAGATTTGACCTCACCAAATCGCCAACCAGAAGCATTGCAAGTTCCCCTATCTGTTGCAAGTCATTTGAACACTGCTGTGAGTATCCATGAAGATCTAGATGCGTTGAGAAGACTTAACACACAAGATATCAGGGCACTTCCTCAGGCTCCAGATTATGTCCGGTCATCAGCTGGAAGCTATACTCCAGCAAGTACAGATTTTATTCCACCTTACAAGTTTGAGAACACTCCTCCATATATGGGCTCTCAATTACCTCAACAAGGGCCACCACCAGATTCCCGCAGGGAGATAGCACAAGACCAGTATCACCGACACCCAAATGTGTTGCCCTCAGGATGGTCCAATAACATCAACGATCCAACTCCAGGGTCTGGCATTTTCAATTATTTGGCTCCAAGTGCAATCTCACATACGTTAAATAACAGGACACCAGAGACCTACTCATTGGCTACTCAGGGATTACAAAAAGGTACAACATCAGGGTATGCACCAGTTGAAGCATCAAACATGTCCTTGCCTTCCATGAATCCTACATCACAGCAGGTAGTTAGGCCTCAACAGCCTCCATCTCTCCCAGTATCGCTCCCACCGGAGCAACTTGCACAACTGGCCACACTTCTTGCACAACAAAACCAACCAGGAAAAGTTGGTTTGCCTGTAGACAGCTCAAACAAACAATCAGGATTCATACAAAACTCTAATCCACATGGCCATGCTTCAATGAAGCCAGACAGACCAGGTTCTACAACATCAGGGTATGCACCAGTTGAAGCATCAAACATGTCCTTGCCTCCCATGAATCCTACATCACAGCAGGTAGTTAGGCCTCAACAACCTCCATCTCTCCCAGTATCACTCCCACCGGAGCAACTTGCACAACTGGCAACACTTCTTGCGCAACAAAACCAACCAGGAAAAGAAGTTGGTTTGCCTGTAGACAGCTCAAACAAACAATCAGGATTCATACAAAACTCTAATCCACATGGCCGTGCTTCAATGAAGCCAGACAGCTCAGGTTCCATCCCTGTCCACAACTCGCTGCTACCAGTTCCACCATCTGTGCCGTCGCAATTACAAGTCCATGTGCCGACAATACAAGGTTCACTACCATCAAAACCACCCATTATGCTTCCAGCCAATGCTCCTATACCTTCTCATACTACTTTGTCTTTGGTGAGTCCAGCTCATTCTTCCCTGCCTTTGGGATTATTTGTTCCTCCACTTCCTGAAGGTCCTCCCCCCTTTCAGCAGCACACATCAAGTGCTCCCTCAGTGCAACGTTTGCAGCCTTCTGGCCAGCAGACTAGCCAGCAACTGTCTGCTCAGGAAGACCTTGATGGTGATCCTCAAAAACGCCTTCAAGCGACATTGCAGTTGGCAGCAACTCTGCTTCTGCAGATACAGAAACAATCAAAACCTGGTGGCCAGAAATAGATATAAGGTAACTGTTTCCCAGCATATCTGTTTTTAACTTTTCCCTTACCACTTACACTAAGAATACGTAATTATGTATTGATATCCTATTTGAGCCAAATTGTTTATACTAGTGCATTTCAGCAGGGTATTTGCTACATGGTCTGTATATTCTTTAGTTGAAGTTCTTATATTGCTCTTTTTGTGATTGTTGAAATTTGTAAATTGTTTCTTGATAGTCAATTTATTATTGGGGGTGTTCCCTTATCTATTTTTTTGGCTGCTTAATCATGGTACAAGTGCTGTCTTGCTGTGTCACCTGCTAGAAAGAATTTTCTTTTGGAATCCTGTCTGCTGTTTAACATATCAATTTAGGCTAAAGGGAAAATTGAATTTGTTGTTGAAGCAGTATGTGATCTGGTCTTCTAGATTTATGAGGTATTGAGGTTCAGAGCATGGCATTAACAGTATCATTAGCATGCTGATGATACTGTTAATGCCATGTTCTGAACCTGCTATGTATTCTCAGAATTTTTTAGCAACAGTAATAAAATGGACAATACTTTTGTTTGCAGCAATCACCACTCAGACACTCGCTACCATTTCAATTACCTTTGATGGCAGGTTATTGCTAATGTCAGCCTGCAAGGATCATATGGTGCCATTCCTCCTTACCAAAGAGCCTGAAACTGCTGTTTCCTCCTTACCAAAGAGCCTGAAACTGCTGTTGGACATTCGTGTCTAGGTTTTTATACTGGCGCCTCTTTTTGGTTGTACTGAATGCATCCTTGTGGGCTATTCACTGCTGTCTGAATTGCTCTTTTCTCCTTGCGTAAAGGGTGAGCCCTAATTCTAGAATTTCCTTTTTTTATCCCTTTTATTACACCATGGACTTGGATATACAAAGTTCACTAACTAGCTTTTAGTTCCAGATGTTCTGTTGACATGCTTCCATTATCACTGTAGTAATGCAATTTAGTTTTGAAGCTCACTCCTAGTTTGTAATCTCTGTTGTCTTCTCTGTATAACATCGCACCAACCATCGATTGCTTACACTCATGACTAGAGCCTATGCCACCTTTCTATGGCATGCATCCATGCATTGCTTTGATGTATGGCAATCTATATTGATGTACTCAAGTCAGGTTATGTGACATCTTTCATTAGGCATGTTCTAATTTTGCAGCTAAGGCTTTGGTTCAGGTATATTTTTAGTAGCTTATTGGGATGAAAGTCTTCTTAGGGCATGTACAATGTAAGATACTTGAGTGCTTAAAGAGAGAATATAGCCACGCCATCGAACACCTATGTAAAAGTCATTTCCTCCAATGCAATCATCTCTTTTTTAGGTGCTTAGATATTATTATTCTATTAATTAGATATAATTATACACATAATCACCTGCTAAGCACCGGTGTTTAAGCATCGATGCTACAAAATAAGCACCTTATCTATCTTATGTCGCAAGAAAATTCAGTTTTTCATTGCTAAGCATCTCTCATACATGATCAGCATTAAGGTGTGGTTGTGGATATTACAGACTAATCCATGGCAGTTCGGTTAATCATACTTTCCAAGATCTCAAGTGGATTGTGCTATTCGGATTTTTGACTCCTGGTCTTACATTTTCTGGGAAAACTACAATGACAAATTATATTTGCTCTGGCTGAACAAATCTGTTCAATATGCAAATTCTTGTACACATTTTTGGTATCAGTGTTAAGAATCGCTTGGCATATTATCAGTTGCCTTACTTGCATAGTTGCATTGCTAATGTACTGGTCTGAGGGCCTATTCTTTTCAACTTCTCAAAACGATTTTTGGTTTTTGCTACAGTACCTAACTTTCAAACGGAGTATTTTTTTTAAGACAAAATCTACAAGTTAATTATAGTACACGTTAAAAGCCCAACATCTATACCATTCAAAATCACAAGCGAATATTTCTCTTTTCGTAATCTCTGTCGTAAACAACTAAAATTTAAAAATTTCAGCTAAAAGTCGTAGCAAAAAGAACAGGCCCTCATGAGACAAGAAGGAAGCAATGTTCCTTTTGACATTGTTTTAGTATGCCAGCGAGGAGTAACAACTTGGAATTCCTACTGTGTTAACCTGAATATTGAATCTGTTCGTTGATCGTATTCCCCTGATCTTCAGTTCTGATCTTTCACCTTTGTGTGCTGTAAATTCTTGCACTACTTTCAGTGCACCAGCTTTACCATGCATGATCTGTCTGCTAAAGAGCATGACATAGGTTGGCTTTAAGTTCAGACTCAATCCAATGATGACCTTTTCAGTGATTTCAATGCTTTGATCTTTATTTAATCATGCTTTGTTTGCTGAAAGCAAGACAATTTTGTACGGGTGATTCAGGTGGTGCACTGATGTTTGCAGGTTCCATTTTTTATGTATGCGTTGTGCAATAGAGGGAACTCAGCAGCAGTTTCTTGTTTCTGGCTTTAACCAGCTCCACTGTTTTTCTTTATACAAAATTTCGCGGCAATCGTGTATTTTGACAGTGTTTTGACTTTTGACCCGACTTAGTTGCAATTGATCTGGTTAATGGCTCCTACGGCGTTGTGCTTGATCTTGCTTCAGGCAATGGTAGATCTAAGTTATGGCCCTGTTTGGAACTCCTACGTAATTTATCTTGCGTTCTAAATTTACCCTGAGTGCCTGGTATATGTCAAATATAAACAATTGGTTAGTATAGCTATCTCAATCTAAAGCACCAAAAAAGAGAAAAATATATGCCCTATGTGAAATATGCGATTATATAGTTTAGTTCCATAGAGTAGTGCAGCTATTTTAGTAGCCAATGAGTCAAGGTGATAAAAGCAAGAGAAATCTGATAAAATTTTTGAACATATTCTATTATGAAATCATGAACCATTGTTTCAAGCTAGATCTAAGTTATGGCCCTGTTTGGAACTCCTACGTAATTTATCTTGCGTTCTAAATTTACCCTGAGTGCCTGGTATATGTCAAATATAAACAATTGGTTAGTATAGCTATCTCAATCTAAAGCACCAAAAAAGAGAAAAATATATGCCCTATGTGAAATATGCGATTATATAGTTTAGTTCCATAGAGTAGTGCAGCTATTTTAGTAGCCAATGAGTCAAGGTGATAAAAGCAAGAGAAATCTGATAAAATTTTTGAACATATTCTATTATGAAATCATGAACCATTGTTTCAAGCTAGATAAGCCGCTTGCAACATAAGGTTTTTCATGGGATTTTCACAAAAAAAAAATTACAAGAGAACAGACAGTATCATTTCTTTAAAATTTGGAAAGAAAAAACCCCCAAGACCTTGCTCAAAACACGAGATTTTTTTTTAATAAAAATTGAACTGTTTCCAGTGAAATTACTACATAATCTTGCATTTCAAGAAGGGGACTAACCTAAAAAAAGAAAAAAAAGAGAGGAAAAACACGCTGGTAGTGAGATCCATCCTTTGTTGTAGTGCGAGCAAAAACATGCATTTAAAAAGCATTTACCGGCACGCAGATTAAAATCAAATGCATTATCTGTAGGTTGGTGACATTCTGGGTCCAGAGATTGTTTTTCAAATGTCCTTAATTGTTTTGCCTTTTCGTGCAGCACCATCGCAGCGAAGTACTACTAGTTGTACCTTGGCAATCCGTTAGAGCCTGATGCAATATTCTAAGCTAATTTGTTAGTACTGGAGTACCTTTTACGTGCCTTAAGAAATCTCTCAACCAATATGTGTGCAGGTGCACGGCTGCGCAGATTCGTCTATCTCGATCTCATCAATGGTGTGTAAGTTTTTAAATTTTGAACACGCGACCGTGTTCTTCTGTAGTACTTGAACTTGTACTGTAGCTGATCAGCCTGCCAAAAATGCTTGTCTTCATTATAGGTCCTTGAACTTGTACGGTGGATTGTTCGAATCAGCGGAAATTGAAAGATGTTGAACGCATATCCAATAAGTCGCCAAATACGTCGTAAAGAGTCAAGTGCAAAAGGAGTTTTAAGGTATCGCTCAATTTAATTTTTGATTTTTTATTTTTATTTTTTTACTATTTATTAATTTTATCTTTTTTTTTCTTTTTTTCTTTTTTCTCATATTCCTTTACATTGTCTGTGATGAGTTAATATATTTTTTATTTTAAATATTTTTTAAATTTAATTATGCCAAATAAGCTAACTTAACTACAATAAAAAAAATAAACCAATTACAGTAAAAAAAAGTCATAAGCCAACATCATTCTGAACACCTCCTAAATATGGTCATGTGACATCCATATTGCACCAATATGCCACATTTGCTACTGATCTACATCTTTACATTTGCACCAATTGTTTTGGGTTCTTTTATGCACATACTGGGTCCTATGTACAGTTATCCTTGAAGGAAGGTTATGTGGCGGCACCAAATGATCCTAACTGTTGTGGTAATATACCAAACAGTGGATACAGGGGGCTTCGGTGGTCTGTGAGGGGATGCTTGAAGCTTACAACTCAAGAGAGGGAAGTGATATAGAGTGTCGCTGGTGCTCAATCTCAACTCAAGTCTATTTCATATATCCAAAGTGCTCTCTCCCTCTATGGTGCTTTAGAGGTTATATTTATAACTATAGGAGAGGTTGTTTATATAAATGCCATCTTGGCGTCTTTACTATTAAGGGCATAAATGTCCTTTCACTGGTGTGGCCTTAGTGGGTGTGCCTTTTAGTTACACACATAGTGAGCATTTGCCCTAGTGGGCCGATGGGGCGTAGGTGAGGGTCATTGCCCTGATAGTAGCCTTTCATTGTCTAGGGCTTCACAACCGCTAGGTTAGCACCATGTCATTCGCGCTTTGGGCCCCTCTGAACCTTTGGCCCACCGTTGCATCCTTGTGATGTTGTACGGTTGCACTTTGTAGGTTGTCGCACATTTATCCATTTGGGCCATCCTCGGAGGGTAAGGTTGGATTATGTGCATTAGCGTCCCCTCATTGGGCCGTCTTTCGTGCGGGCCCACTTCTTGCGATGTGTCGCCCTCTAGTTGGGATTCATAGCTTTGCTAGGCCCTCGTCCAACCCTAAGCGTAGCCTTTGCCATGTGGGCCATGGCTAAGGCATGTTGTCCACGCGTGGGGGCCTCCCCGAGGCCATGCATCGTTGAAGACGATGGCAGACTTCATGGTTTACGCGTGCTCCGTCCCAACATCATCAAAGATGACGGTAGACTTTTATAGGTTCACGCGCGCTTCGTTCCCACCCTTCGAACAAGCTTTGTCAAAGACGACGATAGAGTTCGTAGATTCGCACGCTCCATCCCCATCCTTCGAACGAGCGTCATCGAAGACAACGCCAGAGTTTGTAGGTTCATATGCTCTTCGTCCCCAACCTTCGAATAGGCGTCGTCAAAAACGACGGTAGACTTCATAGGTTTGCACATGCTCCGTCTCCACTCTTCAAATGAGTGTCGCGAAGATAGTGGTAGATTTCATGGGTTCGCGTGCGCTCCATCCCCACTCTTCGAACGAGCGTCATCAAAGATGGTGGTAGACTTTGTAGATATGCGCATGCTCCATCCCCACCCTTTGAATAAGCATCGTCGAAGACAGTGGTAGACTTCGTAGGTTCGCACGCGTTCCGTCCCCACCCTTCAAATAAGTGTCGCTAAAGTCGGGGATCGTTGCGCCATAGAGCACACTAAGGTGCCTTGCCCACTTGACATTGATTCAGACTCATTACATTGGTCCTGGGCGCGGAGGACTCCGCACTTTCATTTATAGTTCATAGAGCAGCGTGGGGCATGGTGACCTCCACCCCTCCGTTTAGACTCCATAGAGTGACGTGGGGTGTGGGGCCCCTGTGCTCTCATCTAGACTTCGAAGGGTACACTGGGATGTGCTATGCTCCCGAGTTCATTTTAGACTCCATAGAGTACATCGGGGAATGTTAGCCATTGGCATTTATTTTAGACTCCATAGAGTATACCGGAACACGCTAGCCACCGGCATTTATTTTAGACTTTGTAGAATGTGTTAGGGCATGCTGCCCACCGACGTTTATTTTAGACTCTATAGAGTGCACTGGGGCACGCTGCCACCAGCATTTATTTTAGACTTCGTAGAGTATGTCGGGCATGCTGACAATCCATGTTTATTTTAGACTCCGTAGAGTGCACCGTGGCACACTAGCCACCGGCGTTAATTTTAGACTTCATAGAGTACACTGGGGCATGCTAGCCACTAGTGTTTATTTTAGACTCTATAGAGTGCACTGAGGCATGCTGGCCACTAGTGTTTATTCTAGACTCCGTAGAGTGTGCCAGTTCACGCTAGCCACTGGTGTTTATTTTAGACTTCACAGAGTTATGCGGAGCCCTTGACATACCCCGTTTGCACATGTAAACTTTACATTATGTTCTTACAAGTGTGACGTGCAGACCTATGACTTGGATGCTTACTCACCATTTAGTCAGCGCAGCCCTCCGCGCGGCTAGGTATAGTAGCGACGAAGATGGTCACCATTCCAAGTATGCTTGAGCAGTTCACCATCGAGGGTGGAGAGGTGGTATGAACTTGCTCTAAAGGAAGTCGTCACTATGTAGGGGCCCTCCCACTTGGACTCCAACTTTCCTGTTGTGGCGACATGGAGAGCCTTCTTGAGGACAAGGCCCCCACCGCAAGTGGCCACGGCCTGACCTTCTTGTTGTAGGAAGCCGTGGTCATTCGAATGTACTTGGAGATGTTGTCGGTTGCTTGGATTCAAGTCTCATTGACAAGGTCTGGTGGTGCCTTGACTAGCACGTGATGAGACTTCGCTTTGAACTCTTCAGGTGTCATGACTTCATCGTCGTAGAGCAGTCTAAATGGGGTGAAACCGGTAGGGTGCATCTTTATTCTGTCCAAAATGGTGCCATTAGGCAACTCATCCAGCCACTTCCCTTTCGGAAGGCCGATCAAACATTTATTTGTTCTGTCCGAAATGGTGCCATTGGCACAATGGCCCCATTCCACTGTGGGTGGCCCACAGAGCCATAGCATATTTTGATGCCTATGTATTCACAGAAGGCCTGGAAGGCTACTACATTGAACTACAAGCTATTGTCAATGGTGACTTTTCTAGGGACTCTGAACTAGCATACGATGTTTTGCTAGAGGAACTCCTGTGTTTGTTGTGGATGTGATCCTAGCGAGGGGCACCACCTCGAACCACTTTGAGAAGTAGTCATAGGTCACCATGATGAACCAGAGGTCACTAGGACTACGGGGGAGTGACTCTATGATGTCAAGCCCCTAGCGCACCAGTGGCCATACCGATGGTATTGGCTAGAGTTGGGTTGGCGGCGCGTGGGTGAACCTCCCCATCCACTGGCACCCTTGGCAGCGCTTGATCAGTTCCCATGCATCTGAGGCTATTGTGGGTCAGCAGAAGCTCTAGCGGAAAGCTTTCCTTACCAGGGCGCGCGGGGCCAAGTGCGAGCCGCATAGGCCGTGACGAATCTTCGCAAGGAGCCCTTGGCCTTCGCTGCACGATAGACATTGTAGCAGCGGGGCGCATATGCCAAGTTTGTATAGCACTCCATCCACCATATCGAAGATCCTCGCTCGGTGTGCTAGTCTCTGGAGCTCTTGTGGGCCATCCAATTCCTCAATTCCCTAAAGGAATGCGATAATGGGTTGCCTTCAATCATCTTCCTCGCTAATACATAAGACCTTGAGAAAGTTCACCTGCTCCTATGGAGTGGCCGTGGATGTGAGGACTTCAAAGAATATGCCGGAGGGGGGCTAATGCCCTTGGCTAGCCATCTTTGCTAGGGCGTCCGCTTCCATGTTGTCAGCTCTTATAATTGATTTGACAGTGACGCCCAAGAAATGCCGCTCTATTGCCTTTACCACAGCTAAAAATTTTACCAGGTTGGGGTCTTTGGCATGGTATGATTTGTCGATGTGGCCTGTGATTAGCCATGAATCGCTATGCATGAGCACCCTCCTAACTCTGAGTGCTTTCACTTTGCGTAGGCCAAATAGCAGGGCCTCATATTCTACCACGTTGTTGGTGGTTGGGAACTCGAGGTGTGCTACATACGCTAGCCTTCGGGGGTTGTGACAACGGCCCCTACCCCCACTACACCCCATGTGCCATCAGTGTGCAGGGTCCACACTGGCTCTGAGTGTAGTTGATAGCTTGGTTGACGTGTGGGGGGTCCATTCCGCGATGAAGTCCGCTAAGATTTATGATTTTATTATGTTGCTGGTAACGTAAGTAATGGAGAAGGATGCCAATTCAGCTGCCCATTTACCGATGCGATCCATGGACTCTTTGTTCTGCAACATTTCCTCCAAGAGGAAAGACGAGGGTATGTTGATCTTGTGTGCTAGAAAATAATACCTCACCTTCCACAAAGCCATTAGCAGGCATAGGCTAGTTTTTCTAGCTCGGTATATCGCATCTTCGCTCCTTGTAGCGCCTCAGACACATAATACACCGAGCATCACACCCTTACTCCAGTACTAGCACCGCGTTGATGGCCTGTGGGGTCGTTGCTTAATATAGTAGAAGCGGAGCCTTTGGTGCTGGCATGTGAGCTTGGGGAGGTTTGCGAGGTATTCTTTTAGGTCTTGGAAGGCCTATACGTGCTCATCAGTCTATTGGAAGTCACCGGAGTCACGGATGTTTTTGAAAAGGGAGTGCTAGCTCCGTGTCCCTTGACAGGAAACAACCGAGGGTGACAAGGTGGCCTGCCAGCCTCTAGATCTCCCCGACAGTCTTGTGAGCCTCCATGGACTGTATGGCATCGATTTTGTCAGGGTTAGCCTCAATGCCCCTGCCAAACCCCAAGAAACTGAGTAGCTTGCCTGCTCGGACTTTGAAGATGCACTTCTTTAGGTTGAGTTTGATGTCGACTTAGTGGAGATTGTCGAAGATCTCTTGGAGGTCTGCCATGTGCGAAGCCACGTGCCTGCTTTTGATGACCATGTTGTCCACGTAGACTTTGATGTTTCGACCTAGTTAGGACACGTGGACCAATGCTACGAGCCTGGTAAACATAGCCCTAGCGTTATTTAGTCCAGAGGGCATCCTGACAAAGCAATATGCCCTGCTAAGGACTATAAAGCTAGTTTTGTCCTTGTCTTCTTTAGCCATGTGGATCTAATGATATCTAGAATATGCGTCGAGGAATCTCATCATCTTACACCTTATCGTGGTGTCTACCAATTGGTCGATACATAAGGAGTTAGTTATGTTTGGGGCACGTCTTGTTAAGGGTGGTGAAGTCAATGCACATGTGCCATTTCCCATTTGTCTTCTTGACCAACACTGGGTTGGCAAGCCAATCAGGATGGACCACCTCCCAGATGATACTGGAGGCTATTAGTTTGGCCACCTCTGCCTTGGAGGCCTCCTACTTGTCTAGGGACATTCTTCGCATTCTTTACTCCATGGGCTTCGCATCGAGGCACGCCGCTAACTTGTGTTCGATGATAGATCGATTGACTCCTATAATATCAGTGGGGATCCATGCAAAGATGTCTGTGTTCTTCTGAAGGACCTCGAGCAGGCTTCGCTCTATCTCTAGGTCTAGACCACCCCCACTAAGACCTATTTTGATGGGTCGTCGATGTTGAGCGGTGTTCTTTTCACATCGTCATCTAGTCTCGGCGTCCATCTTGGTGTAGGAGGGTGTTGCTGAGGGAGGGGTATGGCCCTCGCTTACAGCGTGCTCCTTTCGAGATGGGCTCGCATGTCGTCTCTGGTTAGTCGTGTGAGGTCCTGGTCACCGATTACCATGATGACACCTCTAGGGCCCGAGAGTTTCATGCACAAGTAATTATGGCGTGGGACCACCCCAAATGCATTGAGGGTAGCTCTTTCCAATATGGTGTTGTACAGATATAGGAGATCCACAATGTCAAAATTGATCACTTCCACTCTAATATGCTCACCTCGCCTGAAGGCTACTTCAAGCGCTACCTGGCTCAGTGCCCTAACCAGGCTCCCGCCGACGCCTTGAAGTGGGACCACGGGTGACTGAAGCCTACTTCACGGAATTCCCATTTGATCAAAGGCGTCAATGAATAGAAGGTCCATAGTAACCATCGGGTCTTGGTGAGGGTAGTCCACCTTGGAGGCATCATCTGTCGTGAAGGTGATGTCGACTCGGGCCTATGCCGAGAGCACATGTGCTAGGTATGCGGCGATGTGGTGCATCCGATGTGTGTAGGCTCTCCATTATCATTCAGAAGGGAATTTGAGGGACGACCCCCTCCCCCCGTGATGGTGTTAATCACTTAGTGAGGTTCGGTATCGGGAGCCTATATTTGTAGCATGCTCGGTGGGGGTTAGACGAGTGGTACTTCCAGAGGTTGATGTTCATGCGCCACCACTAGCATCCTAGTGTCTAGGGTACACTCCCTAGCCATGCTTTCATAGAGCTCCACAATGGTGGGGCATTCGCGTGTTGTGTGTTCCCCTTTGCTATGAACTTCGCTCCGCATCCCCTATTGACGCCCGTCCTCACGACCTCACTCCCTTGTGGCCCCTTCCTCTGCTGCGGTCGTGACCTCTAAAAGTAGAGACCTTATCACGGCCTCCTTCCATGCTAAGCATGTACCTGCTCTGGGCCCCTTTCACAGTTTGCGGTTCAAGCCCTCCATCGGGGCAACGGGGGTGGGCTTGGCCTCGACAATGGGCCATGTGACATTGGCCTCACGTCTCGTTGAGTCCTTCTTGGCCCTTGTGTATTCTTCTATTCTGTTGAAGAGCTTGGCCACAATTCTTATAGCTTTTCGGGCGTTGTACTCCGCAAGGGGCCCCTTCCAAAGACCGTGGATGGCAGCGTTGATGGTTGTCATCCTATTGACGTCTTTCACCTAGTATCTAACCCTCGTGAAACGTCAAAAGTACTCACGTAGCTTCTCCCTAGGGGCCTATTTTATCTTGAAGAGCTGGTTGGCGTTGACTCGCTACGTGTAGTTGCCTTGGAAGTTGTTGTGCATGAGTTCACAGACTTGTGCTCCCACACGTAAACGGATCTGGGAGCGATCATGAAGAACTAAGACAGCATGACCCCTTGCAGAGCGAGCTATATCCCTTTTGCCTTCGTCGAGTCATCTACTTCTACAGCTTTGATAGCCGTCTCGTAGATGCGTAGGGATTCACATAGGTCATTATTGCCCTTGTAAGGCTCCATCATGAGCATTTTGAAGTCCTCTAGGCAGACACACCGCTGCAAACCCATGTTGAGGGGGGACTCTGAGTTCACCCATCAGAGGGTGCTACAGGCGCCAGTAGTGGCATCCAAACTCTCCGACATTTCCGCAACCACCTCCGTTTCAATGGCATCAACAGCCTACTGGCTTCACACCTCATGCATCTTACGCATAGCCCTCTGCAAGTCCACTAGCTTCCTAGAGGGGTACCTGGAGCTTAAAGCTCAAAAGAGGAGAGCATATCCAAAGTGTTCTCTCCCTCCATGATGTGCCCTATGGGTCATATTTATAGCCATAAAGAGATTATTTACATAAATGTTCTTCTTGTGGTCTTTACTGTTAAGGATAAACATGTCTTTTCGTTGGCATGATCTCGGTGAGACTACCTTTTACTAACACACATAGTGGACCTTTGACCTGATGGAACGATTGCACGTGGGTGGGGGTCACTCGCCTAACACTAACCTTTCTCGGCATACAATTTGAATCCTAATATATAAAACAACATAGTTTTATAGCACAATCTGGTATATTCTTCGTCTTGATGCCGTTTTGAGTTCTCTTTCTGAATAAACTTCAACATGTTGTGATTGTCTCATGTCCTCTCAATTTTAAGAACATAAACTTTTCAGCCTACCATACAATATGGTATAAGACAAGGAATATATATATATATATATATATATATATATATATATATATATATATATATATATATATATATATATATATATATATATATAGAGAGAGAGAGAGAGAGAGTAGAGATTACACGTAAGGTGGTATCTTCCTTGCTCTATGGTTACACTGTGCTGCCAATTGGCCGCTTTCGTCTCGTAGTCATAACCTCCTGCCCTATCCCATTGTTTTGCAAGCGCCAACTGCGCTGATGCACCAAACTTGCCAAAGTCCTCTTCAAAAAGACGACCTATGTTTCTGGGTACATCCTAACCCCAAGGACAGAGACATTGGATCCTCCATGCAATGTGACCATACCTTTGACCTCTATAATTGCATGATTGACTACACCAATCCCACACACACACACACACACACACAGAGAGAGAGAGGTGACGTAGTTCGTTGTTTGTGGCAATTGATGATCTCATACTTGCTTCCACGCATGTAGGGGCATGTGTGGTGAGCTTTCTTGGTTTCACGAAATCCACCAACTAAAGCTAAATGCATGAATTAGACAGTTTTAAAGTGAAGACCTTAAAACTAGAGTAGCTAACTTGAAATTACTCTGATAGGATATATGCAGAATGGCTCCTGATGTCGGTAAAATATATATACCTATTCTTCTACGATGTATTTTCCTATGACGTGAGTGAGATTTAGGTCCCGTCGGAACTCGGGGAAAGTTTCTAAGTCCTGCGGGAACTGAATTGTATCTTGTGAATGTTTGTAATGCTAAGAATACGGTACAACTGCTGATTTTAACTTCATTACCGATATGTTGGAAACCTCACGCTGAGGGAGTGCTACTGGCCTTGCTCTGTCGTAAACTGCAGGATGGATCAAGTCGCTTCTCTCCCACAATGTTTACGAGGCAGAAGTCAAGCAAAGATGTTTGTTGGTGCATCACAATTGTACAAGTAACTTCCCAACAAATTCCTATAAAGGACATCAAATTTGGTAGTCGTGCTAACTGCTAAGAATATGATAGAAACTTTTGGAGTAACCAACATGGTACAAGCGTGCACAACTACGCCTACCTCTCTAAAAAAACACATTTTAGACGAAAAACTTTAAATCAAATATACACCTTTGCTTAAAAGATTTAATATTTCTGTATTAAATGTGTACCTGCAATTCTCTTGGAAAATATGTGTATTTCGGAACATTAAAATTCTTCATTCGCAAAAAGAAAATATAAAAAATTTATACCTTGTTTTGATAAATAGACACCTAAAATAATCATGGCAAAAGGTGTACTCGATTAGCATAGAGCCTAGCATAAACATGGTAGTACCGTTTTCACCAAGGCTTCTACTAGTCTACAAGCTCCTTGAGCAACTTCAGAAAAGATCAAAGAGCCATTCGAACTTACTTTCACATGAACACATTTCTATTCTTATTTCCAAACTAAAATACACCAACTACTACTCCTATCACCTTGTCTTTGTAAATTGTAATCCGCAAGTATTTCATACTGGTAATGGTTGCAAGAATGTTTGGTATATATAGCGTGTTTTACACTCGTATTTGCAAAAATAGCCATATGTGCATAGTATTGATAAAAAATAGCATTTCTGCCATCCAGTCATCGAGTGGTAACCACCTGCAGATGACACGTGGCCCAACCGCCGCCGGTAGGTGCCTGCTACCCAGCCACCAAACGGCAGGTGGCCTGCCGCTCCACCACAATACAGCAGTTGGCCTACCATCTGGAGGCAATATGACAGGTAATTAAACCGACTTAATTACCTACCTAAATATTATTTTATGTATCATATTTATTTAACTTTTTAAATATAGTAAATAAGCTAAAAAATATAAAATTTTATATGCAGCTTTCGACACAACGTACTTCATTGTATAATTTTTTGATAGTTTTATCTGCTCTGAATGTTGCTCAAAAATACATACGATTGGGATTTTTTGTAGGAGTTGTTATTTATAGCAAACGAGCTCCAAAAATTATGAAATTTTTTGTGAAGCCTCCCAATGTAGTCGACCTAATTATGTAATTTTTTTGGGAAATTTATGTGCTCTAAATTTGCCATGTTAATTTAATTATAATTAGCGATATGCGATGCATCTTTTGCAGTGCGAGACCTTTGTCCTTCACACATGTCAGCCTGTTGCTGCTATGTTTTCTTTTCCACTGCATCCTTTGCACAATTGTCACTCTATCCATATTGTCCCCCCTCGCACGATCCCTCGTCTACACTAATGTTGTTATGTCTGTGTCATCCCCTTCACCCGCTTCCTCATCTCCACATTTTTCAGTGTTACTATGTCGTCCCCCTCGTCTGAAGTGCTACGTGTGGAGATGAGGTGAGCACACCGGGTTCCCTGCCGGCCTAATCACTTGCCGTCTCACCACCGGATGACAGTGCATGCCATCTTGCCACGGGCGGCAGGCGACCTGCTGTCCGATGGGCAGATGGCAGGCGCCACACATCCACCCTCATGTGTTGCCACCCGTCCACTGGATGGCAGAAACACTATTTTTGCCAATACGCTTCGTATACGGCTACTTTTTGTAATTACATTGTCAAACAATGCTAAATGTGGTGAAAACTCCATAATTTGTTATTGTATAGTATTGTGTAATTAAGTAGTCTTAATTAATGTAGTGGCAATTAGTTAGGGTTAAATAATGAGTTAGTGCTAAATAATTAAGTGCTACGGACGATGGTAATGAATCACTCATAATTTTTTCAGACAGGTAATCAAATTGTCTGTAATTAATGAATTATTTGTATGTAGTTACACGCATGTAATCATTAATTTGCATGCTGCTTGTCATAATTTTTTGTTGTAACGCTTACTGCGGATATGGTTGTTGTGGCTTCAAGTAGTCGCAAACATGGAACACTTGATAATGTTCTACAACGATGGTTTTGTATAGGCTGGACCCGGTGGATTGGACCTATTGACATGCTAATACAAGGTGCTCCGGCCGAGGGGCGCGTCATAAATATTCACAAACTACGAAGCTGCATCCGAAGGGAGTTCGCCACAGAGACAATGGTGATGAAACTTACGATCAAAGGGATCACCTACAGGAATGGCGTGTGGGAGCTCGTGAAGGTGAATGGCACCGTAGCATGGAGGTAGTACATGCAAATTGCATGCCAACCCTAGGCGGCCATTTATGGGAGGCCGATGGTGTACATCAGTTTCGTGTGCCAAGCATCGAAAAACAGTGATGAGCCTGGCCCTCGACACTTGGGGAACCACAGGCAGAGCTTCAAGACAATACCACTGCATGTGTTGTATCAGAGAGAAGACTCATCCCTGATTTTGTGCGGAAGGATGGAGCGGGCATGTGGTGGTTAGTTTGCATTGACTACCACGAGTATCTACCGAACCAGACGCTTGGGTTAGAGTCTGACGAGGACACCGACCTAGGCTCTAATGATACCGACGACGACGCACAGCAGATGATTGGTCCACCCATGAGAATTGTGTCATCGGAGGTGTCCTATGTGTCGTGCAGACTCGATGATGTTGCGGTGCTTTCCCTCGTATTGCCACAAGAAAAAAGGTCCCAGTGGGGGTTTCAAGTTGACACCCTCCTAGTTGAACAGTGCTTCCCTAGCAAGGCGGCTGTGTAGCAAGCTATTGCACGGTACACCTTGTCTATCGGCCATGTGTGCCGAGGCACTGGTCCAACCCAACCAATTATATAGTGAAGTGTGTAGTGGAAGGCTGCCCTGCAAAGGTCAATACTCAACGAGCTAAGATTTTTGGTTTGGTCTTCTCAATCAAGGCGATGATCGACCACACTTGTGTCCTCAGCGAGCCCCTGCGTCATTATCGAAATGTAACTTTTGCATATGTGGCAAGCATCATCAGCCACCTAGTTGTGACGGACGTGTTCGTCTCCCTAAAGATGCTCATATTGAAAGTCGCCAATGTGGTAAGTAGAAGGTCATTGAGTCCATGTACGAGACGTACGAAGAGGCATACAACCTTGTATTGACAGTGCTTCACCAGATAGCTAAAGCAAACTCCAACACGTACATAAACAAGCTTGAGCGTCCAGATGCTGACGGAGGGCCCAAATATTTCATACTAGACCGGTTATTCTGGGCTTTCATCCAGACCATCGAGAGCTTCACGTTTTGTCGTCCTGTGCTCACAATGGATGGTACTTTTCTAACAAAGAGGTACAAGGAACTATTCTCACCGCGGTGGCGGCCGATACAAACGACCAGCTTCTCCCAATGGCATTTGCCATTGTGGAGAGTGAGAACACGTCCAGTTGCTCTAGTTCCTGGCAAACGTGAAGCAAGCAGTGGTTGGTGACCAACCCAACGTTTGCGCATCACGGATCGCAATGCTAGGTTGATGGCCGCACTGAACACCATGCAGCATGGGACGAACCCCCTGAGCAGTGGAACGACATGTGAACCCGATGGTGCATGAGGCATCTTGATATAACTTGTTCACACAGTTTTGCAGAAAGGAAGTTCTGAAGATGTTCAAGGCATTGTGTCTGCAAATCGTAGAAGTTTGAGTCCATCTACACAGAGCTAGAAAGGCGAACTCCAAAGGGAGAGCAACCCCACGGTGTCATAAGTTTCTCGAAGTAGATTCATTACCACACTCCTGAATTAGAGAAATAGTCCCTTCTCTATAACACGGATGGTGTGAGGTATGAGATTATAACGACCAACATATCTAAAGTGTACAATAGCCTCCTAAAAGGCGTGCAGTGCCTCCCTATCACCGCGATCGTGGAGAAGACATAGACTCGCACTATCAGTTATTTCATTAATAGAGCCACCACAGCCAGGTGACAAATAGACAAAGGCAAGAAGTGATCCAAGAACATGCATAGGTACATAGATCAGAAGATGGAAAAAGCCTGAATACATGACATCCGGTAATCAATGGCCTCCAAAGGAAGTATGGGATCATGCTTCAACAGAAAATATATGAACAATCATGCTAGGGGTGAAATAAAATAGGCATGCACTCTGGGTGATGTGGCAACATGTACCTGCAACAAGCCAAAGCTCCTGCACAATCCATGGTCACATGTGTACAAGGCATGTGCACAAATAAGGCATATGTCCGAGCCGTACGTCAGAGTACTATGACATGCAAGACTTTTTCCGTACATGGAGTGCAGAGTTTCACTCGTACAGCTTGGACATGAACTACAATGATCTTTGGCCGGACATGCTGCAATGGGATCTCAACAAGGAGTTGAAGATAACTGCGAAGGACGTTGGTAGATGCAGCGCTTTCAGAACTCCATAATCTATTATCACATGTGATATCTGTAATACTGTCATATTCTTATTCTTACTCATTTGTATGATGTACATAGATGAGCCAACACTTGTCCGAATGATTGAGCAGGCAAGGGGAATGGCACAATAATTTTAATAACTTACTCTCTAGGATTAATTCATAGGTTTTAGAAAAATAGATTTTTAAAACCAAGAAAATCTAATTAAATAAAATAAATAGAGCATAAATTTTTGGGATGTAACACATGGTCGAGCCAACACATGTCCGAATGAGGGAGCGGCAAGGGGGGTAGCACCAAGGGGACGACATCTCTTCTTTGCATATTTGACACCCCCTTGCTGCTGTCCCCCTTGCCCCCTCCCTCCTTTGGACATGTGTTGACTCATCCATGCCATTCCCCCTTCCCAGCTCCCTCGTACGCACAAATATCAGTGTATCCATGCCGCCCTCTCACCTGCAGTGCTACGTGTCAACAACGAGTCCATAATTTCTTATGGCAACGTAGCACACTCTCTTTTGCCTCGGCCTCAAATACGGAGCTCTCTTAATCCCCCTGCATTGTTCTCGCCAATGTCCTTAAGTATTCGTCTCCATTCTCTCTATGTTGGTTTGTTTCTCCCTCACACGGACATCGAGATGAGCCAACTGAGTGCCTCTTCATTGGCACCCGTAGTGATTTGCCCTAAGTGCAACACGCTTGTCAGACGTAAGATCTCACAGATGGCCGCGAATCCTAGATAGCACTACTACAAGTGCCCCTTTTCACTCGGCGAGTAAGCTTGTTTTGGGTTAGTTCCAATAGTTCACCAGATGTTACAAAACCTTATTTTGATTGAATTACAGGATAGCACAGGAGGTTGCCAATTTTGGGTGTGGGAGGATGAAATAACCACTAGGCCCGACATTACTCCACAGGAGAGAGTTGTGATGGGGGTACTGAAATGTTGGATATGCGGCATTATTTTGATAGACTAGAGTAGAAGATTAACTTAATATTATATGCTATTTTCTTTCTTGTGATCATTGTTATCTTGAAGGTGTAGTGTTGCGAGTGTTATTTTCATTCACGTTGTTATCTGCAGTGCTTTGTATCATTTATGTATGTCTAATGCATATCCATACTTATATCGTACTACAATGATGCGTCAACCATTTAGTTACAACAGGAGACAACTGTGGTACAAGCATCTTCATATGTGAGCATGAGGGAGCGGGCGAGGGGGATAGCACGGACAGAGTAACAAATGTGCACACGATGGAGCAGGCTAGAGGGACGGCATGGACAAAGTGACAAGTGTGTACATGAGGGAGCGGACGTGGGGGACGGCAGGGACACACGGACAAGTGTGCATAAAGGAAGTGGGCGAGGGTGGACGACATAGACACAACACAACACTCTTCCTCGAAGATCGCCTTTGGCTTATAAAAGGAGGTGGAAGAGATCTGGGAGAGAACACTACACACCAAATCCAACACTATACCAAAGTTTGCTTCACCACGTCGAGATAGATAAGAGGCAGAAGAAGTAAAGGGACAAGATGATGAAGCAATGACAGAAAATCAGTGAACTAGCAAGGTCTATTGTGGCCCGCGACGAACAAGCAAGGGCTGCTGTGGCATAAGACAAACAAGCGGAGCGTGCCAAGAGGTCACCTCCCCGCAATGACGCCTCCCGTAGGAGCATGTCCATCCTAAACATTCCAACCGAGCATTCGCCGTAACACCCGCCCGAGGGAGAGACACCGCCCCTCTGTTGGTGCAGGACTTATGCAAGTTCTTTAAGTCTAAACAGTGGCTCAGTCTGAGCATACGTTACTGGGGTTGTGCGAACTACTCTTGTGACTATCCCGACCGCCATTGAGACACGAATAGCTATCGATAGCCGGTAAGGAGCAGTTACAGTGTGTTTCCCTTCTATTTCTCTTTCAAAGTACATACTAACAAACTCTCTCGTCTATCTGCAGTCACTGGAACTGTTATGTGGCTACCACAAGTGGATCGACCTAGAGATCTATCCACATGACCAGTGGACTCTCGACTTCAAGGAGTGGGATGTCAAAAGGGTCTGTGAGATCCAGGAGAATGAGCACTATAATGATAAGCAAACTAAGCGTATATGTCGGGAGATGAAGGCTCATCTTGAGGCATGCACAGGGAGCCGAGGCTCGCGAGAAGGAGCACGAGAAAAAGAGGAAAATGGCGACCAAGGCTAAAGAGGCCACCGAGGAGTTCAACGCTGAGCTTGCAAGGAAGAAAAAATGGCCTTGGTCCACGTAGTAGGTCAGGTCGTTCTGAACTAGTCTCCTGAAACTCAAATTTATTTCTATTCGAAAAAGACATATATGTATCATAGGTATATTTCAGTTTGTTCCATCGTGCATGATATTGTTTCTTATGCATGTAAACAAATCATGTATGCCATGTTATTTTTAGCTTCATTATGAAGTCTATTTTAATTTGCATCATCAAATGTCATCTTTTTGTATTCAATTTTTCAAAACAAAGTCCCTTTTTTCACCATCTAACCACCAAATCCTAAGGTCCCAAATCCATAAATCAAGTCCAAACTAAATTGAACCATTATCTCGATTTATAATTTACAAACCACTTGCAATCACAAATGCAAGCTGATTAAATAAGCATCACATATCGCTAATTTTTGATTAAATTAACATGATAAATTTGGAATATATAAAATTTCTAAAAATTATACAATTATGGCGACTGTGTCGGGAGGCTGCACATAAAATTTTGTAATTTTTGGAGCTCGTTTACTATATGTAACAACTCTTACAAATATCAAAATCGTATAAATTTTTGAGCAATATTCAGAGTAGATAAAATCATGAAAGAAATTACATAATCAAGTACGTTGTGTTGGGAGGCTGCTCATAAAATTTCATAATTTTTAAGCACATTTGCTATATTTAAAAATTTAAAAATGTAGTATGAAAAAATAAAGCAGGTAATTAAGTTGGCTAATTAGTTGGCTTAATTACCTATTGTATTATCAGCAGACGACAGGCCACCTGCCGTCTCGTGGCTGGATGGCAGACACCTGCCGCTGATGGACATGCCATGTGTTACCTGCAGGCGGTTGCCGCCTAATGACTGACGATAGAAGTGCCATTTTATCAATACCATGTGTATACAACTATTTTTATAAATATAAATGTAAAACACGTTATATATGCCAAATATTTATGGTTGTAACTAATCCAACCACTACACATCAATGTTTGTACTGTTGTACACAGATTGCCACATTTGCTTCGATTGTCTCCTTCCCTTGTTGGCTTACACCACCTCCAATGGAAGCTCTTGAGGTGAAATAAAGAAAAAGGCCAATAAAAGAAGCAAACAAAATACTATTGAGTAAAAGTAAAGAAAAGGCTTCAACTGAACATTTTGGACACTGTGCCACTCTGACTGCTTGCTCCCCCATTCACTGATCACTGTGTTGAGTTGGAAACTGTTTACATAAATGATCCTCTAGCCTTTTTCCTTCGATTTTAACCCTAGATATTAGTTTTTTTTTGTAAATTTAGACCATATTTATATTAACTTCTAAAAGTTACTTTTCTACAATACTTATCTTTCAAACTAAGTGTATTTAAAGGCGGATCTTCTAATCGATTGTAGTACACATAATAGTAACTTCATTTATATCATTAAAATCGCATACAAGTGTTTCTTTCTACAAATTTTTTTATAAGTTATTACTATTCAAAAGCCAAACTCAATATGAATAACCCCTTTGCCTACTCCTTGAACCTACCAAGTTAGGGAAGCTCGGCAACACATCACATGATTAGTGATAATTAAAACTCATAATTAACGCTAATTAAATATAATTAGTATTAATTAAAAGTGATTAGTGCTATTAAATATACTTAGTGCTTATTAAAATCATACACTAATTGTAAAGCGGCCGGCCAGCAACCCGTTGAGCTCCCTAACTAACTCGGTAGTACTATACCGCCAAATGGGTCGGGCCTACACGGCCGAACCGCGCCCGTCATCAGACCGGCCCAAACGCGACGCAGACGGTTGTAACGGGCCGGGCGGGCGGCGCACGGCCCGCCGGACCGGCCGTGCTCGCCGAGGGTGCGCGACGGCGGCGGCACGCGCGACGGCCGCTTAGCAACCGGGCCGACCCGCGACGCACGCAAGACGGCCCAAGACGCACGGCCGGCCGCCAACGGCTCTAACGGGCCGTGCCGCCCAAGACGGCACGCCCGCCCGGATTTTTGAAAAATAGCCGCTTTTTCGAACCGCTGGGGTAAAAATTCGAGAAAAATAGCAAACATTCGGAAAAATCTGAAATTTTTTCTATAAATAGGTGGGCATCCGGCCTCCATTCTCCACACCTCAAATCTCACTCTCCTCTCTCGGTTTAGCTGTGAAAATTCGAAAGTGCTTGCACGATTTGGTGAAAATTCGGGAAAATTCAAAATTCAAAAATCTTTAGATTTTTGTGAGAGCTGCAAAGGAGGTAATAATTCTGTCTTATTTTAATTTTTGAGTATTATTTATTAGTTTAATTTATTGCTATTATTGGTTGGTTTAATAGGAAGTTAATCATTCTTTACTATTTTAATTTACAGCTGATTTAATGGAGAACTACGATTTTGAACTCTCCGAATTCGCCTTCTACGGAGGATATGCAACCGCTTCCACAAGCATATCCATCTGAAAATGCCGAAGAAATGATGGCCCCGGAGCGCAGGTCCAATCGATCCATCTTCTGGCGGCTCAACAAGTGCATCCACGACTCAAAGCACGGTGCAAAAGATCAAGAGCTAGTACATCAACAGCTTTGGAATGATTTCGACAAGAAGTTCAAGACCGAGGATGATGGGACTTCGTGAGGTATGTCGTTTGTAAAATTTGTGGAAATGAATTGACCGCAAAATCTTCAGTGGGACGGGTCATCTACAACGACATGCCGCAAGTTGCAAGAAAAAGCAAGGAATACAAATGCGCTGCATACACAATCGCAATATAACCTCGACGGCTCGATGACGTGCGTGGGAGTACAACCTGCAGGTAGCTCGGAATCTCTTTGTAGATTAATTGCTTCTCAAGATTTACCTTTAAATTTTGGTGAGTCCGACGCTTTTCAAAAATATATTAGGACCGCTCATAACCTCGATTTAGTATCGTATCTAGGCAAACAACAACTAGAGATTTAATTAAATATTATAACAATTGTCGTGATAAAATGAAAGAAATGTTTCATACACTGCACATTCTCTATTGCTTTAACTTCGATATATGGAGTGGTAGAGCTAGAGAGGATTATATTAGTGTTGTTGCTCATTATATTAATGATGACTGGTAATGGAAAAAGAATTATAGGATTTAAATTAATTAATGTTTCACATAGTGCTGAAAATATTGCGAAAGTATTATTAGAGTTGTAGAAGATTTTGGTCTCACAGATAAAATTTTTCTATAACTTTAGATAATGCAATTGCAAACACTAAAGCTATGGAAATTCTTACACTGTGTTTAATTCTTATGCACACTCTTTCTTATTGCATCAACGTTGTGCTTGTCATATTATTAATCTTATTGTTAAATCCGGTTTAAAAAGATTAAATGCTTGTATTGATTCTTTTAGAGATGCTATTTCATTTATTAATTGTTCAAACCAACGAATAGCCGATATAAGAGTTTTTATGTAGCAATGAATGTTCGCCCTAGAAAATTTGCTTTAGACATGCCTCATAGATGGAACTCTACTTATCTTATGCTTAAACATATATTGCCATATAGGAGCACCTTATCTGCTTTCCTTCACACCCAAAGCCATCAATCTCGTAGCTCCTCCAAAGAGAACCCAAGTTAGAGACCCCGAACTTATCAAAACGATTGGGTTGTTGCTTAAAAAATATTTTCCTTTTAGAAATTTTTCATAAAGCTACATTTTGCCTTTCGAATATATTACCCTACTTCTCCTATAATTGTTCATAATATTGTTGAAATTGCAACTCACCTAAAGGCTTTTGAACATGATCATATACTACGGATGTCAGAGGTGCCATGAAAATTAAGTTTTAAAATATTGGAGAGAAATTCCTATTTTATATGCATTCGCTTATTTTGGATCCTAGGCCAAACTCCAAGGATTTATGAATGTTTTACAAATTTTAAGTGAGGCTACCGATTTAGACTATTCTTCATACTTTACATTAGTTAAGAATAAATTATATGAGGTATATGATAAATATGAAAATAAGTTTGGATCTGTGCGCTTGGAAAGACCCCTAGTCCCTAGCACCTCTAGGGGGCTATGCAATGGGGCAAGATTTTTGGTTCTTCGCCTAGTTCTCGCAGTACACATCGCTTAGGAGGAGGAAGGCGACAAAGCACTGAGACCTATCAAGCTATCTCAACAAAGATAGCGCGGGCTTGAGCGAGAGTTGAACATCCTCTCATGGTGGCAAGCCCAAAGGTGTCATATCCAAAGCTATCCATATTAGCGCGGATGTGTTGGATGCTCTCTGTCTCTACAGCTTCTCTCTGAGTCGACATTCATCTTTTCCGAAGAATAATCGAGGAGCGACGAACAAGTCTCGTCCCAACGAGATGGTCGAAGTACTTATGACCGTCAAAGACCGGGAACAAGTGAATCAAGACTCCAACATATCGCAAAAATAAAGATTTAGAAGAATCTTTTGAGAATTTGTATTTAGATAGCAATGAATAGGATTTTCAATATTTTTCTTCACATATAGTCACTAATGAGCTTTATAGGTTGTACTCTTTTTCTTTACCAAGGTTTTCTCAAATTGAGTTTTTACTTGGTAAAGTTTTTAATGAGGCAACCATCCCATGTAATTTAATAAGTTAATAAAGCTCATTATGTCATTGCAAATATTTATTTTATGATTAGCAATGTCTATAAATTTCTATATTTTTTTGAATTTTTCTAAATTTTTACAATTTTTTTACAATTTTTCTTATTTTTCTGCTTTTTCAAGCTAACGGGCTGGCGGGCAAGACGCCCGCTTAGCCTTAACTGCGTTCGGCCGCAGCGGCACGGCTTCGGGCCGTGCTCGGCTTGCTCACGCTCGCGGGCGGCACGCACGGCTTATTACACGGCCTTACCGGCCGCGTTTAAACGCCGCGTGCCGAGCACGGCCCGCGCGTTGCGCGGCGCAAGACGCCCAAGGGCTGTGTATGGTAGGTACTATAAAAAAAGATCATCGGAAGTCAAATTTAAAAAAATATATAATGGCATTTGTGTGATCGGTCCTGAGTTGGGTGTGATGTGCGTCTGTTTTCTCGCGAGGGCTGCCAATCAATCTCCGCGAGTCCAAGGCAGTCAAGCGGGCATGCACAAAAAGGTTTTAAATTGTTCTTCCCGTGCCCAAAGAAAAAGGTGGGCCCACGGCGAGGAGCAGCTCAGCAAAGCAAGGACGCTAGCTGGTCTGAGCGATGATTTCTGATTTTTAATTAAAATTTTACTGTAGTTAGCTTTGTTTACTATAGTTGATTTAACTTTTTAGATATAATTAATTTTAAAAAATATAAAAATAGAAAAACATGTTAACCCATTAGGGATAATACAAAGGAACACGGAAAAAAAAGAAAATACAAAAAAACCTAAAATATCTAAAAAATTCAGAAAAAGACGAAATACTGAATAGTGAAAAAAGCAGAAGTTAGAATTTGAAGCAAAAAAAGGTGAAACGAACGAGGCATAGCTAGAATTATAGATGCACTCCCACTGTGTACGTAGCATTGCATTTGGTGAGTCGTGCACCTGAAATGTGTGGCTCCTATGACAACCGCAGGGAGGCAAAAGACTTGCATAAGCCAATTGAGCCTAGGAGAACATGTCTGATTTAGTTTTCTTTGACTCTTTATTAGTAGATCAAATTTTAAAGATTGTTCTATGTTTATTTTTAATCAAACTGTGTTTAACTATGGCAACACTATAATGACTTCTACTAAATTTGTGAATGTCATGCCTTTAAACTCATCAGCAAGAAAGACATAGGTACCAAGCTTCCCTCTTTAACTAGGGAGGATATAGAGCCTGTTTGGTAGATCTCCTAATTCTGATTTTTTTAGCTTCTGCTCTGAATTCTCTGAGAATGTATTTCTCTGATAATCTGAAACTATCCCTGAAAAGCGTTTAGAGCCCTACCAAACACACCCATAGATTCATCATGAGTCATCTAAGCAATTTCCACCAGATAAGTTTTACTCAATAGTATTCAACTATCAATGTAACAAATATAGGTTATTTATTCTCTCTCTAGAGGTAATTACAGTAACATGTGATTTTTTTATTTTTGTTAGGATTTGTTATATTTCAAAGCCTTGTTCTTTTGAGGTTTTGAGAAGTTTTTTAGTTTCAACTTCTCCGGAAACCGAAACAAATGGGACAGCTCCAAACGACTTGTTGAAGCCGTTTTTCCAAATGGTTTCTGAGCCCACCAGCAGTGCATCACCCGTGTCAGCATTTTTGTTGTCTGTCTCTATCTTGAAAAATACATTTAAAACTATCAACCACAATAAAATAATTATCAGATCTAGTACACTCGGTGGCATAGGATCATCATTTTTGGTTCCCTTTCGAAGGTGGGTCCAAAATCCAAATGAGAAAAAGCCAAGGGGTGATTCTGCAATGGCCAACTTTGCTCACCTGGAGAGAGAGAGAGAGAGAGAGAGAATCATCGCCTTTACCCCTTTGCTTCATGTACAAAAACCACAAGGCAGCCAAGCAGAAGCGTTTACACCACCACCTAGGACGACAAGAAGCAGGGGAGGGAGGGACACAGAGAGCGCTCTTATGGTGCTGTAGCTGAGGGGGAGCGAGCAATGGTGGGGGGATGCGGCGGCGGCGATGGCGGCGAAGGAATGCTCGCGAGATGGCGGAGGGCGGCCGCCAAGCGGATCGGCCTCTCCTGCGCCTCCTTCTTCTCCCATGCCGCCTCTCCCTCCCCGCCTTCCAAGACTGTATACCCTCGCTCTCTCTCACTTACTCTACATTCCACATATCTTCTTGTTTTCGAAATGTTTCGGAGACTTAGCAACTATTCATGGTAAAAGGGTCCCAAAAATGGCTCATTTTTGCTGCATTTTAATCACTCATCAGAGACGCTCTGTTTTAGTTCCTAGTTGTTTTACGTCCAAGAAAAAGAGATTCTTGTATCTCGCGGATTAGACAAGTTTTTGTTTTTAACCATCAATGCATCCGTTTCTGATGTGTTTTTGGCTTTCGGTTTCTTGCTATTTTGTTTTCATTTGAGCCCTCTTGGGGACCTCATTCTCTACCATTACTAGGTGATTTCAGGCTCCTTTGCTTAATCTCCCTGTCTGTCTTTTTCACCTGCATTTTTTCTTCCACACTGCAGTTCTGTTTGTTTTTTTCCCCTCCATTTCAGATGTGGTTCTTGATATAGGTCACCATCAAAAGCAAAAGTTCTTCTAGTGCCATGTCTCCTTGCATTCTTGACTTATCCCTTTGGAAAAATTGGTTCTATGTCATCGAAATTTCATAACCTTTAGTTCTATATCATCGATCCGGTTCACTTTAATACCAGCGAAATATTCGTCCGTTCTCTTTTATACCACTCCGTCCATGTCTGGTAGCATTTATTCCTTTTTTTTAAAAAAAAAAATTTCCGTTCAAATGGGCCACGTGAAGTGTGAAAATACGATCCCGTTGAATTAGGATGGGTTTTTTCGGCCGCGGTTTTCGGCTGACATGGAGTCGGCACTAGCCACCATGGATTGGGAGCTGAGGTTCTGGGCGGCGGTTGCAACATTCATCGTCAGATTTGCCGTGATTTTGTTGTGTCTTCTTTCTTTCTTTCTTTTTGGCTGTAAGCAGCAGTTGATTTGTGTGTTCTGCAATTTTGTTTTGGACGTGCAATTCAGCTGTAATCGTAAATCCGATTTGGTTTGCTCAGTTAAATTGAGAAGTTTCAATCTGATTGGGGGTAAGATCCGATGAGGATTGCTTTATTGTTTGTTAGATCCAGAGCTTTAGATTCTTCCATTACGAGATGGGAGCTTCAGATTGTTCGGCCGGGGTCGTCCCCGTTTGGACGAGATTCAATCTGATTGGGGGTAAGATCCGATGAAGATTGCTTTATTGTTTGTTAGATAAAGAGCTTTAGATTCTTCCATTACGAGATGGGAGCTTCAGATTGTTCGGCCGGGGTCGTCCCCGTTTGGACGAGATCGTGTCCTGGCCGGCGGCGAGCAACAGCCGCACTCGCCGGCTGGGCACCGTCCAAGCACCGGTATTGTTGCGGCCGAGCGGCGCCGGCGAGCTCGCGTCCGAAGACGTTAATGGCCACAGCCCGAGGAAAGAGGAATAGACCAAAGAATGAGCAGGGTGAAGCAGGCGACGTGGGAGGGCAAATAGTCCCATTAAACGGCGAAGTCCCTCGAGTTGAACTTAGGGATAATTCGCTGTTATTAAAGTGAACCAATTTTCCCATTCCCTTTTCCAGTGGGTCGCTGGGTTGGTGTTTTGCCTTTTCCAACAGAAAGATTTGTTGCAAATGCCTTGCTCCCTAGTTCGTTTTGGTCACCTTTTCCTAGGAAATTTGTGATTAGATTTGCATTTTAACATATTTCCCCCCTTTGTTGCTTTTTTTGGGGGAAATTCTAGCAAAGGATGGCATTCCTATTCCTTCTATTTATCTACATTTTGAAGTTTTAACCAAAATGAAGTAACAAAATCACTGCTTTGCCTCCCCCCCTTATGTTTGCTTTACTCGCAGTAGCTGCCCGGCCTACCTGGTTTCTAGATACTGTTCATTCATTTATAAAAATTATTGTTCTAGTTCTCTTCCGTCTCATCTTGTACTAGTATCTTGGGAAAAATATGTATTACACTTGAGGTACCATTCTCGTAGTCCATGTTTATGGTGGCTTTATTCCACACCACCCCACCAAAAAAATTTACTTTGTATCTAGACATCTACATGAAGTAAAAAACTGTGCACAAGTTACATTTTGGATTTCTTATCTTCATCCAAAGGGCATTTTGTTTCATTTCTTGGTGAAAGGCCATGCATTCTGTTGGGTTTTGGCAACTTTTTCCCATTTAGAGGCCTGTTGATGGTTGTTGCAAGTTGCACTGCAAAGGGCACATATTTCCATGAGAGCATTGTGTTTCTTAGAAAAATGGGCCCTTCTATTTCTTTCTTAGAAAAACTACTATTGGAATCGGGTAATCATCTTTGTCTATTATCCACTTTCTGAATTTTTTTGCCTATGTAGCTCCCTGTTGTTTTTTTTTTGTAAATATGACCCCAGTCAGTTATTTTTCTGCGAATTTGGTCTCCTCCTGAGCACGGATGTACTAGTGGGTGACGTGTGGACATCATGCGGTCCCGGAGTGCGGCTTGTGGGTCCCACCCTTGCGCTGGCACAGTGCATGCGCGGAGTTGGCTGGGCCCACCAAATTTCAGGGCCCCGAGCACGGCAATAGATCCCACGCTGTCCGAGCGCGGGACAACGGCCTAGGACTAGCCTCCAACCAAACGAAAAATTCTGTTCAGATATCACTGATTCCTACTTTGCTTTTGCTGTATATATCGATTTCATCCGTTACTAGTCTCCATACCAACATGCTTTTCGTACTCATCTTGGCTATCACTGATTCCTACGTTGCTTTTGCTGTATATATCAATTTCATCCGTTACTAGTCTCCATACCAAAATGCTTTCCCATACTTATCTCGCCACTGTCCCACTCTCGGACAGCGCCGACTACCGGGAGCCATTGCCACGCTCAGGGGCCTCTAAAATTCGGTGGGCCTGGCCAGCTTCGCGCATGCACCGTGCCAGCGCAAGGGTGGGACGCACAGGCCGCGGTCCAGAACCGCATGATGTCCACGCGTCGCCTACATGTGTATCCGCGCTTGGGAGGAGGCCAAATTCGCAAATCCGCGCTTGGGAGGAGGCCAAATTCGCAAAAAATAACCGGCCGGGGCCATATTTGCAAAAAAAAAAGCAACAGGGGCTACATAGGTAAAAAATTCCCACTTTCTGGTGTACCCTGTTACCAAACTCTAGATTAGTAATGTTTCTCCAGTAACTTGACTGTTTACAGTGCTATTGTTTCAGCACTTTATAAGAGGATTATATGGTGACTGTGTGTTTCTAGAATTTCTTTTTGAACCAACATTGTCTATATCTATGTTTATCTTATACATCATCGATAGGTAAATAAGAAGGGAAGTACAAAATACAGAAGACGAGATAAACAGGCTAACCTTGTATTTGCTTTCCCCCCTTTTGTTCTTTTATAAAAGTTAAGAATAGTGTCTTGCTTGTAGCCGTATTGTCAAGAATAGTGTCTTGCTTGTAGCCGTATTGTCAAGAATAGTGTCTTGCTTGTAGCTGTATTGGTATGTAACAGATTGCGGTTTGTAATGTATATGCAGATCGCATGCTCAGCAGTGAATGCACCTGCAGACAGCAGTGATGGAGACCAGGAAAAGCTGGAGGAGCCCACTAGCACCAGAATGGCTGACAAGGTACCAGCTCTATGTCCACTTACATAGTTACATCTCCTTTTCATTTTTTTTTCATGTTCCATTTGGACCGCCAACATTGTTCTTATTTTCCTATCAATAATGTCTCTTTTTTTCGAAAAAATATTTTATTAAACCATGTATAGTTATGTTTAGATGTGTCCACTAATTAACTTGTGAAGAGTTCAGAAACAGGCTTACGTACTATCAGGTAATAACAAAGATTGCAAGGGACAAGCTGAAAGGTGAAATTGCGTTAGTGGTGAGATTGTGACAGAAAATCTTGATATTGTAGGATTCACTCTAGTCCCTCTCAAGAGTGCTCAATGGTGAAGATATCCCTCGAGAATCCCAATGGTGAAGGTATTGATGCTCTAGAGGAATATCTGAGATAAGCTAGATTTTAACTGACGATAATATTGAGGATATAGACTCTTGGTAACTGAAGCATATTTGTCATCTTTCGAATCATGTTGGTATAAGCAACTGGGGTTAACTCTTGCCATTTCCACGACCTCGTATCTTAGTCTGAAAAAATGGCACTGTTGCAAGTGTTTAAAAAGTGTGCTTCATTATATTTAGTGCATATGATGGGTTGCATGACCGTCCACTAACATCTATTAATGGACCATGTGAGTGTGCCTGTCTTTTGTTGGTTTCAAACTTTTTAGTGCCTATTGGTTGTCAATTATGTGGTCTCTCGGACTACATAATGCTTGTCTCCCTAATGGCACATAAAAGTATAAACAATCACCTATGAATGCCTTGTTATGCTACCAATGGCGACCAAGAGGGCATGTGCCAGTATTATATACATTTCTCCAAGAAAATAAATAACTTCTTTTGAAAATTGTTTAACAAAGACAATTTGTTAATTCGTGATCATACATATCATATAGGTCGGCTTTATACAGTATGTGAATCATGATACATTTAAATGCTGCCAACTTATTTATCTTAGTATTGTAAGAATGAATGCTGTAAAAACTAGAATGTAGTTTGCGAAGATGTTATTAGTTCGATCGGGTAGGTAAGTTGTTTGGGATTTTCTGCTAAGATTCCATAAAGATTTCCTATAATGTAGAAAATAAAATAATTGACCAAATGTCCATGGTAAGATACTAGATACTAACATATGATGAGCTTACAAGTAATATGTTGGCCAAGAATGACTGTTCGTGGTGTTTGTGGATGGTCCTATGTAGTCCAATGGGTGGTCCTAATAAATAATTCCACTGTTAGCGTCTATAATTTCAATATCCAATTAACCTTAGTGCTATAGGGTGCTAGCATTTTGGCTTGTCTTTAACGTCACTCTTAAGGGAGAACTGAAGCTTTGCCTATATGTTATTTTTTTTTCAACAGTAGCAGCCAATAAATGGAATTTTGCTTGCAAACTGTCAGGGTCAAATGCTTCATAAAGCATTTCGTACCAGCCCAGTGTCACTGTTCTTACTCAAATAACTGCTGTCGAGAAGGTTATTAACTGGCTTCATGTCAAGGGGAGAGAAAAACATTTTGGGCCAGCATTGCTAGTTTGTCTTAGTTGAATCTGTCTCTAGTCAGTAGTCAGTAGTTGAATCAGTATATAGTACATAATAGATTTCTTCATTTCTTGTGTTTGGATAGGAGCGTATGGAAGTTAGCGATTTATGTACCAGAACCATAAAAAGTCTAGAGGCAGTGTTTTAGGCTCTCGACTCAGTTAGCAGATTGTGTAACTTAGAGTTTTAGCATTATAGGTCTTTAAAGATCTCGTCTCTTTGATCTTGAGGAGGTTTCATTTCTAACCTACCTCAACTTGTTTGAGAAAAAAGGCTTTGTTGTTATAATACTAGTGTAGCCTCTAGATGAAAATATTTTTACCCAGGATTATTTGACCCCATTTTGTTGCAATCTTAAAGGACGCCAAAAACTTGTCAACCTTGCTAATGTTAGCAGGGTAGCTTAGAGGAATAAGTGATAACACTTACGTTGCAACTATTTGTATGGAACAAATGTAGAGGCGATGGTAAATGATAAGCAAACTATGCACAGGCTGAACAAGGGGTGTCTTTTGTGTTCTAATTTCTAACTATAGTTATTATGAATTTTAGTCCATAGAGAGTAAATATCGCCGAGAGAATGGCCGGACGGTGTTGGCGTAGAGAGAGAGGGAGAGACTATAGATGAGATGACTTTGTTATTTCTTGCTTGCCTTTAATAGCATGCGGTAACCCCTTTATATAGATGGGTTCTGCCTAACAAATAGAATCTAATATCAATCATATCTCTAATAAATAGAAACTAATATTATATCTCTAATTACATCTTTAACAAATAGAAATTAATATCTAAATTTCTAATAATAAATTGGTTGGACCTAAGGCCTACACCCATGATATTACACCTCTTGGACATACAGCTGAGAAATACAGCTCGTTCTCGAGCTGCTAGTCGGTGGCCATGGTTGCGGTTCCATGTCGACGAAGTGTAGCACTTTCGGCTAAACGGTGCCTGCAAAAGAAATTTTTTTCTGTTTTTTTTTCACTTTTCCTTTTTCTTTTCTTTTCCTTTCTTTTTTTTACCAGCTCTATTCCTATTTATTGCTTTAGACGTGTGAGGCATGGTACACGTCGACAGAAGCAGAGGCGATGATGACGTCGGCTTTGGCTCCCCACCGGCAACGTCTCCAGCTCCCGGTGGTCGGCACCTGGTGGAAAGCGTCCAGAAGCGACAATCGCCAAATCCACTCGTCGCTGCTCGAGGTGGCGAGGTGACGACGTCGATCCAGCGTCGGGTTCTGGTGAGAGGCAGCGTCGGGGAAGAACCCAAGGCGAGGTGGTGACACCAGATCTAGTGCAGACCTCGGCGGTGGCGGCGCGGATAGGCGCGGCGAGCACAGCCTTGGTCTACAGCGCGCTCGGTGGCGAGGCGGACGTGGAGCGCAGAGATCTTAGCGGTGGCGGCTCGGATGGGCGCGGTGAGGGTAGCCTGGGCTACCGTGTGCTCGACGGCGAAGAGGGCGTCGTCGTCGACGGAGAGCTCGTCGAGGAGCGCGCGGAGGTCGGCCTTAGCCTTCTTGATGGTGGTGTCAAACTCCTTCCCACGGTGGCTCATCTCCATGTTGCTCATGTCGGAGCCACGGTAGTCGATGAGCTCCGCCCGCACCTACTGGAGGACGGAGAGCGGGAGCGTGGCTGGGCCGTCCGTGAAGTTGTAGACCCCGTGCTCAGCGGTGCCCATGGCGGAGGAGGATGGGGAGGGCGAGTTAAGAGCGGTGCAGTAGATCTTGCCTGTGCGGGCGGGGACGCGGGGGAAGGAGGCGCCAGCCTTGGCAGCGGCGGGGCTAGGGCTAGGGCAGTGGAGGAGGGTGAGGACATGGTAGAGCCCACGGCGGTAGAGGTCGCCATGGCTACGTCGGCGTGTGCTCTTGGAGCATAGGCGCATCCTGATGCAACGCCACGGTTGCTTGGAGTCGCATTGCCGCGTTCGCCTCTCCAAGTAGTGCCGCCGCCGTCACGGGGTGTGGCATGTACCCTGTGCGTCGACCTTGGAAAATGCTACGCTGGCGTCGCTTGAAGTCGCACGCTGCCTACGCCGGATGAAGGAGCAGCAGTAGCAGCGCCGTTGTCATAGCATGGCCACTATTGCCCCTGCTCCTTGTGCCGCTAGCAAATCGCGCAGCAGCAACTGCTTGTGCCTTCTTCTTTGCTGCCATCATCTTTTTCAACACGCTCTCTATATTCTTGAGTCTAACGACAATTTCTTCATAGCCAGCAATGATCTTGTCACCTGTTAACTTGGCAGCAGAAGCTATGGTGTTGGCTCTGATACCAAATTGTTATGAATCTTAGTTCATAGGGAGTAAACACGGCCGCCGAGAGGATAATTTTGTTATTTCTTGCCTCCAATAGCATGTGGTAGCCCTCTTATATAGATGGGCTTTCCCTGACAAATAGAATCTAATCTCAATCATATCTATAACATATGTCTAACAAATAGAAACTAATCTCAATCATATCTCTAACAAATAGAAACTAATATCATATATCTAACAAATAGAAACTAATATCATATATCTAACTAATAGAAACTAATATCATATCTCTAACAAATAGAAACTAATATCATATCTCTAACAAATAGAAACTAATATCTAATTTCCAAATAATAAATCGGTTGGGCCTAAGGCCCACGCCCATGACAACGGTAGTGTTCTAAAGAGGAAACACAGGGAGTGCTTCTTTTAGTACATTTCAATTCATAAGGGTTTTTTCTATGTGTTGATTACGTTCAGTGGGTACACGGTGCAGACCACATTCTCAATTTCATACTTCGGTTGTCTCAACATCTGCGGTGCCAGCTTGCAACGAATGCAACAATTGCCATGTGTTGGCCTAGGCTATCATCCTCTCGGTTTCTAAGTTGCTAGTCATATCTGATGTGGGGCGTTAATCAGGTTATCTTTGGAGTTTATGATAACGGTATATGTTGTATTTTATACACATTTATATTAAGTGAAGTACTAAATGAAGATTTCCCAGTCTTATACAATGTTGCCTTTAGCATGCGTAGTCAGGAACTTGCTCTAGGATGGGTAGTTTTCATTGCTTTGTTTTACCAGTAAATCCAAGAGATAGTGATTCTTTTTATTGGTAAATTTTATGCACATACAGGTTTTTACTTTCTAATATGGTCTCACATGTATTCTGTTCTCATTCATTAGCGATAAATGTTCTATGCTATTCATTTGCAGAACCTCTGTACAATATGCTTGGAGCCCCTCAGCGCCACCAGTAGTGATATTGACAATAGTGACAGGCCAGCAATCTTCACGGCGCAATGCTCCCACACTTTCCACTTTCTATGCATCGCCTCCAACATCCGGCATGGCAATGTCACATGCCCTATCTGCCGTGCAACGTGGTCGCAGTTGCCACGCGACTTGAAGGTGCCGCCATTGCTGCACAACCAGTCTGATCCAATCCTTCGCATCCTTGATGACAATATCGCGACATCCCGTGTCAACAGAAGGTCATCCATCCGTGCGGCCCGCTACAATGATGATGACCCAGTTGAACCTCACACCTTGACCGAGCATGTGGATCCATGCCTTCGCTTCGCCCTCATCCCGTCTCCAGCGGCAACTCACCATCATGTCCTCGGACACTACCCTTGTGGACGCATAGTGCCACTACAACAGCGCTGCCAGTACAGCAGCTCCTCCATGCTTTCACCCCCGCAGATTGCTTCACCAAGTGGGCATAGGCGTGCTTGCCTCTGTGTCAGCCTTGCGCCGCAGCCAGCCATGGACTTGGTCCTGGTTGCCAGCCCTAATGGGCCACACCTGAGGCTCTTGAAGCAGGCCATGGCACTTGCTGTCTTCTCCATGCGGGCAGTTGACCGGTTAGCCGTTGTCACGGACGCCACCACCGCAACCCGTGCCTTCCCCTTGCGGCGGATGTCGTCCCATGGAAAACGGATGGCACTGCAGGTCGTTGAACACCTCTGCTGCGTCGGTGGAACTGATCCGGTAGGGGCTTTGCACAAGGGCCTGAAGATACTAGAGGACCGGACACACCAGAACCCAAGCAGCTGCATTCTGCACCTGTCTGACCACCCAATCCGCGCTTGTGCTGGGGTAGAGATGAACCGTTCCAACATCCCGCTTCACCAGTTCCATGTTGGACTTGGTTTCGGGGTGCAGAACGGCTTTGTCATGCATGAGTTTGAGGAGCTCCTAGCACGGTTGCTTGGCGGTGTCATTGGTGACACCCAGCTGAGGGTAGGGGAGCATGGGGGAGTGGTGAGGCTTGGAGAGCTGAGGGGTGGCGAGGAGAGAAGGATCCCACTTGACCTAGTGGCAGACTGTGGCTTCATGCTGGTGGGTTACAGCTACTTGGAGGGTGCAAGAGAGGATCAGTTAAGGACAGGTGAAGTCGCTGTCGGATTCGAAGAGAAAGGCGATAATCGGCACTGTGGGTTCAGAGATATGGGTCTGAGGATCGGCGGCGAGAGGAGCAGCAGCTGCTGCGCCGAGAGATGGGACTACCTTGATCCGTTCATGGCGCGACGATGGGCTAAGCATTTCAATGTGTACAGGGCCTGAGCTGGAAAGATTGGGGGCTTGATGATCAGCTGAACATGTGTGGCTACCAGTTCAACAAAATATGATTCTTGTTGGTTCTTTTTTTTTACATTCCTGCAAGCATCTCAGGACAATGTTTTTTTTTGGCTTTTGCTGTGGATCTGAATCCATATAGGATGTCTGGTTTCCATCATATGTGTGCACTGTGCAGATGTTTTCTGTCATTGTCAATCCGTGTGTGTGAATCAGAATGTGAACAAAGCTCATCAGAACGAAATATGGCAGTGTTGAAGTGCGTTTGCTAATTGTGAATGTCAGGAAGTGACATGCCAATTCTTCAGAAGGGATGCAATGTATGTATTGTACTCAGCATGTGTTCCCTCTTCGTTTGCGTTGGCAGCTTTGCAAATGTAAAATTTGAGGGAAACTTACATAAACAACCCCAACAGAGTTATTTTTTGAAATCCCTTGCAACTATTTTGCTACAGTTGTCTCCCCACGCCTCTCAACTACATTGAAGCTTCAATATGACCCTTGAAGTTAAAATCTCAAATAAGTCTCGCTTTGATTTACCTTAACATCTTCTCCGCTCTGATTTATCTCACTTGAGAAGGATACATATAAAGGAAGAATGGAACAGTCACGTATTTCAGCATTTCGCTTTGATTTACCTTGGATACAGGAACTTCATCAGATTCTGATGGAACTAGAACTTGAGATTGATGACATTACCCAGTGTCTACCAATAGATCTCCTAAGCCTATGGTTTCAGCAATTCGTTCTTTCCAAAATTGCCGCAATATAATAAAAGAGAGGCTTCGTACCCTGCTCATTTTTCTTCTTCGGTAAGTGCATTCCTATAGTTGGATTTTGTTGCCTCTGTTCTTTCTTTTTTACTTGTCGTTTTGGACATCATCCATCTCCATCACACCCCTTTGACCATTACCTTTTCTAAGTATATGTTAGGAAAAGTAATAAAAAATATAATGACATAGAAGCACTTTTGATGACAAATCTAGTAGCACAATTTTCATGTGAAAAATCTACATACTTTTATGTATTTTTGTGATTAAATTTTCAAAAGATTGATTGAACAAATTCTAAAAAAAACGGAAGGAGTAACATATTTTTGTAGGGTTCTAGTAAAAATTACTACATGAATAACTTGCCATTTTCTTCCTTCCCCCTAATAATAAATGGAATGTTGCTACGGGACAGTACCCCGTTAGGTTCCTAGCTGACGAGATAGGAACCAACCATTCGATCAAATCGAACTATCACATCTCCATTCATCCTCGATCACTTGTTCGGCCACCCCAGCATCCTCCACATCGCTCCCCCTCCTCTCCCCTCTCCGCCGCTCGCCCTTCCTAGTGCTGTCCAATGGACCGTGCCGAGCCGGTATGGTATGGACCCAGGGTCAGCACGATTCGTTTAGACACAGCTAATAAACGGATCATGCCGTACCACCGTGGGCCTAGGACCGGGCCCAGGCATAGCCCGTGGCCGTGTCGTGCCGGCATGAGCACGATTAAGACTAAACGGACCGTGCTGGAATGGTTGGTCCGTTTAACCGGAAAAATTAAAAAATACAGAAAATTGTAGAAAAAGTAGAAAAAATAAGGATTGTAAACAAATTGTAAATAATTGTAAAAAAATTACAAAAATTATAAAAAAAATTTAATCGGGCCGGATCATATCGTCTAAACAAGCCATGCGGCATCGTCTGCCGCGACCTCTCGGACGACCCAATAGACCACCGGTCCATCCATGCCGTCGGACCTCTTAGCCCTTCCTTCCCCCTCTTCTCCACTTGCACCAACTCCCTCCCTCTTTTCCCATGCCTGCAATTGCTCCACTCCACCTCCCCCTCTACCATCAGCGATGACCTCGCTGTCTTGTCGCACTGCCGTCTCCCCCCTCCCCACCAGTCCAACCCCACCCAACCTAATATTCAGTGCGGCACAACCACATCATGCCTCCCTCCACTGCCGCCCATTGCTAGACCACCACCTCCCCAAACTCCATCTACAATCAAGAGGCGTGATCAACCCATCAGCTGCGACAATGCCTTAGCTCCTCCGGTGAGCCACTGCACCGCCTCAACTCCTCCGACCGCGATGGATGCGTTGAATGCGTAGCCGATGGATACGTTTGATCGAACAGTAAGCAGTTGTACCATTGGAAAGGTAAGGAATGGTATACTGTTCCATAGTTTTTCTCTAATAAATATGAATCTTTCCTAGAAAAAAAAAGATCTTAAGTCACATAAGTACAATGCAACACTGTTCCCTAATAATCAATATGGATCTTGAGTCACGTAGAATAAAACAACATTGTTCAGTTTAAGCGGCAAGAACACGAACATTGAAGTTACACTGGTTAGCAAAAAACGTATCCATCTATGAAGATCAGAAGTCAATCTACAAAGAGAACATGCTGATGGTAATCTGCTCAGCATCAGTTATGTGCTTTCAAAGCCAAATATTCGGAAAACACCTGCAAAAAACAATAGAGTAAGAGCCTATTCTGGTCATAAGTAGCATTTCCATTCCATTTTTGTCACCTCCACTTCTATAATGTTACGAACTGAAACTAGTGCATCTGAAGTTAATGAAATTGGTTATTTGATTGCAAGTAAAACTAGACATTTCTTTCATTCGACCAAACTAGAAAGGGTGGATTGCAGCAACCGTACCTTCGTCAGCCTGGTACTTGTTCTTGTCATCTCCTGCATAAGCCAGCAGGTTATACTTAGGGTTCCATTCAACACTATTCATAGCTGCCTTACATGGAATCTGATGAATCGATCGTCCAGTCTGAACATTAGCCTGATGGAAGGACACAGATGTAAAAGAATTATTCTTGACAACAGTAATCCTCAGGTCATAAAGAAATTACACTGTTGTGACCACTCACAATGTCAATGAAAGGATCTTCACTGGCATATGCAATAAATTCTCCAGTATGATTGAAGCTAACTGTTCTTACAGGCCACCTGAATTTAAAAAAAAACAGAGAAATTGGTACACATATCTAAGCTTCCCAAAACTGAAAGTAAGGTTACCTGGATCATACTTAGATTAACATTTGAATGATTTACTTAGATTAAAATTTGAATGATTGTTTCAATATACAGTGTAGTTTCGATCACAAAAGTAGCTAACCCTGAATTAGTTCAAGTATTCCCGCTTCACGGCTATTTCTAATATGTTTGGAGAAAAAAAGTTCGGATTATAAGATTAGTCAAACCAAAAGCCTCTTCTGCTTAACAATTTGAGCAGTTTAGAGGTCATATTTTCTTAAAAGACAATAATACATAAATATAGTGAAAAACACCCCACCAAAGATTACACGCATACTCGAAGTTCACACTGTCATCAGGACTTGGGAAGTGATGAGAAGCCCAAAGCTAATGCCCACATTATTCAGTAATTTCAATTGCATTGACATGCTCTTTGGGCTATGGAAAACATCCTGCCACTTCCAGGGCATACTCAACAAAAACACAGTTGTCCAAATGAATATTAACAGGTTGATTCAAATAAAAGCATTTGGAATCATTGCTACCATACCATACATAGTAAAAAAGAGGAAAACATACTCAAGTTTTGTGAAGGTTCTAATGCATAGCAATTCTTTGACATTCCAAAGGCTGACAAGTGAATCTGCACTTCCAACAGCAAAATACCTGGCATCAAAACATGCTGTAAGCGTCATCATAAAAATAATTAAAATCTCCCTGAATATTCAAACAAAAAAGAAACCAGACAATTGCTAGATAATTATGTTAAAAAAATCTCATATAACTACACTAATGCATATCCTTGAGAGCCAGAACTTGGTACTTTTCCACATAATTAGTCTATTGAGGCTCACAGTTTACAGCAGTTTCATACAAAAAAGGGATTGCAGTTCATGCAGTGTGTAGCAAAGATATGAATCTTGACCAGGTGGCAAACTAATTTGCACCTTCTCTACATAAACTATGAATTCAGTATCCTAGGTATTTATAGGCCTGGCAATCCTATCCTTTAAAACTCACTAATGGGTTGGTAATATACTAGGTATTCGTTCACTCAGAGAGTCAAAAGTAGCTAGGATAGAATTTCGTTTTGATCTAAAGATAAAGCTAGGATACAATTTCAGTAGTTCTCAATATTCTAATAGCTAGAATATCAGTTGAGTAGTTTCACTTGTGACTATATTACCCTGAATCCACTAACCATGACACAAGTGTAAGCGCCTGTTTAAAGCATTTCTAGAGTTTAGTGTTAAATCAAACAGTAGATCAGACAATCCAAATAACTACAGTGTAAAAATGCAAGGGGTCATCTAGATCCAGAGAATGAAGGAACTGAAAAATGAAAGAATTTTCACCTATCTAGGGGATCCATTGCAATGCAATAGCAGCCTGCTGTGTGAGCATTCAATTTGCAGGCTACATCAGGGGAAAAAGGATAGCCAAGCACCTCAACATATCCTACATAAACAGCAATCCATGTGGAACATTAGTATCAACTAATGCGATATTAACACTTCAAATCTGACAACATCTAGGCTCTTTGTTTCTTTTTTCAGAAATCAGAATTACTAAGAGCTTAGTGATGCATAATTAAGGAAAACACATCTCAGTATCTTACCAAGCCCAGTAGTGATGAAGAATAAATCTCCAGTTTTATTCCATGCAATCTCATTGATCTGAGGAACAAACCAATAATTTACTTCAGAAATGCCTAATGACATTAATCAAGAATATGCAAATTATGAAAAATACAAAAAATTGAGAACTGCAAGAAATTGAAAATACAAAGCTTAGAAAAGTACTCCGTCCGTTCTTTTTTACTTTTCACGATCTCCGGTATGCAGTTTTGACTGTTACTTTTTATACTTTACATTAAGATGTACTATAAAATTATAATATTATGAAAATATTTTACTGACAAATCTAATAATATAGTTTTCATATAGCCAATCTAGATAATTTTACACCTATTGGCAGTTAAACTTTAGCGAGTTTGATAGCACAGATTCCAGATTCCAGGATGTCAGCAATATAGTAAATTGAAATAAAGTAGGTAGATTCAACTGTATGGTAAATGCATACATCAGCATTCATTCAAAGTATCAGTGGACAATTTTTCTTTCTCAGACAATCACATATGCACAGGCTGCTCACTATATTCCTTTTCACGTGCATATGTGCATGTTCATCCAAAACAACGATTGGATCAAAACAAACAAATGCTACAGAATGTACCTCATAAGGAAACTTGTGTTTGTGAATTGCTTTTAGCTTCCGAACATCCACTATTGTCAGCTCATCCTCCTACAAATAATTAGAAGCAACTGTTATTGTACTGTATGATTTGATTAAACTAGCAATTCATAAAGTAAACACATATGGTGTACGCTTTAGGAACCATGCTAATTACCTTACTTGAAATTTCCAAAATAGGTTTCATTTCAATAATTATCACAAACTTTACACAGTGCTTCCCATGCTTAAAAACAATTCTCATTAACTTAACACAGAAAAAACAAGACTTCAATGTAACTCTAAGAAGCACCGATACGGCACTGCACAAGCGTATCCACACACGATACGTATCCGATATGGCGTACAAACATTTCCAAGGTCTGTACCTGACAATATTCCATCTCTGATCTCTTACATTATCTTAAACTATATCTTGCACTGAATTAATTAGAAACTTCATTACAAATGTAGAGCTCAAGACGAAGAGGAACGACCCACTTTACATTACAAATGTAAAGCTGAAGATGAAGAGGAACGACCCACTTTGACTCATAGGACAACCATAGGGAACGGTAAGAAGACTTTGACTCACCTGCCTATATTTTTTATATTTTTATATACATATATACTTGCGTATCGCCGTATCCTTATTTTTGCAAAATATCGTATTGACGTACCCGTATCATGTATCGGGGCATTCTAGATGTAATTGATAGGCTAATTTGTATTATATCTTTATATGCATCAGTACGAAGCAATGTTGCATTGATACTGGTACAGGACATCTGCAAAACACCCAACAGTGATACAGCTACATATCTATATGCATTACTTAATTTGATTTGTAGAATAGTACTTAGGTTCACAAAAGATCTAATTTTCTAGCAAACTTACACAATGTATAAACTGGGGAAAAACCCCGCAACAAAAAAACACAGCTAAACAGATAGAAAGAACACTCATGTTGCATTAATCCAAGAAATTGGGGTGTAATCTGAAAAAAAGAACACAACCCTCCACCAATAGTTCCACACCCAGCCGTGTTGTTCAAGACATCTTTTAGACGGTATTTACCCTTATGAACTAAGGTACATAACAACCTAGTATCAGAGCTGACACCATGGCTTCTGCTATCGCATTTTCCAGAGTTGAGTGGGAGGCTGCCTGGGCAGATATTATGGAGAAGTTCGACAAGACGATGGAGGAGACGGCACGAGTAGCCGCTGCTCGCCACTGCTGATCTAGTTGCCGGTGACTTCCCTGTGTTGCCCCCAGAGGTGGCCATGGCGTTGTTGCCATCGACCACAAGGCTGTTGCATGCACCGAGGTGCACATCGCGCATGCCAAGGTGCCTGCAACAACACAAGCCGTGGTATGTGCAGCGTCTACAACGACATCCACAGCATTGCAATCCATGTCTGTGGCGGCGTTACCGCACATAATGTGGAAACTACCAACCCCACCACGGTGCTAACTGCTCTCGCCATGGCATGTTCAGCCATTGCCATAGTGCTAACCGTGGGTTGTCGTGCCCACGTGTGGAGGCAACGAACTGGTTGAGCAACAACTTGAGCGGCGCTGGCGTAGCGCTCTCTCATTGTTGCGGAGCTACCAGGGACTGCACCTGTGGCCACAACCATGCAGCTCGAGAACGAGCTGCTTGCCCAAGAGGGGTTTAATGTTAGAGATGTGGGCTCAGGGGAGCCACGGCCTAGGGGAGTTGCAGCCACAGCCCATTAGGAGGGGCCGCACACAAGGAAACAGCAGTAGCACCTTCTTAAGGCCGGCTAGTTACATTAGGAATAGTATCAACTTCATTAGCAAGTTGATATCTTTAGAAGATAGAAATATTACTCTAGTAGTTGGAAGGTTTAGATTGTGTTTGCTACTTTGTTAGGGCCAGCTCTATATAAGCACAGTATTGTCATCTATTATCATTAAGCAAGAAGAAATAATCTAGTCTCCCCCAAGGTTCGTCTCCCCAATCCATGGTCCCTCCTTTCTCCTAAAGCTCCCCAGCCGTGCCGTTCTAGCCATCTTCTCGACGGTATTTACCCCTATGAACTAAGGTACGGTACATAACACAGCCACAATTGATCAGATAGCAAGAGAGTTATCGGGAGAGAGACCAGATAGGCGGGAAAGAAAGATGGATGTGCCATCAACAAGCTTGCTGGCGGACAAAGAGTTGGACGTAGGATTCTAGCATTGATCTTCTCTGCCTGAATGCCACCTCTTTTCTCTTCCTCCCAACAGGAAGATAGGCTCCATCTCCTCCTTTTTTCTTCTTTGTTTGATGGATGTAGCTGTCGGCGTCAACGTAATTGGATGTGGGAGGCTGTTGTGTGAGCTGGGTCATGGGCCTCACGGTGCTTCAATGTGTATCCTTCCGTATCAGAAACATATCACGACTTTCTTTTCTATTTTAAAATAAGTGAAATAAACTGATAAGCTATTAATACCTATCAGGGCCATATCAGTACCCTATAGGGGTACTGGTATGGTGATTCCCAGATACATTGGTCCTTTATATGAGCACCAAGAGAAGACAACCATAGGTGATGCAGAAATATGGGCACTCTGAAAGCAATTGCAAACATGAGAATTAATGTTGCATTATGTTAAATCTAGTTGCTAACTTGTCAACTAACTAAGCACCAAATTTAATATAAATTGGATTGTTGCATATTCTCTTTAGAAAGAAATACAAAAATATATTCCAATGTAATGGACCCATCTTCTGTTATTGTATATGCACATCAAATGTAGTTCATTATTTTTATAGCGTATACCATTCTTGGGGATACCAGAGAAAATGGATTAGGCAAATATAAACCTTGTTTCCAACAGCTATCTGAGTACCATCATGTTTATATGTGATGTTGATGTTTTCTCCGCTAAGTTCAACAACCTGACATTTTCCACCTGAAAAAAACACAAAACTAGTTTAAGAAAAAGCTGTATAAAGAAATGAGGAATATATCTTGATGAACAGGTACAACAAAACTAACTTCCAGATAAAGTCATTACACAAGAGATCTTATCTGATAACACCAAATTCATTGTAAATGTAGGTGTAGGAAATGAAAAAAAGGCACAAAAAGAATTCATCAATTTCAGAGAGCAAAGCTAAAATGCATGAAGAATGCTGAACAAAACTGGATATTTTAGCACCTTAACCTTCAAGGATGAAGTGTACTACTTACTTCGAGCATCCCAAAGGCGAATAGACTTGTCAGCAGCTGCAGTAGCAACTGTATCAGGATGCTTTGGATCCCAGCATAGCTGATCTACACTATCTGTGTGGCCTTTCAGTTCAATATCTTTAACCTTGGACTGTGCATTGTAAAATGCCTTATCAGCACAGGTTGCTGTTTGAAACTTTCAATGAAATAGAAATTAAGCTAAAAGCTCATCCCCTCGTAAAGGGGGAGTTCAACATAAACAATCAAACCAATTTACTGTAGCAGAAACTTCGTTCACAGCTGCAGAACTTGTTCTCAACATACAAGTCTATTGAGAATTAAATTAACTACACATATTAATATAAGTTATGGCCACATTTTTTTGCATATTGAACAAAATTATGCATTCAGTTACAACAGTTAACTAAGGAACCAAACAGACGAGAACACAGAATTTAACAATTTAAGGTGCTCCTTGTGCACAAACTCTAGAAACAGGAATATTACATCAAATGCCTTACACCTCTTAACGTGCTACATAGTAGTTACCCTTACACCTATTTGGCGTATAAACCAACATGAGCATGTCAACAGAAAATAGCCATGTAATTATTTCGTGTTAACATTAAGGTCATAACTAGTTGTCTTAGTTCAACAAATTGGGAGATATTCCCAATTAATCATTGTGCAGATATTTGAAATTTGTACAAATATTCTTAATAAGATCAGGGATAAAAAAATTGGAGTGAATGGCAACAAAAAAGGGTCATCCAATTCCATAAAAAGCAAGGTTATTTTGGTAGCAACTAGAAAACAAGGAGAAAACTTACATGGCCATGGGGATCAATGCTCCAGACACGTGCAGTATGGTCAATAGAGCCTGAAGCAAGCTTCGTACCTACGCAGTTCCATGCTACAGAGTGCACCTAACAATCAAACAAAAGACCATGATTATATAATAATTAACATTGATAAGAATACCTGATAAAGCAGAACAGAGAGCACAAAAAAATTACAAAACCAACTAAAATTTGGAGTGTCAAGTACTAGATTAGAAGGAAGATTACTTTTTTTGGAAGATCATTTGAAGGAAGATTTAGGAACACAAGCAACATAATGCAAGAAAGAAACGAAGAAATCCTCACCATAACATGATTGCTTCGGCAAGGAATATATTTTACTCTCTTTCCCTCAGCGCAACTTTACGAAGCTAGATAAGCATTAGTAGACCTCGACATTGGAGAACAGAACTTTCTTTGATAAGCATTAGTGGACCTCGACATTGGAGAACAGAACTTTCTTTCTTAGTATGCTGACACCAATTTTCCCCATTAATCGAAAAGAGCAATCACTCCCCCCCCCCCCCCCAAACAAAAAAAAAGAATCTATAATCAGGGTTCTTATTTCACAAAAAAGGATTCTTTTTTCAGTGTGTCCTAAAATTAGCTCGAATCAAAATTCCCTCTCAGCTTTGCTCACACTTTCTTGCATAGCCCTAGACTAGAACAAACGGAACCACATACTGCACGAATCAAAACGCGAGAAACAAACCGAAAGACCCCAAGATTGGATCTTTTATCTCTTTTATGCTTGTGATATTAGGGTTTTAGGGGATTCACATCAAGAAAAGATGCAAATATTGGAACTTTGTACCCTTCTTCCATGCGGGATTTTGGGTTTTAGGGGCTCAAAAGATTAGATAGTTCAGGGGTATGGCAAGGTACCTTCTTCTTGTGGCCGTGGTATTCCCTCGACACCAGGTTCCTGAAGTTCATCCCTGGTGATGAGCCGCCGCCGCCGCCGACCTTCTTCTCCTCTTGTCTCCCCTCCATTCTCTCTCCGCACAGCGCCCCGGCTGGTTGTGCAGGGAGGAGAAATTTGCAGTAGTTTCGAGGCACGATGGGCTTTACATAGACATGGGCAATAATTTTAAGGTAAAATTGGCCACAGGTTACGTAACCTTTTGTTCTATTTGTTCTATAACATTAGTTTTTTTGTGTTTTTGTTAAACGCACTAAAATTTAGTGTGTTAGAACTAGGGGTGAAAACGGATCGGATAGTTTCCGACCGATCCGGACGAATACGGATTCGGATTGTGTCGGATCGGATATTTTTCGGATATTTCTCGGATCGGATACGGATACGGATATTTTATATCGGATACGGATACGGATATTTTATATCGGATACGGATACGAATACGGTAAACCTGATATCCGTCGGATACGGATCTGAATCACGGATTATCGGATATTAGAAAAGCGGATATCCGGAAGTTTGACCCAATAACCATCCAAATTAATACATACAACCCATGTCGGCGGCTCCGCGATCGCTACCGTCCATTCCAATCCGCTCCGAGCTCCAGCGATCTATGCCGTCCGCTCCAGCCCCATATATCCGGATCATTCGAAGCGCCGCGCGATCGCGATCGCGCCGTCGCGCGGGCGTGGCTAGGTTTCGGCTCCGACTCACGGCGATTCTTGCTGCCTCGTCGGCGCCTTCTCCGGCTCCCCCTCGCATCCACCGCCTCCGCTGACGGCCCGCCTCGCCTCCCATCGCATCCACCGCCTTCTCGGCTCCTCGCATCCACGCCTCGCCTCCCCTCGCATCCACGCCTCGCCCCTCGGCCCGCCTCGCCTCCCTCGCATCCACCGCCTTCTCTGGCTCCCCCTCGCATCCACCGCCTCGCATCCCCCTACCGAATCTCGCAGCTGCCGGCGACCATCTCGCCGCTCGGCCGCGGCCATCTCGCCGCCTCATGGTGGCCTACTCCTTCGCGGCTCCCCTCACTTTCTCCTTGATGTCGGTGGCACATATTGCTCGGTAGTTCAAATATATTCTTTTAGACTCACCTCACAATGCCCAATGATGTCTTATGTCTTATGCACATTATACCTCATTGATGTCTTATGTGTTCCCTTTATTATGTTGTGCTAGATTTGTGATGGAATCTACAAGTGCGAGTAGCATGGCAAGTGTAAGCAATACATCTCCTGTTTTGCCGGGGGTGCCACAATTACCTTCCACTCGCTCTGGATGCTTCGATCTAGCTTTGGTGCATTGATATCAAGGAATGAGGTTGATTTGGTAGTGAGCTGCTCTGAGTCCGAGCAGTCCTGCTCCTGCTGCGAAGAGAGCAAAGAGGTGCACCTCCGAGGTTTGGGAGAAATACACAAAATATGAGAAAAAGACGAAAGGACCAGATGGCGAAATGATAATAGAGCAATGGGCCAAATGCAACATGTGCAAGTATGAATCTCGTTGTGAGAGTGTTAGAGGCACATCTGTCTTTCGGAATCACTTATCGAACAAGCACCAAATCAAGGGAGGTCAGCAACTTCTAAAATTGAATAAGAGTGGAGACGATACTAGCATTACATCTGTTGAGACTTATAGGTATGATGAGGCTGACAGTTTGAAGAAATTTTATTTGGCAATTTCAATGAAGACAGTAGCTACAAATGTGCAAACAATGCATTCTAATGCAAACAAGTTGGAGGATGAGGAGAGTGATGATGATATTGATGCAGACCTTGAAAAATACTTGCATGGCAGTAGTACCTTAGGCCAATGTGCCAAAACTGAGTTGGAAATGTATATGGAGCAACCACTACTGCATTGGCCAAAGAAAGACAAAAAGAAATTTGATGTTTTGGCATGGTGGAAGGTCAAGCAATCTGAGCTCCCTATTCTCTCCACACTAGCTCGAGATGTCTTGTCTGTTCAAGTGTCCACTGTTGCTTCGGAGTCAGCATTTAGTGCCGGTGGGCGGGTTGTTGATTCATTTAAGTAGTCGTCTAGATCACGATATCGTGCAAGCTTTGATTTGTACCAAAGATTGGGCTGCGGCATCTAGGAAAGGTAATTGTAAGTTTTGCTCTTGTGCTTTATTAGTTTCTATGTAGTATGTGATGAAAGTTTTGATCATAATTTAATTTTTGATAAAACATGCAGTGGTGGAAACATTGGTGGATCTATCATAATCGAGATTGACATAGAGGGCATTGGCGTCATTTTGCATACATGATGACAACGGTTTGCTAGTTTTTTCATCGTACTACATTGTTGTTTGATTTTATTTTATACCGTTTTGAGTATTTATTGAAATAAAACTTGTAGGCACAAGAAGTCTTAGGAGATCTTTGAGATGGAGGACTTGGTGGATGAAATGGAGAAATGAAATGTTCTTATGCTTGTTCAAATTGCTATCATGTCATCATGTGTATTCCATGAATTGCATATTGTTGCTACTTATGTAGTTATCGGGTATATTTTTTATTGTGGATGAAAAGACTATGCTTGTTTAGATTTCATGAATGTTTTGACAGATGAACTATTTACGTATTTTTGTTAATTTTGGATGTATAGTTTAAGGGGTTTTTATGTTCCGATAAATATTCGTAACCGTATTCGTTTCGATTCGTATTCGATCCGTATCTGTATTCGATATTATTCGTATTTGTATTCGTATTCGAGTTATCCGTATTCGTATCCGTATCCGGAAAAAAATGTGAAAACAAATATGGTAGAGGCATTATCCGTCCGTATCCGATCCGTTTTCACCCCTAGTTAGAACGCTGTTTAAAACTTCTGTGTTTGAATAAAACTTTTTACGTGCTTTAGAACGCTGTTTGCGGTCGGACGCTATTTCGCGGACACAAAAGATTTAAAACTTTTATGTTTGAATAAAACTTTTTACGTGCGTTAGAACGTTGTGTGCGGTCGGACGCTATTTCGCGGACACAAAAGATTTCTCCACGCCGTTTAAACTCGCCATTTGGTTTTCTCCACTTGGATGAGAGTGTGTTCTTCATTTTTTTTTTCGAGTCTCCTCTTCTTCTCCACTTCGTTCTGGATAGTACCATTTTGTTCTAAGGTTTTGATTCTCCGCAATTTTTGAGGTGTGTATTATTTGTCAAATTTTTGGTAGTATTTTTGCTAGTACTAGCTTGATAGATTTAGCTTTTTTTTTGGAAGGGCGAGGGGGGAATGGGGAGGGGTTTTGTTTGCCAGTGTGGTGAGGAGATAGAGATGAGGTGAGGATTTGGTATGGATTTTTGGGGTGGCAAAAGTTGTAGATGAAGGTATGTTGTTTTTAGGACAATTGGAAGCACATGGGTGACGGCAGTGGTGGTAGTGAGGTTGTGTGTGTTGGCGGTTGGGGTAGCGTTCAAAGGGGGCGATTGTCGAGACCCGAATATGCAAATTCGGTCTCTCTGTGTAAACTGCACTAGTCCAAGATCACGCTAGTGCACACAGTCAAACATAGATGTCATCACAGTCATACACACGACAATAATAAAGGAAAACTCGAATATCGATAAAATATCGAGAATGCGACCTTATGGCCAAGCTTACAATATCTCTAGCCGGATGGGCTTAACAAAATAGCAGCGGAAATCCAAAATAAAGCGTAGCGACCAATCGACAAGCCACAGGCTATCGAGTGGAGAACGAAGCCTAATCCGTGAAGTCGTCGTAGGACTCTCCTTCTGGAACCTCCTGCTGATAGTACTCCTCTCCTCAAGCGAGCAACATAGGCGTAAGCCGTGAGTACATTGGTACTCAGCAAGTCGTTTGTAACAATAAATGCAATATAATATGCAAGGCTTACCAAAGGAGGGCAGAAAGGTTAATTTGCATAAAGGCATTTATTGATGAAATATATTAAATAACTTGAAAGCGAAAGTTAACTGAAAACAGTATCAATAGATAATCAAAGGAATAAACATGAACCACTTGTGAACACCAATTCACGAGTTTAAACCAACAGTGAACTACCTGTCCACTCCCAACATAAGCCACCAAGTTATAAATGAAACACTAACCCTCGTGTGAAATCCCGAGCACCGCCCATGGCCAGAGGACGGCTATTCGAATAGTTTTACACTCTGCAGAGGTTGCACTGCTGTACCCACATGATGTGATTAGCCTAGGCCTAAGGAAATCACAACAAGGCCTTTACAATGCTCTACCTCAACACAATTACGCCCGCTAGGTTTCATCACACCCCCTTGCGCCACATGGAAATCGGCAACCATGTCCATCACAATGGCGAAATTGAATTGAAATATTACAAATTAATCACCAGTCCATCCCATAATAGACATGTGGTTTGCACGATTTAGCTCAGATCAATGGCGCACAAAGTTAAGTCCTTAACTTTACTCGGGCGAGACTACCACATCCCCCAAAGTACAACTGTACTTCCCCCTTTACTGCACGATCACTTGCCCGAGTGCAAAACCAATTTGTATAACCAAGCCAACGTCACACCAATGACGTGGCACAAATTTTAATACACGTGGCACCAACCACAGTTCCATATGTCATTCAGTCAAATTAATAATTTAACATGTGTGATGAGATCAATCGTAAATATAAACCGGCAAAGCAATCTAATCGTACCAACCCATGTGATAAATAAACTAGCATCACTAATAAATTTCCCAACCTATGGTGACAATGGCATCATGGTATTCCAAAGTATCAAGGAGGTATAATTTCAATTGGGACGATAACTACCAGTGCAAAGGTTTGAATAAAAATAGCAATGCAATGTAATTTAAGACAAAATAATTAAATAATAGTTTGCAAAAATTGGGTTCAACATGATCAAGGGACACGACTTGCCTTCGTTATGCTCGTGAGGTACTCACGGTCTTAGCGCGAAACACGCTCCTCGAATCGAATCTAACGAGAGAGAAAACGACTGAAAATAAAGAAACACATAAAATGATATGCAAATGAACTCCAAAAATCACAAAACTAGAACCAACAGCTAGCGCTCGATTTTAGATGAATTTAGAAAAAAGAACGGGGTCAATCGGAGCTAGGACGGAGGAGAACGGGCTCCCGAAAAATTAATTCTAAAATTAATTCGGAAAAATCGGAAAAATTCTTGTCTTGTGGACCGGTCCATGAAATTCGAGTCCACCGTGGACTCGGTCCGCGTAACGGTGCACGGGGAGAGAGGTCTTGTGGCGGGGTGCTGCGGCGTGGCGCGCGCATATCTTTGCCACGTGTCACGGTGATGTGGGCATCCGCGTGGCTCGGGGGCGGCTCGAGGCGGCGTGGCGGCGTGGCATGCCACATGTCATGCCACGTGGACTAGGGCGGCGTGGCACGGCCGGTGCTGCCACGTGGCTAAGCTGGCCGCGGCTCGGCGCGGCGGCGGCAACGATCCGACGGCGGGGGCGGGCGCGCGGCACGATCGGACCCTCGGTCGGATCTGGAAGCGACAGCGAGGATTGCGCGGCGCGCGCGGCGAGGGAGATGGCGGCGCGTGGCGGCGCGGGGCGGATCGGCGGCAACGTGGCGCGCGCGCGCGCTGTGGCGTCATGGCCCAGCGAGTGCGCGAGCGCAGCGCGCGTCGGGCTCGAGGGCCGAGGGGGGCGAGGTGCGGGTTCGGCGGCCGGGCGGGCGGCGGCGGCGGCAGCGAGAGGAGGCGGCGATAGCTCACCGGCGAGTCTTGGCGGCAGCGGCGAGGCGAGGCGCGGAGGCGCCGGCGGCGGCGGCCGCGGCAGCGAGGCTACTCCGGCGGCAGCGCGCGCGCGAGGAGCGGCGAGGCGGCGGCGAGTTCGTGTGGCGACGCACGCGAACCGAGGGCGAACGCGAGTTTTAACACGCGAATCGAGAAATTCGATCGATTCTGGCGGCGGTCGCGATCGCGGACGGTTTAGGCGGCTAGGATGCGGCCGCGCGACAAGATCGGGCGGCGGGGGCGTGATTAGGGTTAGGAGTTAGGGTTCGCGCGCGCGGCGGCGGGCAGCTGCGATCGCGCGGCGCGATGTCGGCGGCGAAAGCGCGGCGAAGCGCGGCGCGGCGGCCAGCGCGTGTGCCGCCACGCGTCAGCTGCGAATCTTGCGACAACGTGGCGCGGTTCGGGATCGGGTGGCGGGGCGGCGGGTGCGCGGAAAAGAATGCTGCGGCGGCGGCGGGATCGGCGACAGCGTGGAGGAGAGAGGAGATCGGGCGGTGAGGCGGCGGGAATTTATTTTCTTTTCTTTTTCAGAAATTCAAATAAACTTCTAAAGCTCTAGAAAATAGCAAATAAATCCCAAAAATTCACCAAAAATACGAGAAAATTCCTTGAGACACGAGGAACACAAATAAAATATTTTCCACTTATGTTAATGTTTATTTTAATCATATTAAATTATTTAAAACTTTAAAAATTCATTTGAAGCTTCAATTAATTTTAGAAAATTCAGAAAATTCATTTTTAAAATCCGGGCTTTAAAAATCTCGGAAAAACAGGATGTTACAAACCTTACCCCTTAAACGAGATCTCGGCCCGAGATCTGGGCCAACTAAGAGAATAGGTTGGGAACTCCGCTCTGAGATCCTCCTCGCGCTCCCGGTGGCTTCCTCCTCGGAATGGTTGCTCCACCGAACTTTGCAAAAACGGACCTCTTTATTCGGGTGACTCGCTCGACACTTCCAAGATTTTGGTGGGTGCTCTTTGTCAGAGATCCTCTTGCGGATCAGCGGCCTCAAGCGGCACAACCTCCTCAGTGCGCGTAGGCACTTCTTGGTGAGACACATGAAAACGTCATGTACCCCGAAGGGCGGTAGCTCAAGCGATAAGCAACCTCTCCCTGCGTTTAGAATCCTAAGCGGACCAACATATCTCGGTGCAAGCTTCCTTTTAGTGAAACCTCTTCACACCCTTGAATGGTGTGATCCTAAGATACACAAAATCGTCGGCTCAAAACTCGGCTCTCGGCGTCTAGTATCTGCATAGCTTTTACATGCGGCACAGGCGACTTTCAACCTTTCTGTATCAAGCGGACCTTATCCTCGGCTTCTTTCAAGCGATGCGGGCCAAAAACACGACCTTCCCGTCTCTTTCCAATTGAGAGGGTCCTGCATTTCTGCCATACAATGCCTCAAGCGGTGACATCGCAAAGCGGCACGATAATTGTTGTTGTATGAGAACTCGCAAAAGGTAAACAAGTCCCACTTAGACCCATGATCAAGCACGGGCTCTCAACATGTCCTCGAGAATCGATTGACTCGCTCTGTCGACCATGCATGCAGGGGATGATATCTTTATCTTGAAATTCGGTGAGTTCCCATAGCCTTATGGAAACTACCCCAAAACCGGGAGGTGAACTGCGAACCACGATCTGACACAATCTTCTTGGGCACACCATGCAAACTGACGATCCTGGACATATATAGCTCTGCCAATCTGTCACCACTGTAAGTCGTCTTAACTGGAATAAAATGAGCAACCTTGGTCAATCGATCCACAATGACCCAAATCGAATCATAGCCCTCTTTGGTCTTAGGCAAACTGACTATAAAGTCCATACCAATTTCTTCCCACTTCCACTCGGGAACTTTCAACGGCTGTAGCAAACCTGCAGGTCTCTGGTGCTCTGCCTTTACTCTCTGACAAACATCACAAAGGGCTACATACTCAGCGATCTCACGCTTCATGCTTGGCCACCAATATTTATCCTTAATGTCCTGGTACATCTTGAGTCTTGCTGGATGAATCGAATCTGACGACTCATGAGCCTCTTTTAACAACACATCCTTTAGTTCTTGCTTGTTGGGCACACACAAGCGCTGCTTGAACCACAAGGTTCCTGGTCATCCACTTGAAAATCCCGACTCTTTACCTTCTCTTAAGTTCTTTACGATCCATTGAAATGCCTCATCGTCACGTGGGCACAGTGAATCGACCATCAAAGTAGGTGCATCTCCATAGCTACCAAAAATCTGGCTCAACCAACTCAAGGCTAAGCACAAATTCCTCATGCAAAGTGGTGACTCTCTCGAACCATCAGATTGCGGTATACCTTTACTGCTCAAGGCATCTGCAACAACATTAGCTTTCCCGTATGATAATGTATGCCCACATTATAATCCTTTATCAGCTCTAACCACCTCCTCTGAGGAGGTTAAGCTCGGGCCGGGTAAAGATGTATTTGGACTCTTATGATTCGTGTAAACCTCACATCTGTTACCCATCGGATAATGGCGCCAAATCTTTAAAGCATGCACTACAGTGCCAACTCTAAATCATGGGTAGGGTAGTTCTCCTCATGCGGTCTCAAGCGGCGTGAGGCATGAGGCTACCACTCTCTTGTCTTGCATCAAGACACAACCTAAGCCTTTGCGCGAGGCATATAAAATATCTCAAAATCCTTGTTAATATCAGGCAACACAAGCACCGGGCTGTGGTCAAACTCTCCTTAAGTTTAAAAACTCTTCTCGCACTCTGGCGTCCAAGTGAATTTCTTTTCCTTTTGAGCAAGCTGCGTGAGGGTGCAGCCACCTGGAAAATCCCTCAATAAAGCGGCGGTAGTATCTGCCATACCAGAAAACTCGACTGGGTAACAAGTGGGTGTTGCCAATCCAAAACATCACTTACTTTCCACTGGGTCAGCTGCGACTCATACTGTCAACACATGCCCTAGAAAGCGACTTTCTTCATCAAAACTCACATTTGCTGAACTTTGCATACAATGATTATCTCTCAATTTCTGCAATGCTAATCTCAAGTGCTCTGATGTTCCTCCTCATTCTTGGAATATATCAAAATATCGTCAATGAACACAACGACAAACTTGTCCAAATATTCCATAAACATCTTATTCATCAAATACATGAAATATCTTTGGAGCATTAGTCAAACCAAATGACATCACTTTGTGAACTCGTATAGACCATAGCAGTCGAGAAGGTGTCTTGGGTATGTCCTCCTTACGTATCCTCATCGATGATATCACGATCTCAAATCAATCTTGGAGAACACTCCTGCTCCCTTAAGCTGGTCAAGCAGGTCATCGATCACAGGCGGAGGGTACTTATTTTTGACGGTGACCTCATTAAGTGCTCTGTAGTCCACACACATGCGCCGACTACCATCCTTTTCTTGACGAACAACAGGCGCTCCCCACGGGAGCGAACTTGGTTTGATGTAACCCTTATCCAAAAGCTCTGAATTTGCTTCTTCAATTCGCTAAGTCATTGGTGGCATCCGGTGGGTCTCTTGGAAATCGAGGCGGTATCGGCATAAGCTCAATCAAATTCAACCTCCCTCTCTGGTGGCATACGGAAGATCATCAGAAACACGTCGGGTACTCTCGACAACCGGTACACCCTCCAGCTGGATTACCTTGCTTTGGCAAATCATGGTAGCTCTGGTGACACTTCTTGCTGCTGAATCGCACCTTAACTCCGTCTGAATTGGTTAAGGTCAACTGCTCTGCTCCCACAGTCTAACATCGCTGCTGCTTATACGAAGCCAATCCATTCCCAAGATTACATCTAGGGATGCATATCCAACAAAATCAGTCGGCCACGAACTCAACTCCACTGAATGATTATCTAACTCTGGACAACCTAGGTTGGATCTCAACTTTCGGATCAGGGATTGGATTAAAAAACAGATCCAAACAACAATTTTCAATTGTTGCTTTAAAGCAAAACTCGAGAAACAAGCGAATCGAAGCTCGAGAATCAAATAAAGCGGTGGCGGAATCGAATATGCGAGCGTCTGCGATCACAACGTCTGGTGCTGCTGGGCATCCTCTGCGGTGGCGTGGTTCACGACCTCTCACCACCGGCGTCTGCTGCCTGCCACGAGGCGGGGTGCTCCTCGTCTGCTCCGGGGTAGAAGTGCGGCCGGTGTGGCTCCCAAGTCCATGGCCCGGCGTCGGGGCACGCCTGCGAGGGCACTTGCTAGCATAGTGTCCCACCTCATGACACTGAAGCAAATGACGGATCTTTCTTTGAATTATTGCTCTTCTGCTGCTGCTTGTCCCACTGGAACCACCGGACGCCGCCCGGCCCAAATCGGCGGTGTGCAGTGAGGTCGAAATCACGAAGGCTAACTGCTGCTTTCTGCTTTGTGGCACTCGTGCGGTGGTAGGAACCAAAGCGAGGCCTCTGGGGCTGGTGTGGCTGTGATCCTTGCTGGATCAACCTCCTCTTGCGAGACTCCTCGAGCTCGCGGCGACTCTCCTCGATGAGAATGGCCTTGTCCACCAACCTGCTAAAAACTAGCATAGTGGTTGCCTCGACTTGCACCTTCAAAGCTGGGTTCAAGCTTTTCTTGAACCTCTTACGGCGATTTGCATCTGTCGCTACATCCTGCAGCGCGTAGCGAAGCCAAGTGAGTGAATTTATTGAGATATTCACTCAGCGATGAGTTCCTCTCTTTGGAACTCCGAAACTCATCCTTCTTCATCTCGATCACTCCGTCCATGACATGAGCGGTATGGAAAGCCTTGGCGAATTCCTTCCAAGTGATGTTGTCTTTGGTTCTCATGGGCGCACAATGGTTCTCCACCACACTGCTGCTGGTCCCTCAGGCGATGTCTTTGCATACAAAACCTTCTCCACAGTCGGTGCATTGAGCCAAGTTCAGTTTCTTCTCAGCGAGCGGACCCAATCGTCGGCCTCAAAACTCGATGGCTTGGAGAAAGCAGGCGGTCTCGTCCTCATAAACTCTGCATAGCTGGTCTGGCGGCGAGTCTTGGTGGTGGTGCGGCTCTGGTCTTTGTCGCTGCATCATAGTCCGCATACCTGCATCATAGTGCATTATCCGAGTGCAGGCCATCAGAAGCGGCGAGGCGGGATCAAGGTAGGTGGCAGGCTGCGCGACCTTGTTCTCTGAGTCTGGTTACTTTGATTGCGGTGGAGGAGTTCTGGTATCAACCATCTTGCTCTGAAAAAAACAACGCGATTGACCAAAGGTAAAAGGCGAGAGGAAAAGCATAGATAAGGAGTAAATGCGTCTAAGGGGTTTTGCTTAATGGAGACCTAAACTAAACAAACACTTAGCCAACAGGCTAACTAAAGCGAACAAAAATAAACTCCATTAAAAGGTTGACATGATCGCAATATAATGCTTTTAAGGCAATATTTGCGAGTCACATCACACACAAGCGCAAATAAAACCCAACGTGTCTACTCGCACTATCTACTCTGAAGGCTCCCTCGGGTCACGACAAATAAGGTACTGCGATATCGTCCTCGAGAATCGCATAGACAACCCACGAGTTGCGGATCGGCGGCGCTCTCTGGCCCAGGTGGGTGAACCGGCGAGGTAAGCGCGGCGATCTCCGGTGATCTGCGTCTCTCCTCACGGGCTCGGCGGTGTAGGCGACGGTAGAGTCTTGGCGGCTGCGGTCGAGGCTCCTCGGGCGGCTTTGGTAGTCTCGGGGTGGCCGTACTACTCCTTGAACTTCGGACGAGTCAGCCATGTTGATCTTGTATAGCTTACAAAGTCGACGGATGGCTTTGTGCGCAACTCCTTGTCTTGACATCTCCCCACCGCACGGTGTTCTTGAAAGCGTGATGTAGCACACCTTGCCGACTCGGGTGGTGAAGTATAGCACGGAGATGCTCCGATCGTTGACCTTTTGCTTCTCATCCTTGGTAAGGTAGGCAGGCGATCTCTTAAATCAGAGCTCCATAGCGAGCAGCGTAAGTGACCTCCATCCTCTGTCGGTGTGTAAGAAGCTTGGGACATCTAATGCATTTATAAAGGAAGATCGGTTTATAACTTTAGGAAAACAAATTTTGCAAGAGTTGGGGCGAGACAAGAATCCTTAAGAATGAGGTAAGAAGATAGAGATATTACTAAATATCAAATTTAGTTGGTTTGATTTAGAAAATAAATTTTTGGGCTATCGACCAATTTAACTAGGGCTTAGTCCTCTGATCAATATAGCTCGATACCATCTTTGTCGAGACCCAAATATGCAAATTCGGTCTCTCTGTAAACTTGCACTAGTCGAGGATTACGCTAGTGCACACGATCAAACATAGATGTCATCACGATCATACACACGACAATAATAAAGGAAAACTCGAATATCGATAAAATATCAGAGGTGCGACCTTATGGCCAAGCTTACAATATCTCTAGCGGATGGGCTTAACAAAATAGCGGGAAATCCAAAATAAAGCGTAGCGACCAATCGACAAGCCACGGGCTATCGAGTGGAGAAGCGAAGCCTAATCCGTGAAGTCGTCGTAGGACTCTCATGCGGAACCTCCTGGCGATAGTACTCCTCTCCTCAAGCCGAGCAACATAGGCGTAAAGCGGTGAGTACATTGGTACTCGACAAGTCGTTTGTAACAATAAATGCAATATAATATGCAAGGCTTACCAAAGGAGGGCAGAAAGGTTAATTTGCATAAAGGCATTTATTGATGAAATATATTAAATAACTTGAAAGCGAAAGTTAACTGAAAACAGTATCAATAGATAATCAAAGGAATAAACATGAACCACTTGTGAACACCAATTCACGAGTTTAAACCAACAGTGAACTACCTGTCCACTCCCAACATAAGCCACCAAGTTATAAATGAAACACTAACCCTCGTGTGAAATCCCCGAGCACTGTCCATGACCGAGGACGCGGCTATTCGAATAGTTTTACACTCTGCAGAGGTTGCACAACTGTACCCACATGATGTGATTAGCCTAGACCTAAGGAAATCACAACAAGGCCTTTACAATGCTCTACCTCAACACAATTCTGCCCGCTAGGGTTTCGCATCACACCCCCCCTTGCGCCACATGGAAATCAGCAACCATGTCCATCACAATGGCAGAATTGAATTGAAATATTATAAATTAATCAGCCAGGTCCATCCCATAATAGACATGTGGTTTGCACGATTTAGCTCGGATCAATGGCGCACAAAGTTAAGTCCTTAACTTTGCTGGCGAGACTACCACATCCCCAAAGTACAATTGTACTTCCCCTTTCTTGCACGATCACTTGCGAGTGCAAAACCAATTTGTATAACCAAGCCAACGTCACACCAATGACGTGGCACAAATTTTAATACACGTGGCACCAACCACAGTTCCATATGTCATTAAGTCAAATTAATAATTTAACATGTGTGATGAGATCAATCGTAAATATAAACCGGCTAAGCAATCTAATCGTACCAACCCATGTGATAAATAAACTAGCATCACTAATAAATTTCCCAACCTATGGTGACAATGGCATCATGGTATTCCAAAGTATCAAGGAGGTATAATTTCAATTGGGACGATAACTACCAGTGCAAAGGTTTGAATAAAAATAGCAATGCAATGTAATTTAAGATAAAATAATTAAATAATAGTTTGCAAAAATTGGGTTCAACAAGATCAAGGGACACGACTTGCCTTCGTTATGCTCGTGAGGTACTCACGGTCTTACAGCGCGAAACACTGCTCCTCGGAATCCGAATCTAACGAGAGAGAAAACGACCGAAAACAAAGAAACACATAAAATGATAAGCAAATGAACTCCAAAAATCACAAAACTAGAACCAACAGCTAGCGCTCGATTTTAGATGAATTTAGAAAAAAGAACGGGGTCAATCGGAGCTAGGACGGAGAGAACGGGCTCGGAAAATTAATTCTAAAATTAATTCAGGAAAATCGAAAAATTCTTGTCTTTGTGGACCCGGTCCATGAAATTCCGAGTCCACCGTGGACTCGGTCCACGTAACGATGCACGGGGAGAGAGTCTTGTGGCGGCGGCTGGCGGCGTGCGCGCGCATATCTTTGCCACGTGTCACTCGGCCGGCGTGGATGCCACGTGGCTCGAGGGCGGCTCGGGGCGGCGTGGCGGCGTGGCATGCCACGTGTCATGCCACGTGGACTAGGGCGGCGTGGCGCGTCTTTGGTGCTGCCACGTGGCTGGGCCGAGCCAGGCGGCTCGGCGCGGCGGCGGCAACGGCATCCGGCGGCGGGGCGCGGCACGCGCGCGCGATCTGACCCTCGGTCGAGATCTGAGCGACGGCGAGGATTGCGCTTGGCGCAGCGCGGCGGCGGCGGTCGGCGGCAGGCGTGGCGGCTCGCCGCGTGGCGTCATGGCCTTGTAGCGAAGCGAGGAGATGGCGGCAGCGTGGCGTGCGCGAAGTGCGGATCGGCGGCAGCGTGGCGGCGCCGCGCAGCGCGTCCGCGCCGCGGCGCGCGTGTGCGCGGCGCGCGGAGTCGAGCTCGAGGGGCGGCGGGCGGCGAGTGCGGTTCGCGGCCGGGCGTGCGGCAGCGGCGGCAGCGAGAGGCGGCGATAGCTCGCGGCGAGTCTTGGCGAGCGGCGGCGGCGGCGGCGCCGCAGCGAGCGCCGCGACGGCGGCAGCGGCGGCGGTGGAAGCGGCTCGGCGGCAGCGCGAGTGCGAGGAGCAGCGGGCGGCGGCGACGAGTTAGATGTGGCGAACGCGAACGAAGGGCGAACGCGAGTTTTAACACGCGAACAGAAATTCGATCGATTCACGAGCGGCGGTCGCGGCGCGGACGGTTTAGGCGGCTAGGATGCGGCCACGCGACAAGATCGAGCAGCGGGGGCGCGATTAGGGTTAGGGTTAGGGTTCGCGCGGCGCGGAGCGAGCAGCTGCGATCGCGGGGTGCGCGATCGAGGCGATCAGCCGAGCGCGCGGCGGCGAGTCTGCGCGGGAAAGAATCTGGCGGCGGCGCGGCGCGGATCGGCGGCAGCGTGGAGGAGAGAGGGAGATCGGGCGGTGAGGCGGCCGGGAATTTTATTTTCTTTTCTTTTCAGAAATTCAAATAAACTTCTAAAAGCTCTAGAAAATAACAAATAAATCCCAAAATTCACCAAAAATACGAGAAAATTCCTTGAGACACGAGGAACACAAATAAAATATTTCCCACTTATGTTAATGTTTATTTTAATCATAATAAATTATTTAAAACTTTAAAAATTCATTTGAAGCTTCAATTAATTTCAAAAAATTCCAGAAAATTCATTTTTAAAATCCAGGCTTTAAAAATCTCAGAAAAACAGGATGTTACAGCGATGGGCTGTTCTCATTGTCGCCGCAGCTCAAGTTTGTTCTTCTAAGTGATTTTACAGATCAAGGATGTGTAGTTAGTAGGGGTGGGAGTAGTTGTAAGTGATTTTTTGTTAGGATGAGTTGTGCTTACGATTTGAACAACCTATTGCACATGATGGTTTTTGTTCATGTTATTTCATTACTTAACATGCTTCATTGTTTTTTCTATGTGTGGTTTTGTTTAATGGAAGAGCTGCTGTGGGAGAACAAGTTGTTTAGTCTATCGGGAGATTGAGTGAGGAGAAGCAGGGCCTACAGGTTCAGGAGGAGGTGTTCATCGTAGAGATCAATCAGGTATTGTGCATTGGAATGTTGAAATCATGATGTTTCAGTATATCTTATTTCATATGTTCTAGTTATACAATGCCACAATGTGCATAAAAATCTTTGTGCTCCAATCAGAGGTTTTAAAGTCTAATTTTTTTTATTTGGGGTATCACTGTAACTCTGACTATGTAATTCTCTGCATTTCCTGTCCCAAACCAGAAAATATTTTGTGGTACATCTTGGACAGTACCATCTATTCAAAAATGATGAAGGACCAGCTAGTAAAAAAAATTCTGATGTTTTATTTCATTCCTTTTGAACTATTGACCTTGAAAGAGTAGATAGCACATAGGGTGATGTCGGTGAGGGTAGTGAGCACAGGGGAGTGAGAATGGTGGGTAGCACTTGGTGCAGCTGCAGTGGCAATATGTAGTTTTGGCATGGGGGAGGTTGTGGTCCGTGGGTTGTTCTTTTCATCGTGGCAGCTAAAGTATGTTATTTTTTTTCAGAAATATGGGATGTGGAGTTAGTAGGAGAGGTAGTGAATGATTTTGTTTATGCTGAGTGGCACTCCTATTTTTATTAAGCATGGAATACCAGAGGTGAAGGAGGAGATGATGTAATGGTTGGGTGTCTATATTTTTTTTAGCGATCAGTGTTTACCCTCCTAATTCATTTTTTCCATATGTTTTTTTGCATGTGATTACATGAATCATTTTTTATTCATGTGCAGGTTAAACAATTGGAGCAAGCAGAGTACGAGTACGAATTCTAATTACACAAGCAGATAACGAAAGGTTTGTTTTACTCATTACCTGATAGATCTCCATATGTGAAGGATTAGTACACATCTTTTTTTATTGTAACTCCAGAAATCCGATGCTCACTTATAATTACATTACTCAATAGTATTTTAGGGTTAAATTGCTGATAATAATTTCACAAAATGGTAATGATATTTCGAACTTAGGATGGTAATTCTTTTAAATTGCATATCGTAATTAAGGGTCTAACTGAAAATAATGTTGAATTATTTTTACAAACTATACAAATTGATGTTGATCTTAAAATTAGCATGTTATTTTTTTTGTTAAAACAATACATGATAACACAATGAGATATGAGCAATAATTTGTCAATAATGAATATGATAACTTTTACTTCTTCCTTTTCATTGTTATGGAACACATAGAAACTTATTTATCTTTTTATGCGGTAATTTATCAAAAATTGAAATAGTAACATATGATGTAATAGAAATTCTTGAAACTATTCAAATTTAGAAACTGATTGTAGCATTCAAAAGGTTAGGCTGGTAATTTGTAAAACATGGGCATAGTAACTTACGGTACAATTGATGGTAATGTTAAAAAATTTCCAAATGCAAAAAGATAATTACAATTTTGAACTAGTGTTGTATTTGTTAAAAATTGAGGTTTATAATTTGCTGTCCAACTATTTGCATGTTTTGCCTTTTTTATAAACTCACAATTTAGTGGTAACTTTTGTCTTTAGGGTGGTAAATGTTAAATATATGGATGATAACTTACATTAATTTGTGATTAAAAATACATATTTCTGTGTTAAATTGTAGATAACAATTTCACAAAAAGGTAATGATTTCTTAAAACTTATGGTGGTAACTCTTTTGATCTACACATGATAATTGAGGATCCAACTGATAATAGATTTAGAACTATTTTACAAAGTCTCAAATTAATGGCGATTTTGAAACTAGCGTGGTATTGTTTGTTGAAACATTAGATGATAACTTATATTAGTTTTGAGTAATAATTTTTCAGAAATAAATATGACAACTTTTACTTCTTCATTTACAACTTTAAGGAACTTATGGAAACTGATAGATCTTTTTTTGAGTGGTATGTTGTATGATCAAGGATAACCGACTAAAGGGGGTGAATACGAGGTTATAAAAATTCTCACCTAATTAAACAAATATTGACAATTAAACACTAGGCACGTACTCTAAATAAACCAAACATATTCAATTTTAGTCACTCTAAGCAATAGATATAGCAATTCGATCACAAGCACAAATAAATGATGCAAATATCAAATTGCTCAAAAAGTAATATAGAAACTAAAGGAAGGTAACGAAATGATTACAATAAGACACACGATGTTTTCCTGTGATATCGAAGACTTGCCGGTCTTCACTAGTCCATGTTGAGGATAGCCCAAGCATACTTGAACCGGCTCCACAAATTAAGCCTTCACTCCTCGATCACTAGTGGTTGCTCTTCCTCCGCTCTGGAGATGACGAGCACCGAACCACTCATAAATTACTCGGGCCTCTTCACACGCTTCTTGAAGATGTCACCTCGTGATCAACCTCCTCGCCGTCTAGGTGCCGACAAGCACCAAGAGAATAGACCAATGCTTCGCTTGACGGCGCTCAAGTGCAAATAGATCAAACTAGGAATGAATGCACTTGAGAATCTCACCACACTTCAAAATGAATACTCAAATGAGAAAAGGGTGTGGAATGAATGCTTTAGGCTCAAGAGTGTTCAATGTAAGTTCAGCACTCTGCCCTTGGGCAAGTGGAATGGTATTTATACCATTACCAACCAAAATTAGCTGTTACCAAAATTTATTCTGAAAATCCAGGAAAATCAGAACTACCACCTGAAGCATCGAAAATGGCAACAGAGGGGGGTGAATAGTGCCTTTAAAAATTACCACAGGTATTCACTCTAATTCGTACTTTAAAAGAAATGCCCCAAATTCATACTCAGCAGGAAAGACACATATTAAAAACTGAAAACTGCACCCAGATCAACAATAAAAATAGCAAGGGGAAACTAGAAGATCTGCTGGCCGAAAGCTATGATACAGATAGGCAGTTGGCTGAAAAACTAGAAACAAAAGTGGCTGAAAAGCGATTCTTTTCTCTTTGCCCAAAAGTTAAAGCGAGAAGACTGTGGCTGCATGAAGCGTGAACTAAGTCAGCCGAACAAAGCTAACACTTGCTGCCAAAAGAAGAAAAGGTTGGTCTTTTTGAAAGCCTGCAGTCTTAACTGAAAAGAGGTTCAAATCTGCAGCACAAAACAGTCCCCAACCGAAACTGCTAGCTGTAAGGAACTGTAGACTGCACTAGAAACAAGGAATAAACTGCTGTCCAAAGTAGGGATAAGAAATAGCAAGAAAAGATAGCAAACAGTGAAGGTCTGGTGGCCGAATCCTTTTGCAGCAACTTAAGAAACTTCACACTGATAACAAACACTACAGGCTGCAGAAAAAGGAATGACCTGGCCGAAAATGCACATGGGAAGGACTGCAGACCTGCTGCACCAAACAACAACCAACAGAGAGAAAAAAAGATCAAAATATAACTGCAGTCCAACTAGCAATAGTTGCTGCGCAGGAATGACCAACCGAGAGCAGATTGGAGCAACTAGGAACTGCACTAGCTGAACGCACAAACACTGGCCAAACAACAGAACATCAGATATCTAACTGCACCTATAGGCGCGAGCGCCAAGCGGACGAGAGCTCCTAACCGAAAATACTAAAGAAGATCCTCAGGACTAAAGAAATTAACACCAAGAAAAAACACAGCATTTGCACTCTTTGCTCTTCGGAATAAACTGGTCAACGGACCTTGAGACAATCTCCCATCACAGAACAATCAACAGCGATTTAATCTTTTGCTTTCGGGATGAGCTAGCCAAGAGATCTTGAGGTGAATCCCCGTTCAAAGCAAAAAAAATCGCAGCTAAACGATCAACAAAACAACTCTGAGACAAGAGAATAAAAACAGCAAACAAACCACTCGGACACAATAATCTTCATATTGAGACGAAGAGCGATAAATGATTATAATAGAGGAATATTTACATCAACTCTTCCATGTCTCACTCAAGAAAATAAACCCACACAAGGAGAGAACTAGAAAACCCTAACTCTTGCACATACACTCTCTCCAAGAGCACAAGCATTAGGAAACCCTAACACTCACACCCATCTCTCTCTCTCTCAATTGCACATGGAGAGAAATAAAATGAAACCCTAAAGCAACTCTCTCAATCTCTCCCACTAGAGAGCACCTCTATTTATAGCCTCCACTAATGGGTTGCACCTCTATTTATAGCCTCCACTAATGGGTTTACAAACACCTTTACCCATTAGGTCACAACAACTCCTTAGCACTTTATCCATTAGCTCTCAACAACCCATAGCACTAATGGATTTACAAACCACTTTACCCATTAGGTCACAACAACTCATGGCACTAATGGATTATACCCTAACCAAATCCACTTCCTTTTGTGCAACCTTGCGTATTCACCAAAACGGCACTCCTGCACCTTCCAAGAAACTTCCTCATTTCTTGCCGCGCAAACCTTGCAACCACTTCGAGTCCTCGCCGTCTTCGACACATCCGACCGCTCTGACATCAACACCGCCTATGCCTAGTCCGGTCACTCGTGTCTCGCCACGATTTCGTCTCAAAGTCCTGCAGCCATCACAGACAAGAAAACACATCACATAGCACTGCACAACATATTATAATTAAATCGTTAGCATCCATAAATAGCGCAAAATGCCAGAAATCAAACTCAAACTTTCCAGAACACGTGTCAATTACTCATCACACATACGGGGTTACCTCCACATGGTCTCTCACCACTGTTGTAAGTGCGGAATTACCGTACTTTACTGTAGCACACAGTAACGGCTATGTCATAACAACAGAACTAGCCGTTTTAAATTCAGAGTGGAACTATCGCCGTTGTATCTGCGGTACTACCGCACTGCGGTAGTTTCGCATGTATGTGCGGTACTATCGCACTACGGTTGTTCCGTTGTGCTAAGTCCGGTACTTCCGATTTCTGGCCAGTTAAGTTTTTTGGGTGGTACCTTCTGGAAAAAACGTACCGCTTCAAAAGTCGGTACTACCGGAAATCGGTAGTTCTTCAGTACCGTGCGGTACTACCGCACCGCGGTAGTTCCACTGTTAAATTTTCGGTATTACCGATTTATGTGAGTCGAAGTCCCCTCCGAGGGTGCTCTCTGGAAAAAACGTATCATTGAAAATCCGGAACTACGAAAGTCCGGTAGTTCCGCTGTTAACATGCCAGAACTACCGCACTCCGGCAGTTCCGCGGTTATACCGGCGGTACTACCGATTTTACTGAGAGAGCACAAATGTTTTTGAAACATAATTTCATATGCATGCATGATCCTAAATTGATTCAAATGATACATCAGCATGCTATCAAGCTACTTTCAATGATCCCTCTTAATAGTACGTCATCTAACCTATAATCTGGTCTTACACCTTTTCACCTAAGACCGGTAAAAATGAAAAGCGATCCTATATTTCATGTACCTTGATTTTGATCCTTCTCGATGTCCATTTTTTATGCAACTTGATCTTGTCCATTGCTCACATATGAGACTTTGTCTATATAATTCTTAAACAAACACATTAATCCCATATTTATAAATCGTCATTAGTTACCAAAACCCGATTTTAGGGGCCTAGATGCTTTCACTTGTCAAAATTTGAAAAGGTAACAGATTATGCAACTCATAGTAATTTTTGACCCTGTTCAAATTCATAAACTGATGGTTACTTTGAAAGCTTTAGCTGGTAATTTGTTAAGACCATGGATAGTAACTTACGATTCTAACGATGGTACTTTCTAAAATTTTCCAAATCCTCAAAAATAACTACGAGCTTTAACAACTGCTATATTTTTTATTAAAAACTAGAGATTGTATTTTGGGGTGCAATTGATTGTTTGTTTTGGACTTTTTATAAACTCACAATTTAATGATAACTTTTGAGCTCACGGTGGACAATGTCAAAAATAGTTTTGTATTACCTTGTTATTTCCTCAGTTGTTTTTCAATTTTTCTTGAGTTGCATAAACATAATTTAGTAGTTAATAGCACAAATAGAAAAAAGGTTTATAATGTCAACTGAATAATTTGTTGTGTTCAAGTCTAGAGTTTTCTCTCCCTTCTTTGTCCTTTTTTTTTTGGCATAGACTTAATGCATGCTGTTGTGAGTGACGACTGAGCACCTAATAGTGACAAAGGTGTTGTACATGGGTAGAGTCAGCTTCCAAAGTTAGTGAGATTACATAGTAACATGGTATATTTGGACAAACCTAACTGAGCTTGGGTACACTTTAAAGCTATCGCGCAACCAGGGGAGTGGTAGTCACTCCACTTTTTAGTTTTAAGATTATGGTTATTTATGCAGTCATTGAGGTGTTTTTATGACATGCTACTGTAGTTTTCAGAAGTCACTTTTTTTAGATTGGTTCTAACTACCTCCATTTTTGATAGGTGCAATCCTATTAACTTCTTCTCACCTACCAAAAATGGCTAAAAGGAAGAGTAGTCTGGTTGCAGCAAAATAGAGGGGCACAACGAAATCTGCCAAGCAGAATTCTTCAGTATGGCATTAGATTATTCTTTTGATGTACTTCTAGTGTTCCTATTTTGTTCTTGATAAGGATATAATAATCCTATATTTATTACGTCATCATATTCTTTAAATATACCTCTTAACGATAAGGGAGAAATTTTGTAGAGTAGTCATAAGTCTTACTGCGACTAATCCATAGTAGTAAGTTCTGCTATGACTATCTAATCACAAGTTCTGCTACGATTTTCCAGTCATGAGTTCTACTACGATTATCTAGTCATGCGTTTTGCTACGGCTACCTAGTCGTAAGATCCGCTACGACTATCTAGTCGTAAATTATGCTACGACTTCATAATTATTCTACTATGTTCGACTAACCTACTCTCATATGGCCCGCCCCTCAGATCCTCATCACCTTCCCTATGGAGGCCCTCACGAGGCTTCCCTCCGAGCACATTATCCCTCCTCTTTTGAGAATGGCACAGAGACCTCTGGCGATGAGTAAGATCAATTCTCTGATGAGCGCGAAAGAAATCCTAGAAATAATCGCTCTCCTCTAAGGCAGCCATAACCTGTCTCAGAAATTGAAGACCCCAATGTGTTGAGACTCGAATATGCAAATTTGGACTCTCTATGTAAACTGCACTAGTCCAGGATCACGTTAGTGCACACAGTCAACATAGATGTAATCACATCTATACACATGATATAATAAAGAGAAAACTCAAATATCGATAAATCTCAAAAGGTACGACCTTATGGCCAAGCTTACAATATCTCTAGCCGGAAGGGCTTAACAAAATAACAGCGGAAATCCAAGGTAAAGCGTAGTGGCCAATCGACAAGCCCATAGGCTATCGAGTAGAGAACGAAGCCTAAGTCGTGAAGTCGTCGAAGTACTCTCCTTCTGGAACCTCCTGCTGATAATACTCCTTGCCCTCAACTGAGCAACATAGGCATAAAGCCGTGAGTACATTGGCACTCAGCAAGTCGTTGGTAACAAGTGAATGCAATATAATATGCAAGGCTTACCAATGGAAGGCTGAAAGGTTAATTTGCATAAAAGACATTTCACCGTAAATATGAATAGTAGATTGAAAGCGAAATTTAAATGAAAACGATATTAATAAATAATCAAAGCAATGAACATAAACCACTTGTGAACACCTATTCACAAGCTGAACCAATGGTGAACTACCTGTCCACCTCCAATATAAACAACCAAGTTCAAAAGATAACACTAACCCTCGTGTGAAATCACCGAGCAGTGTCCATGACCGAGGACGCGGTTATTCGAATAGTTTTACACTCTGCAGAGATTGCACAACTGTACCCACACGATGTGATTAACCTCGGCCTAAGGTAACCACAACAAGACCTTTACAAAGTTTAGTTACAACTCAATCCGCCCGCTAGGGTTTCGCATCACACCCCCCTTGCGTCACATGGAAATCAGCAACCATGTTCATCTCAATGGCAAGATTAAAGTTGAAACATCCCAAATTAGTCAGCCAGGTCCGTCCCATACCAGACATGTGGTTTGCACGGTAAAGCTCAGATCAATGGCGCACAAAGTTAAGTCCTTATCATTATCCGGGCGAGACTACCACATCTCTCGAAGTGCTCCAACACTTCCCCCTTTACTGCACGATCACTCGCCTGAGTGCAAAACCGGTTTGTATAACCACGCCAATGACACACAAATGTCATGACCCAATTTTTAATAAACGTGGCACCAACTACAGTTCCTTATCTCTTTAAGTCAAATTGATAATTCACTTGTGATGATAAACCAAATCGTAAATTAAGCAAGGCTAAGCATTCTAACGTACCAACCCATGTGACAAATAATCTAACATCACTAGTATGTTTCCCAACCTATGGTGACAATGGTATCATAGCATTCCAAATTATCAAGGAGGGATGAATTCAATTGGGACGATAACTACCAATACAAGGGTTGAATAAAAATAGCGATGCAATGTAATTTAAAACAAAATAAATAAAAAATAGATTGTAAACTGGGTTCAACATGATCAAAGAACACGACTTACCTTGGTTATGCTCAGCGAGGTACTCCTGATCTTCGGGCGTAGATCCTGCTCCTCCGGAATCCAAATCTAACGAGAGAGAAAACGACCGAAATAAGAAAAAACACAAAAAATGATAAGCGAATGAACTCCAAAAATCATGAAACTAGGACCAAAAGCTAGAGCTCGATTTTAGATGAATTTAGAAAAAAGAACAGGGTCAATCGGAGCTAGGACGGAGGAGAACAGGCTCTCAGAAAACAAACCCTAAAGGAAAATCTAGAAAATCGGAAAATACACTGTGCTGTGAACCGGTGTACGAAATACCGAGTGCACGGTGGACCGGTCCACGAAACGATACACGCGCGGCGGTCTTGGCCCGGCATTTAGAGGTGGCGTGGCGGTGCTGGTGCCGCCACGTGGCGGGGTGGCGTGGCATCGCGACGCCATGGTCGCCACATGGCTCGGGCGGCGGGATTTTGCTGACGTGGCAGATGACGTGGTGCGACACGTGTCTGCCACATGGCAGGCGTGCTGACGGGGCTTGCCACGTAGGCTAGAGTTGACGTGGTGGCTCAGGGCGGCGGCGGCGCGACCAGATCGGACGGCTTAGGTGTGGCCGCGCAGTGGGATTTGGGCCGTCGGCTCAGATCTGAGCAGACGGTTGGGATGCGGGGGCTCGGCCATCGGATGACCGACGCACGGCGGCGCGTTGTGCGAAGCATCGCGGCGCAGCGCGAGGAACGGGAGTGGGCGCGAGGATCGAGGCATGTGCGCGGGCGCGTCCGGCGCGGGAGCAGCGGCGACGTGGAAGGCGACGGCGACGGGGAAGAGGCGACACGGGCGAAGGAGCTCACCAGCGAGGTCTCGGCGACGACGACGGCTCCGGCGGCTGCGGGCGAGGACGGGGACTCCGGCGACGGCGGCGTGCGGCTCAGGGATGGCGGCGCGAGGCGAGAAAGCGGAGGCGAGGGCGGCGGCAAGGGCATGCACGTGAACCGAGGGATGAACAAGGTTTAAATCACGCGAACTGATGCGAGACTGAGGGGTGACGGCGCTTGCGCGGGCGGAACTCGGGCGGGACGCGCGTACGGTCCAGATGCAGGCGTGGGGGCGATCTAGCGGCGCGGAGCGGGCGAGGGCAGGGGCGTTGCTGGTGCTACCACGTGGAAGATCCAACGGCGCGGGCGCGACAGCGCTAGGGTTAGGGTTAGGGGGGCGACGGAAGCGGGATCGGGTCGCGAGGCGGCGCGAGGTGGGGCAAGCGGCGGCGGGGTGGGGTTTCGCGGGAGGCGACGAGTGGCGGGCGCGTCGATCGGATGGCGCGGGGGCGAGGTAGGCGGGAGCGGCTGCGCGGGCGGGGGCCGGGCCAACGCGATGCCGACGCGTGGCACGGACGGGAATCGGCGGCTAAGGTTTTTCCCCGGTTTATTTTATTCCAGAAATCCAAATAATCAACCAAAAGCTCTAGAAAATAGCAAATAAATCCCAAAAATTCCCCAAAAATACCAGAAAATTCCTTGTGACACCAGGAACCCAAATAAAATATTTTCAGCAAATGTTGAAGTTTAATTTAATCATATTAAATTCTTTTAAAATTCTAAAAATTCAAATTAAGCTTTAATAATTCCAGAAAAATTCCAAAAATTAATTTTTAAATTCAAGGTTTTAAAAAGTTCTGAAAATCAGGATGTTACACAATGCCGCTCAGAGGAGATGACTGGCTACTTAGGGGACTTTACCCGGGCTCGCCCAATATCAGTCTGAAGAGGCACGCGGCTCCAACGCATCAATGACCCCCCTCAAGAATCTGACTCCAGAGCTCGCTTGGGTGCCCTGAGAAAGAGGACGACTTGCATGAATGAGACAAAACAGTGATGAGACCCTACGACAGTTCATCAGGGGTTTTAGCCAGGTTCATAACTCGATTCTAGAGAACTCTAATGCTTCTGTCATCAGGGCATTCAAGCAGGGTGTTCGCAATAGAAGATTTACTAAAGAAATTGCCTTGCATCCTCCGACTACCATCATCGAGCTCTTCGAGATGGCTAATCGTTACACGATTGCTGCTTAGGCAATTGAATGGATGAAAATCATCGATCAAGTCAACCGGGGTGTTAAAGAGGAAGACGAAGGTAGTAAAAGGAAGGACAAAGCCAAGAGGTCAAAGAACAAGGCCAAATGTTAGATGTCGGACCCTGGAGCAATAACTCTGGATCCTCTGTGTAAATCGCACTAGTCCAGGATTAACTAGTACACACAACGGTAACAAAAATAAATATCAAGCACAAATAATGATCGTTATTAAATAAAAGAGTATGGTCTTATGACCCAAAGTTTACATTCATGCTCATTGGCCGAATTAAAGGGAAAACATAATTGCGGAAGCAACTGAAGAAAGCGAAGCCCAAGCCTACCTATAGGCAGACGACAGTAAGACACGGCCTATAGGCAACAAACTTGTACAAGTCGAAGTCGTCCTCCTCTGAGATGATGAAGCGGTGTGTACAAACTTGTACTTTGCAAGTCACACCAAAAAATGCAATATATAATAAAGGCAACAAAGAAAGGCTTACATGGTTTTTTAACATAAACAATATTTTAAGAAATACAGTAAATAGATCAAAATTGCTGACTTTAATACAGATAGTAAAAACTGTAATTCAAAATATTAACGTTAGTGCAGGCACTGACCTAGCATCAACCTAACCACGGGTATCCCACTCGAACCATTCTTCTCCAAAAAGATATCACATTTTCTGCTAAAACCTTTTTTTTATGAAAAACCAAGTCTAATCTGTGAAAAACCTTACTCAGCATGCCCTTGATCGTGGGCACGGCTATCCCGAATAGTTTATATACTCTGTAGATGTGGTACAGCTTTACCCACAAAGATATGATTTGCTCATTGTGTCGGCTATTACATGCTTCCTTAGGCATGCGACTGAGTAACCATAACAAGGCCTTTACAAAGTAAGCCTTCAACCTGACCATGCCTTCACTAAGGTTTCACCCCAACAAGGAGTACACCAGATCGGGCCCCCCTCTTATGCCATATGAGACTTCCTATGGCTTACGCCACGCTTACATTAAGCCTATAGTGAGACTCAGGTTGGGACCCACTAATTAATCAAGTAGGAATGTCCCATACCAGTTTGTGGTAGTCCAATTAGACTTTATAGCAGTAGTTCACAGACTGATCCTTAATTAACTTAGGCTCAATTCACATCCCCCTTGTGCCTAGTATCCACGTTGAGCCACCAAGCTACAACGTATACCAGCAAGCACCCACCCTCCTTATTCATGGCCTAAGTTTAAATAAGATTCTATATTTTATTTTGAAATATTCCATAGACCTTCTTGACTCACCAAAGTCAAGAATATATTTTAAAAGCTTATCATTTCTTATGAAAAAATTATCCTAACCTAACATTATATCTATACAAGTCTAAGCAGTTGCTACAAAAATTCTCTAGTCATACTAGTGTTCTAACTAGAGCTTTAATCTAAGGTGACAAGGTATAAGAATTTACTAAATCAAAGTAGTCATAATAAATGGGTAAAAGCTAAAGTAAAATTGAACTTAAAATACAAGGATTAGAAATTAAGCATGTAATATAATTTAAAAGCAACATAAATTTATTTGTAAACTAGGATCAACATGATCAAGGGTGTATGACTTCCCTTGCTCTTCAGTTTGATGCGAATCGTCGTCGTAAAATTCTCCGAATTGTCGTAGCCTACACGTGATAATAAATCTCCAAATTTAAATAAAATTTAAATGAACTCCAAAATTTGAAAAAAAATTATGTATTTGGATAGATCTTGATTTTAGATGAATTTAAAAATTTGAATGGGCTCAATCGAAGTTAGGATGAAGGAGAACGAGCTTTTGGAAGTTTAAATTCTAAAGAAAATGAAAAACCAGGATTTTTTGGAATTATTTTCTATTGAAAAAGGAATTTATGACGTCAACATGGATTTTGGGAATTATTTTTCTTAAAAAATTAGAATTATGACGTCATGCTGACGCTAGCCCTGGGTTGACCGAGACTGACTAGTGAGCTCGGTCTACCGTGGAGCAGGTCCATGGACCATGGACCGGTTGATGTGGTAGGGAGGGCGATGTGGTGTACATGTGGCAAATGACAGGAATGATTTGCTGATGTGGCAGCTAGGTGGCACTGACGTGGCTACTGAGGGCTTAGGGGTTGACGTGTCATGCTATGTGGACGACACGTGGCGGCCATGTGGATCTGTGCGATTAGGTGGCATACGGTCTGACGTGGTAGGCGGCTTGCGGTGTGGCTACCATGTGGCTACTCGGTGCTGAGATGGGCTGCCACCTCGGCCGTACCATCTGACATGGACTCATCGGTGAGGGGCGGCACATAGAATCTGATGGTCACCAGTGATGCGGGGCTCGGCGGTGGCCGACGAGTGGCACAATCAAGATAGGAGAGCAAGGGGGGTTCAGTGGTGCATGGTTACTTTACCAGAATTGGCCAAAGATGGGTCAGCGTTGAGTATTTGCGGCGACGGTGCTCGGGCTCTAGGCGGCGTGGTGATCTAATGGTGAATTCAGGCGCGCGGGGTCACCTAGCTTTACCGAAGCTAGAGGAAGCTGATGGTGGCGACGGTGCTCCTCAGGGGTGGCTGATGCGGCGAGGATTGCTCGCCGAAGATTACCGAAGATTTGTCGAGGTAGAAGCACGGTGCTGAGGCCATACAAACCTCGAGAGAGGGATTCGAGGGTGAGGAGTTATGGTGTGGAGGCTGGGGGTGCTCGGTGGGGGTTTAAATAGGGCCGAGGAAAGGTGGTTGCGGTGGAATTTCTCACCGTAATAAGCGGTGGCGGAATTACGGTCGGAGGAAAAAGGAATGGAGGGGGAGAGGAAAGGAAAGGGAGAGAGGATTAGGCGATTTGGTCACGGCGGCGCACGGGGTTTCCAAAACTGGGGACAGACAGGAAGGAAGGCCGAGGATTTGGTGGGCGGGCGTCGTCGGTGTAAAGAAGGAAAGGGAAGGGAGAGAAAGGAAGACGGTGGATCTGACAGGTGGGACCAACCAATCAGTGAGAGGGAGAGAAGGAAAGAGGCGAGGTGCAGCAAGGTCTGGATGCGCGGCACATGGCATGATCAAGCGGTGCTGAGGTCGGGCTGGCGCGGATGGCTGCCACACGTCGGGCGGAGAGGGAGGGAAGGCGTGATGGGCTCGGGCGGCAAGATCAGCTTGGGTGGTGTCATGGACACATCTAGGCCATCCACACATCGTCTGGAGGAGAGAGCGGGAAAGATTTGAATTTTATTTTTGTTTTGATTTTTAGAAAAATCTAGAAATTTAAATAAAGGCTAGAAAGTAGCAAGGAACTCCAAATAAATCCTAAAACATTTCTATAAATTCATAAAAAGCAAGGAACTCAAATAAAATAATTTTAACTTATTTTGACCAATATTACATAATTGATTTTAATAATTCACTCTCTTGGATTGAATTTAAAATTTTAGAAAAGGGATATTTAAATCTAGAAAAATCCAATTAAAAGAAATAAATAAAAAGCAAAATTTTGGGATGTCACATTAGAAGCCTTCAATTGATCCCTTGAAAGAAGTCTTGGCCATAGGTGATGAAAAGCGTTGTAATCCCGTGCAATACTCCGATCGAGGCAAAGGCAAGCCATCCGCTCATAAGGACAACAAACCTAGGTGATGCCCACTTCACAAGAAGGAGATACATGACCTCTGCAATTGATGGTCTTTTCAAAGAAAATTTAAGGATAATTATTCTAGAAAGAGACCATTTCCCACACTCGAGGAGGTGGGACAATCGAGTGGTCAAAAGCACTCGGACGAGGACGGAGATATGCCTTTCTAGGATCCGAAGCATATAATTGAACACATCTACGGAGGTTTGTCCACGTATCAGTCAAAGCGACAGTATATGGCTGTCGAGCTAGTGGTAAACTCTTTCAAGAGGGGTCATTTTCGTAATTTTCATAAGTGGTCAGAAGTGGTCGGAAGTTACCGCCTCTTCCAAGAGAGGTGACTACCTGATCCCTCTAACTAGACCCAATCGATTTTCGATCGTAGTCGAGCCCACCATCAACAACTACCGAGTTAATCGCGCATTGATTGATGGTGGCAGTTCTTTAAATATCTTATTTGTTAGCGCTCTGGACGAGGTGCAAGTTTCTCAAACCAGAATAAAACCGGTGCGGTATTCCTTTTATGGAATCATACCAGGATCTTCGGCTAAGCCTATTGGCCACGTTTCTCGCCTCTGACATTCGGTTCCCCCGAGCAACTTTAGGACAGAGAAAATCTCCTTTGATGTGGTTGATTTTGATAGCCAACTCTAGCACACTTCCTGATACCTGTTCATTATGCATATCAATGTCTTAGGTTGCCAGATCCCAAGGGAGTAGTCACAGTCTATTGTGACAAGAAAATGACGCTAACATATGACCGCAAGTCCCTCAAGATGCAAACTCCGGTTATCACAAGATTAGTATATCTTCAGAAGATGAAGAGAAGACCACATTTATAACGCCATTTAGAATATTTTGCTATGTTAAAATGTCGTTTGGTCTGAAAAATGCCGGTCCAACTTTTCAGTGTTTAATGCAACTGACTTTTATACATCATATGAGCCGAAATTGTCGAGACCCGAATATGCAAATTCGGTCTCCCTGTATAAACTGCACTAGTCCAGGATCACGCTAGTGCACACAGTCAAACATAGATGTCATCACAGTCATACACACGACAATAATAAAGGAAAACGCGAATATCGATAAAATATCAAAGGTACGACCTTATGGCCAAACTTACAATATCTCTAGCCGGAAGGGCTTAACAAAATAGCAGCGGAAATCCAAAACAAAGCGTAGCGGCCAATCGACAAGCCCACAGGCTATCGAGTGGAGAACGAAGTCTAATCCGTGAAGTCGTCGTAGTACTCTCCTTCTGGCACCTCCTGCTGATAGTACTCCTCTCCCTCAACTGAGCAACATAGGCGTAAAGCTGTGAGTACATTGGTACTCAGCAAGTCGTTTGTAACAAATGAATGCAATATATAATATGCAAGGCTTACCAAAGGAGGGCTGAAAGGTTAATTTGCATAAAGGCATTTCATAATGAAATATAATAAATAACTTGAAAGCAAAAGTTAACTGAAAACAGTAATAATAGATAATCAAAGGAATAAACATGAACCACTTGTGAACACCAATTCACAAGTTACACCAACAGTGAACTACCTGTCCACTCCCAACCTAAACCACCAAGTTATAAGTGAAACACTAACCCTCGTGTGAAATCCCCGAGCAATGTCCAAGACCGAGGACGCGGCTATTCGAATAGTTTTACACTCTGCAGAGGTTGCACAACTGTTCCCACACGATGTGATTAGCCTCGATCTCAAGAAATCACAACAAGGTCTTTACAATGCTCTACCTCAACACAATCCTGCCCGCTAGGGTTTCGCATCACACCCCCCTTGCGCCACATGGAAATCAGCAACCATGTCCATCACAATGGCAGAATTGAATTGAAATATTACAAATTAATCAGCCAGGTCCATCCCATAATAGACATGTGGTTTGCACGATTAAAGCTCAGATCAATGGCGCACAAAGTTAAGTCCTTAACATTACCCGGCGAGGCTACCACATCCCGGTGCAACCGCACCTCCCCTTTCTCGCACGATCACTCGCCCGAGTGAAAACCAATTTGTATAACCAAGCCAACGTCACACCAATGATGTGGCACAAATTTTAATACATGTGGCACCAACCACAGTTCCATATGTCATTAAGTCAAATTAATAATTAACATGTGTTGATGAGATCAATCGTAAATATAAACCAGCTAAGCAGTCTAATCGTACCAACCCATGTGACAAATAATCTAGCATCACTAATAAATTACCCAACCTATGGTGACAATGGCATCATGGTATTCCAAAGTATCAAGGAGGTATAATCTCAATTGGGATGATAACTACCAGTGCAAAGGTTTGAATAAAAATAGCAATGTGATGTAATTTAAAACAAAATAATTAAATAATAGAGTACAAAACTGGGTTCAACATGATCAAAGGACACGACTTGCCTTCGTTATGCTCAGCGGGGCACTCCTGGTCTTCGGGCGCGAAACTTGCTCCTCCAGAATCCGAATCTAACGAGAGAGAAAACGACTAAAAATAAGGAAACACATAAAATGATAAGCAAATGAACTCCAAAATTCACAAAACCAGAACCAACAGCTAGAGCTCGATTTTAGATGAATTTAGAAAAAAGAACGGGGTCAATCGGAGCTAGGACGGAGGAGAATGGGCTCTCGGAAAATTAATTCTAAAATTAATTTGGGAAATTCGAAAAGTGCATTGTGCTGTGAACCCGGTCCACGGGATTACCGGTCCACCGTGAACCCGGCGCACGGAACAGTACACGCGGAGAGAGGGTGCTGACGCGGCGGCGGGGTGGTGACGTGGCAGCGGCATATGCTGCCACGTGGCACGGGTGACGTGGCGGCTGACGTGGCTGCCACGTGGCACCTGGGGGGCGGTCTCGGCTGACGTGGCATGCCACGTGGGATGCCACGTCAGCTAGGGCTGACGTGGCTCGGCTGACGCGGCACGGTGGTGGCGCGGCGGCGGATCCGGCGGCGAAGTGCGAGCCGCGGCGCGATCTGACCTTCGGTCCAGATCCGAGCGACGGCGAGGATTGAGCGGCGCGGCGGCAGGCGGATCGGCGGCGCGTAGCGGCTCGCCGCGCGGGCATCGCGCGCGCGCGGCAAGGGCGAATCGCGGCGATGGGCGGCGCGTGGCGCGCGAGGCGGATCGGCGGCGCGCGTGGCGGCGCGCGCGGCGAGCGGCGGCGAAGCGCGGCGCGCAGACGCGAGCGGCGCAGGGCGAACGGAGGGGTCAGCGGCGAGGAGGCGCGGCGACGACCGGAGGCGACGCGGTGAGAGCGGCGCGAGGCTCACCGGCGGTGATCGGGCGGCTGCTGGTGCTCCGGCGACCTCGGGTGACGGCGGAGACGCGGCACGGCGGCGGGCGGCGCCAGCGCGCGCGCGCGCGGAACGCGAGGAGCGGCGGCGGATTTTAACACGCGAACCGAGGAGCTCCAATCGGTACGGTCCGAGGTGCGAAACGGATTAAGATTGGGCGGTTCCGATCGCGCCACGTGGCGTGATCCGGCGGCATCGAGCGGGCGGAGGGCGCTGCTGGTGCCACTCGTGGCGCATCCAACGCGCGCGCGACGCGGGGTTAGGGTTAGGGTTTGCGGCGCGCGCGCGCGCGGGTTGGTTCGGACACGCGACGCGTGTCGCGGGCGGATCGGGCGCGGAAGCGAGCGGAAGCGGAGTACGCGTGGCGCGGGCGCGGGATGGGCGGCAGCGTGGAGGAGAGAGGAGATCGGGCGGCGGGGTTTTATTTCTTTTCTTTTCTTTTTTCAGAAATTCAAATAAACTTCTAAAAGCTCTAGAAAATAGCAAATAAATCCCAAAAATTCACCAAAAATACCAAAAAATTCCTTGAGACCTGAAGAACACAGATAAAATATTTTCAACTTATGTTAATGTTTATTTTAATCATATTAAATCTTTGAAAATTCTGAAAATTCATTTGAAGCTTGAATTAAATTCAAAAAATTCCAGAAAATTCATTTTTAAATTCCAGACTTTAAAAATCTCAGAAAAATAGGATGTTACGGAAATCTGGAAGTCTATGTTGATGACGTCGTTGTCAAGAAAATCAAATGACTTAATCACATCTCAAACCTGTAGGAGACTTTTGATAACTTCAGAAAACATCGCTTGAAGCTTAATCTCAAGAAGTACGTGTTCAGAGTTTCTTTAGGAAAGTTGCTCGGATTCCTTGTTTCGGCGAGGTGTATCGAAGCAAATCCTAAAAAAGATCAAGACCATCGAGCAGATGCGCCCTCTGACAACGAAGTAAGAGGTTCACAAACTCACTGCCTGCATGGTGTCTCTAAGTCGTTTCATCACACGCCTGGGTGAGAAAGGGCTTCCTTTCTTTAAACTTCTCAGGAAACATGAACATTTTGAGTAGTCGAAGGAGGCTAATGGTGCCTTTGAGGATATCAAGAGATATCTTACATGTGCTCCTGTACTCGTTTCTTCAAAATCAGGCGTGACACTACTTGTATAGCTTTCTACCATGCTATAGACAGTAAGTGTTGTACTATTGTAGAGCGTGAAAATGTTCAGCGACCTGTATATTATATAAGCGAAGTCTTACATGAGCCTAAGGAGCGCTACCCGCGGGTCTAAAAGCTGTTATATGCCCTCTTCATGTCTTCGAGAAAACTAAGGTATTATTTTTAGGCACACAAAATTATTATGTTGTCTGAGTTTCCCTTAGGAGCGATCCTCCAAAGTAGGGAAACAACGAGATGCATGCCAAAATGGTCGGTGGAACTTGGGGAGTTTGACCTCCATTATGTGTCTCGAACGACCATTAAATCTCAGATCTTGGTAGACTTTATCGCCGAATGGACAAATCATGAACCTATTCTAGATCCCCAATAGTAGAATTCCCACGACCAATGGACAATATACTTCAGTGGGTCACTTATGTTAAGTGGCTCAGGGGCTGGGGTGGTCATGGAATTTCCTACGGAGAGACCTTAAAGTATATCATCCAATTACTCTTTCCAGCTACTAATAACATGGCTGAGTATGAAGGCTTGTTGGCTAGCATATGAGCCGCTAAAGCGCTTGGGATTCATCAACTGCTTGTGAGAGGAGACTCTCAACTAGTCGTGAATCAGGTCGGCAAAGAGTATCAATGCTCAAGTTTGACCATATCTCAATACTTGTCATAAGTTTGTAAGCTAGAAAAGCATTTTTTTAATTTTGAGTTACAGTATATCCCTTGAAGGGATAGCTTTCTCGTAGACTAGTTGGCTCGAATAACTTCCTCCTGATCACAAGTACTATCAGAAGTCTTCTTAGAGTAACTCCAGAAGCCGTTTTTGGTCGAAGGACCAGAGACAACTCCTAGTGAGATAGAGTCTATTGAGTACGAAAATACCTAGACGTCTCCCATCTACGGGTATCTTTGGAAGGGTTTTGTACCCAAGGATGACCTCGAAGCAGATCGTCTGTCCCGTAAAGCCAAGATGTATACCTTGGTTGAAGGGGTACTCTACAAGCGGAGTTCTTAAGGCATTCTCATGCGATGTATATTGTAGAAAAAGGGATTGCGACTCCTTAATGATATACATGGAGGCATTTGTGAAGTGCATGCTTCCTACAGAATGCTGGTTGGCAAGGCCTTTCGACAAGGTTTCTACTGGCCGAAGCCCTCAATGATGCCAAAGAGTTGGTTAAGAAGTACATACAATGCCAGTTTCATAGTTGACAAATACACCAACCAGCTCAGGCTCTTCAAACAATTCCTCTTTTATGGCCTTTTGCGACCTAGGGATTAGACATTCGGGACCGTTTCGCGAGCACCGGGGGGCTTCAAATTCCTTTTTGTGGCTATTGATACATTCACAAAATAGATAAAGGCCGAACCAGTGACCGGAATAACAACAGAATGTGCAAAAGGTCATGATGAGAAGTGTAATTACTCGATTTGGAATTCCAAGTCGTATAATTACATACAACGGTAAGTAATTCTCTAGTGTGAAATTCTAAGCATTTTTCGATCAACTAAGTATCAAGATTTGCCATGCATCAGTCGCCCATCCTCAAAGCAATAAGGCAGTTGAGCACGCGAATGGCCAAATAATGCAAGGGATTAAAGCTCGAGTCTTCGACCAGCTAGCAAAGCACTCGGGGGCTTGGGTACAAGAACTTCCTTGGGTATTGTGGGCAATTAGCATGACTCCTTGTCAGGCAACATGAGACACTCCCTTTTTCTTAGTCTTTGGAGTAGAAGCCATGCTTCCTCCAGAACTAAAGATCCGATCAACAATGGTCAAAACTTCAGCGACTCTAACCAAGAGCAACTTCGAATGGATGAATCAACCTACTCAAAGAAAAGAGGAACCAAGCCTTAATTTGATCGAAAGTCTATCAGTAAGCCATGCGTAAGTACTACAATCATAAGGTCCAATCTTGTAGCCTTATTGTCGGTCACTTGGTATTGTGGAAAATCCAATCTTAGTCTAATCGGAACAAGCTTTCCCTAAGTGGGAAGGTCCTTACATTGTAGTCGAGGTTACATGACTAGGCTCTGTGCGATTTGCTACGGAAGACGGTCAGATTCTCTTAAGCTCTTGGAACATCGATCAATTGCGCAAATTTTATATATAAACATTCTTATTTTTGCAATAAAGTTTTGGTATTCCCAATCTTTTTATATTTGTTTAGTGAAAATTCTTTTATGTTTGTTCAATCGCTTCTAGTATATTCAATCGGTTTTACCTGACCAGAGAAGGGGATAACACTAATCGAAGTCTCTCCTTTCTGCATGTGGTCCTACCCACTAGGGGGAGCTTCCTAGTGACACGCTGTTCTTAACTCTTCCTGCAAGTACAAAATAATTGAGTCATCTATGAACATGTTGGACAGATATAAAAGAAATAATTCAAATGATTATCTTGCCATTTTTTGTGTCTTCGATTTGATTAACCTAGTCGAAGTGTAGTAACGACTACATAGTCAGAGACTTTTCTCTCTGCATGTGGTTTTGCCCACTAGAAGGAACTTCCAAGCAGTCAAAGTCGTGCTCGACTAGTTGAAATGGTTGATTCAGGTCACGTGATTTAAGTTTTACCAAAGAATAGCTTGCAACACCTCTAACTGCTTCTCAAATCGACTTGACCTGCTCATCCTTCAGAGTAGTTAAATACTTCTCCAAAATCTTTACTTGTAGTCCAATTATACTCGCATGAGTGGTTATGATGTCTTAGGGAAGATCCATCCTCTCAGAACCAAACTTGTTGAGTAAATTGTTGAAGAGTTCAATGTTATCGTGGAGATGTCTTCACCGACTTTGTCTCATCTTCATTGTGAGTTGAAATTTCAGAGAGTCATTTTATTTCAACTATAACTCCTGCAAACATAATAACTATGGTCAGGTCGTGTGACTTATCACGATACTAGTTCTCCAAAGTTAATCGAAGGTGTAGTTTTCCTACGACTAACTAGTCGTAAGTTATTCTATGACTATCTAGTTCAAGGTAAAATTTCTCTTACCTAAAAGTCATGCATCAAGACTTTCAACTTTGACTTTCATCTTCTCATCTTTCTCTTTGCTCATTCTGAAAAAGCTCCAATCACTTTAGTCTTTTCTTCGACCTTGATGTGGAGACTGCTTATTTCGGTTTCCTTTTTTATCAAGAAAGGAAATCAGGGAAAATAAAGAAGATATCAAGAAAATAAATAGTTTTGAGTTCAGGACTTACTATTTATTTATTCTTCTAAGGCCTTGCCCTTGGAATTGACATGTATTAGGCTTATTCTCGGTCAGCGACTTCCTTCTTGAGCTTCTGCATCTTGAGCTTTTTATTCTCAAGCGCATCCACCAAAGATTTTGCATCGCTTCTGAACCAAGAAGGGTTGGCAGCAAATATGAGAAAACTGGTCGAGCGATCAAAATAAAATTTGGTGACAAGAAACAAAACTTACCATGCTCTCACGTCATCAGAGAGCTTGGCATTCTCTTGCCGTAGGAGAGTGATCTGTCTGTGGTACTCAACCACAGTCGTCATATTCTCCAATGCTCACTATGTTTGGGGAGGCGGTGAAAAACCTAAAAAGATCATGTACAAATGTCTATGTACTAGGTACTTACTTTCATCTCCCTTCAAACAAAGTTCGTGAGAACACTTGTAGAGTCATGCAGCTGGTCAAGCTCATTGACCCTTCTCCACTACACCTTTTCGAGAAGTTCTTCATTGAAAATTTGCCCTTTGTTGGAAAGATCGTTTGGGTGTGGAGCTTGAGGTCGTTCAAAAGAATGTCTCGCTACAAATGGAGGGTTAAAAACAGATGAAAAGAAGTTGGAAAGCTCATTTTCTTCCTAAAGATTATCTTCTTGAGATCAAGAAGGAGCATCTTCAGCAATTTTCTTGGCACATCGCTTGGAAGGTTCTCCATCCTTCTCCATTTCAATGCCCATCTCCGTGGTCGTGGGCGCTACAGCGCTAGCATCATCTTCCATCGCTGTGATGGTTGTTTGATCGACCACCATTTCTATCTCTTCTGCGATTACAGGCAAAGTCATGAGAGACTCTTTTGCAATATCATCTTTGCTTGATGGAGACACCGAGCTACACGCCACAAAAGTAAGACAGTTTTTCAATAAAATATGGAGGTGACAAACTATGTGCATGTCTATACGTACGTTGCTTTCGCTCTCTTGATTTTGAACTTAGAAGAAACCTTTCTAGAGATCAGTTTCTTTGATTTCTTCTCTTCGACCATCTCTGGTCGGATGAGAACATACTCACCACATCTGGCTGAGAATCTTGAGTAAGATTTGTTGCTCCTAATCCCTCTTGCCTCTTCTAAGAGTTAAGACCAGATTCAACTACTTGAAGAGCCAACCCCTTCTCGATCACAAGTTCTACTGTTGCAGCAATTTCCTTCACAAAAAACATAAAATCCTTTCAATTTACTTTGTTGAGTTGCTGTATAAAACCTTAAAAAGTACATACTGAATGGGTTTCAGTATTATAATAGATGGGTACCTTAATCTTGGGAGTCGGTTACTCAAATACAACTACCCCTATCTCAGATGCAGTACTTATGTTTGCAATGAATTTTTGGATTGGGTCGGTCTGAGCAACGGGGGGAAGAGTGGCAAGGGGAACAACGACACTTGAGCTTTCTTTCCCCTTGTTAGCGGCTTTAACCAGCCAATGCCTCTTGGCTAGATGAGCGTTTGCTTTCTCCGCCATTTTTCTGATAACCATCAATTCAACCCCTTGATCATTGTGACGATTATTCACGCCTACATTCTGAAGAACGAAAGAATAACGTTTAGTCGTAAGTTTTCTTATTACTATCTAGTCATAAGTTTTTCTATAATTATCTAGTCGTAAGTTCTTCTATGACTATATAGTCCTAAAGGGCAATATCAGTCTTTCGATTATCTTTAGACGTTCTTCTCTTTCTTCGATAGACACATCCACCAAAATACGATGAGCCTTCTCTCAAATATTCTTAACTTGAGAGTCAATCTCCTTCAAATCAAGATATAATTCATTTAAACCGAGAGGTTACTATATAGTACTCAGAATTTAAATCTACCACTATGGGTACGACTATGCATACTAGTTTCATAATCTCTAGTAGCATCAGCTGCTACCGAGTACATCCACATAGGATGAACTCGTCTCTTCAGGGGGCTGATGTGACAGGTGATGTAGTCCTTCACTACATGCCATCTTATAAATCACTTATCCCTTAGCTCCTTGATAGCTGAGATGTAGGAGAAATCTTGGTAATATCCTTTGGGACTGAATTCAGGAACGAATTCTTCTCGGCAGCCTTCCCCACAAAGGAAAGACTATCTTTACTGGTGGCCTCCCAGTAGAATCACCTCTTCTTCCACCTTGGCCATGACGACTGGGTGAAAATTGGTATATACACCTCTGACTTCCTGACATGGAGCTTCAAATTATAGCTCCCAACAATTTCAGTTTGATATCTCATCTCATGATAATACCGGAAGAGCTCCGAATCTGGAGGGATTCCCAAATATGCTTCGCAGAGGTATATGAATACACTCAGCATTGTAATTGAGTTGGGAACTAGATTCACCAATTCAACCCCGAAGTACTCGAGCACCACTGTGAGAAAGGGATGAGTAGGGAGACGAAGGCCGCACTCACAAATGGCATGGAACATCGGGATTTGTCCAATCTCCCCTAATGGCTAGTGTTGTCCAACGGTTTCAATCCACTTCACAAACTTCCACAGAGGGATCATCTCAGCCTCTTCCAAAGCCTTTAGCTTGGATATATCCATCACCGACACCGTCCAGTTGGATGAGAACTTTGCCATATTCCCGACTAGATGATTTGAATCTAGAGAAAGGTTGAAGGAGGAAGATGACTTGTTCATCAGAAAACACAAGGAGAAATAGAAGCGATTGAGGAAAGTGAAGTTGAAAGGTAGCCCAAAAATAACCTTTTTATCAAAACATCGCTACTCATCTCGGAGTTGAACGAATTTCTCGAGAAACAAATGGGCGGACATAATTATGAGAAGTAATTAAATTCTCTTTGAAGTTCATCTATCTCCATAACTCAAATGAAATTACCTTTCTATCCAAGCACACTCCTGGTCGAGAATCGAAAAGATAATGCTTTCGATCATCTATGACTCTACTTGCTCAAGTAAGTTATTTTCATTTGAAGTTGAGAGGCTAGATGATGAGGATATAATAATCCTCTATTTATTATATCATTATATTCTTCGAATATATCTCTTAGCGATAAGGGAAAAATTTTGTAGAGTAGCCATAAGAATACTACAATTATTCCGTAGTCGTAAGTTCTGCTACGACTACCTAGTTGTGAGTTCTACTACGACTACTTAGTTGTAGGATCTTCTACAACTATCTAGTCGTAAGTTATGCTACAACTTTCTAATTATTCTCCTATGTTCGACTAACCTACCCTCACAATAAGTCTGTCTGATAAGGTAGTTAGAACATGCGTTTATACTTTATAACCACACACGATCTTTCTCTCTCTGTGTGACAACAACCGTGCTATGGCGAATGGCTATCCACATCTCTCTGATAATAACCACCATCTAGTGGTTAACTCCCAAGTGTCAAAGCGTCTTCTAGTAAGAAACAATTGCTGCCACTTCATCGTCGATATAAGGATTGATGTTGAAGAAGGAGGGGGCAATTAGTTCTGAAAGGAGTGCTAGACTTTTCGCACTATTCACACTTGTAAACTTTTTCTCAGTAATAGTAACACAGGACATAGAGTTGTTATTCTCCCAGGAGAAGGTCCAAACCTGTATAAACATTCCTATGTCTTTACTTTGCATAATCATACGAGGGTCTTGAGAACTTTCCCCAAATCCAATAAATCATACGTAAGATTGATATTAAAACATCAACAGTTCTCACTATTTTTTTCCAAATTTATCGTTATCTTTACTCGTTTGTTGTTCATAGAGTGGAAGCAACACAGTGTCATCAATAAGAATAGTGAAGACATATGATAACTTCACAGAAAAGCAACGTGAAATAATAATTGACATTGGATTTGGTGGTCTGCTTTAGATCAATTGCTCGACATTACACAATGGGTTGACACGTTGGCTCGCAAGTATTTTTGAGCCAAGAACTGGTGAGATTGTCATGCCTAGACGTGGGAAGATACCAATCACAAAAGATTCAGTTCACAGGCTTTTTGGTATCCCAATTAGAGGTGATGATGTTATGTACACGCTGGATGTTGACAACATAAACTTCTTTATTGATGAGTACAAAATCACCAGTGGAAAAGCTCCCACTATAACTAGTATAGGGAAGATGATTGAGCAAATGAGATCAACTGATGACAGATTTCTATGGACATGGCTAATGTATCCTGTCTACACATTCTTAGCACCAAAAACGAGGAACAAGATCAGTGTTATCCATCTTTGGTTAATATTGGTAATGCAAGGCAGCTTAACTAGTGTAAATTTGTTGTTGGCTAGTTGAAAAAAGCTCTTGCAAAAAAAACACCCAACCAAATGATGCCTTTTTACCTAATGCCTTTTTACCTAATGGCAATGTGTGAGTTTTCTCTGGGGCAAAAAGTAACACCTTATTTACCACATCAATATCTGTTCCAAAGATAAGTATGTCATCAATATACAAATATAGAATTACTCCTTTACACCCCACCATGGCGGAAGTACACATATCTGTCAGCTTTATTTACCGTGAAGCATGTAGATGTTAAAGTTCTGTCAAATTTCTCATGCCATGGCTTAGATGCTTGCTTTAGGCCATACGAAGATTTCAGCAATTTACATACTTTGCCCTCTTATCCGAGTACTACAAAACCATAAGGCTGATCTATGTAAATTTTTTCCTCTAACTCTCCATTAGGGAAAGCCATCTTTACATCCATTTGATAGACAAGAAGACCATGTGAGGCAGCTAAGGATAGTAATACTCAGATGGTAGTTAACCTGGCAACAAGTGAGTAAGTATCAAAGAAATCTTTCCCTTCATTTTGGGTATAACCCTTAGCCACAAGTAGAGCCTTGTACTTCTCAACAGTACCATCAGGCCTAAGCTTTTTGTTGAACACCCACTTGCATCTAACTAGCTTACACCCAATTGGACGATTGATGATTTCCCAAGTTTTATTAGTGATATAGAATCTATTTCACTATGAATAGCATCCTTCAAGTACTCTGCATCTGGAGATGCATATACCTCTAAAATGGTTCTGGGAACATCATCCACAAGGTACATAGTAAAGTCATCACCAAAGAAATTTTCAATCCTTTGTCTCTTGCTCCTTCTAGGAGCTACAATACTATCATCCTCCTCATGTATACTATCATATGCTATTCATAATGAACACTGGGTTTAGGTGTTAAATCTCTTGTTTGACTAGATGAGCTATGTGAGTCTTTCATAGGAAATATACCCTCAAAAAATATAGCATCCTGTGATTCCATTATCATATTGATAGGTATGTCTACCATCTCAGATTTTACTACTAGAAATCTATAAGTTGAACTATGTTGAGCATATCCTAAAAAACACAATCAACTGTTTTAGGTCCAAATTTGCGCTTCTTGGTGATTGGCACATTTACTTTTGCCAAACACCCCTAAGTGTGCTTCCTGTATTATCTAACATGGCATTAACCATGTTAGTCACCATGTGGTTCTTTCTTTCGGCAACCCCATTTGATTGAGGAGAATTCACACCAATAAACTTGTCCGGTTTCATTGCCTCGGCAAAGCCACCCATCACTAAATGCCTATCAGGTTTTTGGATTGTTAGAAAATAGTGCACTTTAGTAACTAATTTAAACTGATAAACAATAGGAAATGCAAATTCGCAGATTGCAAATACATGTGTACTGCCGATTCTCAATAGATTATCAAACAACAAGAACAATAGTATGGTAATCTTGCATATATAAGACAACACATTGAGTAAAAATGACATTTGGAGGGTTGTAGGGAGCAGTGAGCAATTGCGTGAAGCATTTCCCAAAAACTTGATTCGCCCCTTCCCGTGCAAGACTCGAGTGATGACGGTTTCGAAGACACTACTCTTCCCACGTAGGTGCAAGTCAACACAAGAACGGAGAAACCAGAAGCAACTAAGTGCAAGAATAGTAAGAATGAGAGGGAGAGAGCAGAAGATGAAGCAATTTCTTGGTCACCTTCTCCATTTAACCATGAACTAGTAACTGACACGTCAAACACAATTTACTGTGTTATAACGTCCGTATTAATGCACACGTCATCAATGCAAAAGGTCAGTTACAGGTGCAAGTTAAAAACTTATGCAAGATGCAAAAGGAAGCAGCGCCTTCGCAAGTAGTCGGGCCCGAAATCGTAGCACTATCCATGCGCACGTCGCGCGGGTAGGCAATGGCATGGCGTGGCGAGGCGAGCGTGTAGTCTTTTTTTTTTTTTCACCATAGCCATACTCTTCTTTATAAATGGGTGTAGCTCTCTTTTGGTGAACAATATAAGACTATTAGTCCCACTGCTTGCTCTCTTTTAGTGAGTAATATAGTACTATTAATCCCACTGCTTGTCATCTATGAGTGGACATTTATAATTTATAAGAATTATTATTTGGGTTGAGACCCTCAAATACTCAAATTAGATCATCACCTTTCAGTGTCTTTTTTGTTTTGTTTTGTTTCTTTTGGCCTAAACATGCCAAACAAAGATTGCCCACAGAATAGTTATACAATCATGCACAACTAGTCTCACTGCACACCTGTCATCCCTCCAACTTAATCACTCAACATCTCATGCTATTTTAACGTTGGTGCCTTAAAAAATCAATTTAATCTGCCACCTATGTTCTCTCCCAACCGCAAAACCCCTATCTAGTAAACCCTGGGCGCATCCATGATTGATTTACAGTAAAGTAAAAAAGAAGTAAAAAAAATATCAGAGAGAAATTCACAAGGGCATTTTGGTCATTCCAGCATGCAGGATGCTCCAATCAGTACTCTATAAATACAGACAAATCATCCCCTGCACACATCAGTGTCCCCACCTGCCCTCTCTCTCGGCCGTTGCTGCCAGCTCTCTGTCTCGCCCATGGCGATCGCGATGGGCGCAACGGCCGCCACCTCCAGGGCCCCGATCCCGGCGCCGGCGCGGGCGGCCGCCGCATTCTCTTCTTGCGGTGGCCTGGGACGCCGCGCGGCCGTGCCCGGGCAGCACGCCGGCGGGCGGCGGCTGCGGGCGGCCGGGAGGCCATTCTTGTTCTCGCCGCGGGCCGTGTCGGACTCGCGGAGCTCGCAGACGTGCCTCGATCCGGACGCCAGCACGGTACGCGATCTCGCCGCCGCCCGCCGACCAAAAATGCGATCTTGGGGTTCCGATGGGCCCCCAAGATTTGATCTTTTCGTTGTCCCTGCCTTTTGATCTTTCTAGTACTTGACAAAATTTTGAGGTGTCCTTTGCGCGTTTACGTGGGAAAAGTTGGACCTTTTTAGATGGTTTTGGTGTGCAAAGTTGGGAAATCGAAGTGCCGTTCTTGGAATTCGATATGGTACCATTATTCTACTCGATGCAATTTGATGAGACGATGAGTAGTACTTCTCTTGGGGTGGTTCATGTGGTTTCCAGTTGGCTAAAATAGATTATAATTTTACGGCGTTTTTATGTTGATTTTTTACGGTTCTATGACTGTTGCAGTGATTTCCTTGAGTTCACTGTGATCCAAGAAATGCGGAACGACGATAGCAACACTGTGTCTATGAACGATGATAGTTGGTGGGAGGCCTATAATTAATTATTCAAGGATCTATCGTGGTCCATGGCTTGTATTAAATAATTGGCTCAAGATCTGAAGATAATTCTTTCACTTTAATTTATTAGATTCTGTGATAGACGCATAGAACCTGGGGGCTGGGGTTCCAGAGCAGTTCATCTGTATTTAGTTAGTTAATGTTTTGGCACAAATTTGTCACATCCAATTGATGTGATTCATTCACCCCTGCAGAGTGTTCTTGGGATCATCCTTGGAGGTGGCGCCGGGACAAGGCTGTATCCACTCACGAAGAAAAGGGCGAAGCCTGCGGTGCCGTTGGGTGCCAACTACAGGCTCATAGATATCCCGGTCAGCAATTGCCTGAACAGCAATGTATCGAAGATCTATGTTCTGACGCAGTTCAACTCCGCCTCGCTCAACCGCCACCTCTCGAGGGCCTACGGGAACAACATTGGTGGGTACAAGAATGAGGGGTTCGTTGAAGTTCTTGCCGCACAGCAGAGCCCGGAGAACCCTAACTGGTTTCAGGTATGCTAGTCGATTTGTCTTTGATCTCTCAATCTTAAGATGTTAGTTTGTGTTGACACCAGATGCTGATATTTTGTACCAAGCAGGTGCTTCTGCTTCAGTGTGTTATTGGTCTCTTGGATGTCTTATGCAATTCTTTTGGGTTTTTTTTTTTTGGAGGGAAAAAAGAAATGCAGCTGAAAAGATGTACGAATGCCACTTGATTTTTAGTTAAACTTCGTAGGGTACATAGAACAATAGGGGAGAAATAATTGATATGAACATAACAGTTAATCCAAAGAAACCAATGCGTTGTTTCCACCGTACTTTGGTGAATGAATAATTGTTAGATTTAGTGCAGTTCTTAAGTTGAATTTGTTATGAATATTATGTATATATTGAAAAAACTTTAATGGCCAATATATATAAAAGTACAAGAGAAATATGCCATATAAAGATAAGGAAGACCTATAAGGAATAGAATACAAACTCTATATCCTAATACAAACTCTATATTCTTAACAGAATTTACCTTTTAGAGTGTTCACGAGTTTGGAGGCTCTGATAGTTGCATTGGAATTGGAAAAATAAAAGTTAACAATGATGCATAACAAATAGATGCTGCAAATGCTGTCTCTTCTGTTACCCCCTTGTTTTGTCCTTTCTGTGTTGATATTCTCCAAGCCACTTCATGAATATGTGTGTTGATTTCTTTTGCTTCTTCCCATCTCAGGGTACTGCAGATGCTGTGCGACAGTACATGTGGCTATTTGAGGAGCACAATGTCATGGAGTTCCTTATTCTGGCTGGAGATCACCTGTACCGTATGGACTACCAAAAGTTCATTCAAGCCCACAGAGAAACAGATGCTGATATAACTGTTGCTGCCCTTCCAATGGATGAACAACGCGCAACTGCATTTGGCCTTATGAAAATTGATGATGAAGGGAGGATAATTGAGTTTGCAGAAAAACCAAAAGGAGAGAAGTTGAAATCAATGATGGTACACATGTGATGGGCCTTTTTCATCTAAGTCATGCACCTTAGCAGTCCAAAGCATATGTGCTTCTGCAATTAGACCTTTGCAGTTAACTTTCTGCATGTTTTGATTTTGTAGGTTGACACCACCATACTGGGCCTTGATTCTGAGAGAGCCAAGGAAATGCCTTATATTGCTAGCATGGGAATCTATGTTTTTAGCAAAGATGTGATGCTTCGGCTCCTCCGTGAAAACTTTCCTGCAGCAAATGATTTTGGAAGTGAGGTTATTCCTGGTGCAACAGAAATTGGAATGAGGGTATGCTATGCTCTTGAAATACGTAGCAACTTCATTTTTGTTATTTTCAGTTCATTGCTGTAGCTTTTATGAAATTTGGTATCTGATCAATCAAGAAATTAGAGTTGCATCATCTTGTGATGAATGTTTCTTGTGTACTTTATAGTTATTTCACTTGGTTCCTATATTCGTATTCCATATATTATGTTTGCTTATGCTGTTATCGTGTTTGACAGGTGCAAGCTTACTTATACGATGGTTACTGGGAAGATATTGGTACTATTGAGGCATTTTATAATGCAAACTTGGGAATAACCAAGAAGCCAGTACCAGATTTTAGGTAGGGTTTACTCATTTCTACAGTAAAAAGTTAGGAGGTACATTTTGCTAGATTCACTATCTATTACCTTCTTTTTTATCAAACACTCTTGTATGCAGCTTCTATGACCGTTCTGCTCCAATTTATACACAACCTCGATACTTGCCTCCTTCAAAGGTTCTTGATGCTGATGTGACAGACAGTGCTATTGGTGAAGGTTGTGTTATTAAAGTAAGTAGCCTTTTCCCTTGACTTATCGTTGTGTTGCATCCTATCGTGTTTAGAGACTTCTAGATCATAACGTATTAGGAGGATCTTTTAAGTTATTCATTGCATATCTTTGTCATGGTTTCAGTCTAGTTTTTGATGCTTCAATGCATGGAGTCAAGGACTTCCTAAATTTGTTGCCTTGCCATTTTTTATTTTCCTTTTGGCTAGAATTGCACAATCAACCATTCTGTGATTGGACTCCGTTCCTTCATATCTGAAGGCGCAGTGATAGAGGACTCTCTGCTAATGGGTGCAGACTATTATGAGGTAAAATAAAGTCAAACAGAAATGAAATATAGTGCCATGAAAGTATTGTGAGAACATATTGAGTTTTTTTTTTCAGACGGAAAATGACAAGAAAGTCCTTTCTGAAACTGGCGGCATTCCCATTGGTATTGGAAAGAATGCACACATTAGAAAAGCAATAATCGACAAGAATGCTCGTATTGGAGAAAATGTGAAGGTATTCAATCAGCTGCATATTTTCTGTATTATAACTGTTCAGCTATTCATTACTTTGGGGAGGGGAGGGTGGACAACCATCTCCATTTTACTATAATTAGACTTTTCTTGGTATTTTTCATCTATTTTGTGAAAGATAGCCATGTGTGCAAGTATGTGCCCTACATCACTGATTTCAAAGCCCTTTATCGTTATCAAATACAGATATGTTATTGTTATCCTGCTGCTGTTCTGAACTAACGTTTCTTGTCAAATGCTAAATGATTTCATCATGCATTGCTTCCGCATGTGGCCACAAGAGTTTCACCATGTTGAGTTGTAGGCCTTTACTTAGTAAAGAACAAATTGAAATATACAGGCGATTCTCAAGGGAAAAAATATCCAGGCAAACCATATGTATTGTTTTACAATTTTTTATCTCACTTTTTCCAGAGATCATACTGACCAAAATATATGCAATGTTTATTGTGTTAAGTAATGATCATTCCTAAATGGTTTGTCGCTTTTACAGATAATTAATGTCGATAATGTCCAAGAAGCTTCAAGGGAGACAGATGGATATTTTATCAAAAGTGGCATTGTCACTGTGATTAAGGATGCCTTAATTCCTAGTGGAACTGTCATATAAAGGCAGTCTTGACCACCATGTATATAAGGTTTTCTCTCCCACAAAAACCAAAAAATCTTATCTTGATGTTTATTATGGCATTTGGACATCACCAACAAATTGGAACATGCTCTTTTTTCGATTTTTACCAAACTTTCTATCATAAATGGATCAATTGCACTACTCAGTGCTAGGATGTAGCTAAGTAGCTGGATAGCTGCATCTTTATGCTTCACTTGAATAACTCAGTGCTAGGATGTAGCTAAGTAGCTGGATAGCTGCATCTTTATGCTTCACTTGAATGTGTAATTCTTTCATTTTGTTTGCATATATGTTAATCATTCCCCTGCCTCCTATTACAATATATTTTGCAAATAGTATAGACTATCTTCATTATGAATTTATGATTGATCATACTGAGAAAATCCAAAGCATGTGGAAACATATAACGGTTCCCGTATAAGCAAAAACATAGAGCATGATGCAATAACTCACTTTATTCCCAATCATTTTGGCATCACTGGCAACTGTCTGAAACAAACATTGAGACCTATACCATCAGGAAATATTGCACTTTCTCAACTAATGCTGAAATTGAGATTACTGAAAGGGAACAATGTAGCATTCGAGTTGGAAACCTAAATTTTTCTATTTCTTATATGTGGAACAACATATTTTACAACTGTTATTTTAATTGGTTCTGTTACATTGCAGGTTGGTTTGCAGCCTATGGTAATCTCCAATGAACATCAAGTGGTCTCCTTTCATACCATGGTTGGTCTCCATGCTGCAAGTTCATGAAGCTCAGCATCGGCTTGCGAGGATATCATCAAAAGAATAAAACAGTGCCACGAGGATATCATCAAAAGAATAAAACAGTGCCACTTAAGGCACCATTTTCGTGTTACTAGTACGAGCAAATGTTCTAGAGGTGTTGTTGAGACTGAAAACTGCATTTGGAATTTGGATATATCGATACGTATAAGTATATCCTTCTGCGTGGTCATACTCAGTTGGCCAACCTCTGAGCCAGGAATGCTACCATAACTCACTATCTCTTTAAACTCACCGCCATCACTACAAGATTTCGACAGCACCTCCTCTAGTTATATTTCAATACAACGGTAAACAACATATACTTATCAATAAACATTAAAACAAATATGCTATAAACAAGAGTAGATATGTCATAACTAAAACTTGGGTCATTTGTGCCTAAGAACGCTCAGAACGTCTGGAACCAAGCGTCCCAAGCATTACCTAGATTAGACAATTAACATCAACCTAAAGGCAAACAAATGCATAAATTCGTCAACTATCGAAAGAAACCGCATGAGTCACATATGACTCAATATTTCTATTAAGACTCATTATTAACACTATCTAAGCATACCATTAAAGTCTAAATATGTCACCTAAAGGTGATATATGAATCACTAATTACACTAAAATAAATGTGCTACACCCACTTATACATATTGCCTTCAACATTCATCTAAAAATAACAACAAAGCAAAGATGAATTCAAAAATTCAGCAAGTACATAGCAAACAGTAAACATCAACTTCTACATATCATCATCTTAGTCCACATTTCATTAGCTCCTTATTAATGGGCAATGTCAATGCGCATGCATATAGCAAGCACAAAATAAAAATTATTCACATCTCAGTAATAATAAATCTCTTCCGAGTGTCACTTCTCTTCACTGATGCAATGCTCATGCACATGTTTCAATTTCTCTTTAGCTTATACCGGTATAACGAAGTGTTCACCCATCAATGAACCACTATTGCCTTGTCCTCTTTTATACGGGATCTCAATCTTCACTCCTGTGGAGTGTCTATTGAAGTAGGTCTTTTTCTAGAGTGCTAAGGACTAGTCATATAATTTTCTCACCGACTTATCTCATGCACTCGTGGACTAGTTATATGAATTTCTCACTAGCCTAGCTCAAATGCACTTTCATAATGTGCATGCAAGTAATACAAAACTTTCCAATAATCATTTACCATATACCAACATTACAATGTGACCTTCGATATCATGTATTCATTGTAATCATACCACATCATATTTAACAAGAATCAAGTAAATATAACATAGCGAGTAAATTTAGATAACCAAGAGTAAGAATAAATATCCATCTACCATTCTACCAAGCACTAGCCTGCTTAACCTTATGGACGATACGTGGATGACACCAAATCCAAACCTCCAATTGAACAAGCATCATCCAGTTTTAATATACCATAGCAATACATGCACACATATGAACGACATCGTTCTTACGCGCAAACCCCACACATATAACCCCTTTTCACTAGACACCTTCCACTGTCACGGTGGTTAAAATACCATAACTTGTGGCTCAAAGTCCCTAACACAAGAAAACCATATATTTTCTAGAAACTATACAAAATTTTCCACACTTTCCTCATTGGCAAAAAAATCTGATTAATCCATTTAAGACCTCATTGCTAACTCTGAAGACCATTCTATTGTATTACTGGACAGCCATATTAACAATTATGTATCTTTTTATCTACTGTACCAAACATGATAAACCATACCACTCATGAAAACTACAAAAAAAATTATCTAACTTTCTGTAGTTATGAACATAATTTAATTCGGCCATCTACTAGGCCCAATTTTCATATTACTATGACTGTGTCTAGTAGTGACCAAAATTTAGACAATAGCATTCCTGAAACCATAACTTCTAAATTGCTTAACCAAATCATGTGTTCTTGTATTATATGGAAACCTCAAACAACTGTACACAATATTCATATTATAGCAAAGTTATGATGCAATATGTAGCTACCCCAAAACTCGTCCACAAAATAGGATAGCGCACCTTGTCAAATCTCTACAGAGTTTAACCTAAACTACCCGCATAACGCGCACTACAAACAGCATCTACCTAAGGACTAGTAGAGGAGAGGAGTTTGGATCATTACTCCCAAAACGAATGACAAAGGTGGCACGAGCGTGAAACTTTCCTCTTCTCTCCCCTTCTGCCTCAGTCGGGCCTCCTTCTTCCTCTCCCCTTCCTCTTCTTCTTCTTCTTCTTCTTTCTTTCTCTTTCCTTCCTCCTTATGTTGGACGAAGCCCCTTTCCCTTGGCCACGGCTGCTCTGGATAGTGGCACACCACTGGGTAGAGGGGGCAAGGCGGCCGATGCAAGCGGGCAACAATGTGCAGGGTGGTAGCTGTGGGTGAGGCCGGCCGATGGCTGCACTGGGGGCATGACATCGAGCGTGCGGTAGAGCGTGGAGGTGTAGCCAGATTTGGAGGCAGCACAAGTGGATACAACGTGGGCGGCCAGATTTGGAGGCGGCGACGACGCGGTGGCTTGGGGGAGGAGGGAATGGCCGAGGCGATGGTGGATGGACGGTGCGAAGGGTGTAGGATCAATGATAACCGACTAGAGGAGGTAAATAGTATGTTCTAAAAATTCTTGCTTTCTAAAAGTAATTACCACAATTTTAGAGCTAAGCAAGATTTGTAATGCAATTCAAAGCTACATAATTCTAGTATACCTAAGGCACCACAAGACAAGTCTCTACATATATATTTCTAGCTCAACTAAATATAACAATCTCAACAATCACAATATGCTAGAAATATAAGTGCGGAAAGTAAAGACAAATAAATAATCAAATAATAAGGGGTGTTTTTCATGGTGTCAAAGACTTGTCGATCTTTCCTAGTTCATGTTGATAAAAGCCCAAGCAACTTGGATTGACTCCATGAATTAAGTCTCGCTTCTCGATTCTACAAGTATTTGTTCTTCCTCCGCTCCGGAGATAGTGAACACTAAACTGCTCATAAGTCAGTGTTGGGCTTCTTCACAATCTTCTTGAAGAGGTCACCTTGCAATCTCCCGTCAAGCCGTCTAGGTGCTGGCAAGTACCAAGACTAATAGATCAAAGTTTCGATTGACGGTGATCAAGTGCCAAGAATCAATCTAGAATGAAATACACTTGATTTTGGCTCAACTACCTCAAATGAGTGCAAAGTAAGTAAATGATGTGTGGGGAGAGTACTATATTGTTCAAGTATATTAAATGAAGTCTCTAGCCTTATCATTGAGCTCGTGAGGAGTACCCTATCAACCAAATATAGCCGTTGCAAGAAGTTTCCCAAATTTTCAGGGCGAGCGGTAGTATCGCAGTGTAATCTCTGGTACTACCGCACTTGCTCTGATGTAACAGTAATGACTAGAGCCTCTGAACTAGCCGTTGAAATTTGGCGCGGTACTACCGTCGTTGTAATCGTGGTGTTCCGTTTTCTCGTAGTTCTGATTTTGGGAGCGGCGCCTCCATTTGCCCTGAGGACCAAAACATGGTCCTCTCTAGAAAAATGTACCGCATAGTTTTTCAGAACTTTTGGGTTTTGGTAGTACCACTCAGGAGTTGCGGTCATACCGCTTTACGGTAGTTCTACCATTCAAACTCCGGTACTATCATTTTTCAAAGAAACAAAGGGTTTCAAAGAGAACTCTTTGAAAAATGTACCACCAACTAAACATCGGTACTTTCGAATTTCGGTAGTACCGCACTATCTTCCCGGTCATACCACTAAGAAGTAGTTCCACCTAGTAAACTTTGGTACTACCGATTTATCTGACGATGCACAGTTGGCTTTCAATTTTAATTTTAAGTGCATGTATGATCATAAATTGATCCAAATTGCATAAGAATATGCTGTCAAGTTACTATCTATGATCCCTCTTAATAGTATGGTATTTAACTTATAACCGAATTTTTCATCCTTTCTCCTAAGACTGATGAAATCAAAATGAGATCATAGTCTACTTGTACATTTGTCTTGAACTATTATTGATTCTTATGTTGACCCTTAGCATGCTTCTTACATTCGTCACTGGGACTAAACCTTTTAAACACTCAATAAATATGTTAGTCCTATATTCACATATTATCATTAATTACCAAAGCCATTTTTAGAAGGCCTAAATGCTTTCAATCTCCACTTTTTTGGTAATTGATGACAACCCAAATAATATGTGAGAAGAATAAGGTTTTGAATATACCACTTATTTGAAAACGAGTTGTATATTCTTGTTATGACTTTGAAAAGTAAGTAATTCTAGCAATGAGCTCAAATGAGTTTAGAGAATTAATTGCTTTTAACTCAATTCAAGGAAGGCTCCCCCTAAACAAGCGCATATAAATAAGAGAAAATTTAGCATGCATATGTAAAGATTGTGATAAAATTTGATAGAGTTTTCTTTGTTTGTTGAACTTGAGGAAAATGACAATATCACAATTAACACAAGATAAAGATTGCATTTCACATAACATGAGTAAACCATATAGCAAGCATCAAGTTCAACAATATTACATAGCAAGTTCACACAACATACAGCATAATAACACAACAAGGTTCATTACACCATAAAGTTCATTACATAATAATAATATCACATAGTAGATAAGATAAGCTTCTTGTTCTTCTCTTTGTCTTCTCCCCCAGTCATCAATCATCTTCTCCCTTGTCTTCAACTTCTCCCCCTTTGGCATCAAAGTACCAAAAAAGTCACTCCTATGGTCCTTGAGGAGAAGGGCCACAAAAGCAACGGTGGCCATAGCGAACAAGAGAAGGAGAGTGAGTGACTACATGCTCAAGGGAGGACACTTGGTCCTCAAGAGAAGAAACAATGGCAGTCAAAGTGGTGACTTATCCTTCTATCCTCATGACTGTAGAATAAATTTGAGAAAGAGTGACTTCTTCTCCTTGTTGTTTAGGTACAACCTATTCTTATTGAGCTCGAGGACGTGAGGCTACGGAGATAGGAGGACCCTCTCTTAGCTTATAGACCTTACGAACTGAGCCTAAGCCACCACAGTAGACAGTCTTCCTGATGATTAGGGCTATGATGTAGGGAGCATAATTAACCTTTTAACCCTACCATTCTTAGAAGAGACAATATCTCGTATTATAAGATCAACCACATCAAACTTTCTGCCTTGCATGATATAGTCAATCGAATTCCAAGCATGACCTCTAATGGCATCATCATTCTCACTCTTAGGAAAAAATGATGTGGTTGATGATCCTATTGACCAAACTAGGGATGGGGGGAGTCCAACTAGCTTGCTTAGAACGTATCTGACATTTGAGTCATAGTATTCTGTCTAGGCTAGTATCTAAAGAGCGAGTCTGTCATACACTTTCTCATAATTACTTGACTTTGTCCTGAGTGCCAAGTCGAATTCATGTTTATCGATGTCCAAGTAGGTAGATCCAGTCATCCATGACATATGCTAGAAATCATGAGAAATGTACAATGTGGCATAGAACTGTCTGATGATCTCCTCATTGTTGTCAGACTTGAGAGTCACAGTGTTCTGAATACCGACTTGAGAAAACAGTCGATATGTGCCATCATACTTGTCAATTGAGTCAAGGTGATCCCAATCAATATACTTATGGTCTGCGAACTCCCTGTTGGGACCATACATCTGCTCATTCACTAGCTCTTGAAATCTAGTGTGGAACTTTAGATTCTTGGAATTTCTACAAGCACAAACTGGCTTCGATGATGCTGATGTGCATACTCTTCACTAGTGATGATCCTTAGATTGATTTTTGGCTCCTCGGGCTTTGGCATCTCCTCATCAAATGCCTCATAAGGTGAGCTCTCCTATTGCTCAATCTCAATTTGAGATTCAGAGGCCACAACCTTGCCCCCATCCTCTCTAGTTTTCTGAGCTGACTCTGAGGTGCCTTGAGTTGAAGGAGGAGGCATTTGTACTAAAGGAGGAGTGGGATGGAGGTTGATTGTCCTAAAGGCATAGGGGATGAGGTGTTCCTGGCATACATATTGCGAGTGGGGTTCCTTATTCGTGGTATCTTTAAACAAAGAGAAAAGATACCATGAATAAGCTAGGATGCATCCTCAATAGGTTTGAAAAAAATGAAATGATATGCAAGCAGCGGTAGTATCGGGATACGGTAGTATCAATGTTCAATGTCTAGTACAATCGCACCAGGGTAGTTCTGCGCATGTCGAGCGGTAGTATGGCTTTCTCTAAACCTTTTCTAGGGCAAATCAATGTGTGAATTTTCTGGTATTTTTCTTTGATTGAATCCATAGAATAGATGCAAAGCATCATTAGACACCAAATATAACAATTTGCCCAATGAAAATATTACTAAATTATTCGCATTTTCAATCAAAACCTAGACTTGACCTAGGGTTCTAATACAAGGCAAAGAAAGGATTTTGACCCCATTTACCTTATGAATCGAAGGAGTTGAATCCTTGATGCCAAGAAATCACTAGGGAATAAAGAAATCTTGAGGGGATTTGGAGATCTGGCAATGGAATTTGAGAGTTTCTTGGGAGGGAGGGAGAGAGAGAGGAGGTGTACGGGTTCGATCAGTAAAAAGAGAATGGAAGTTCTGACTGGAGAAGAGAGAAAGATAAAAGAGGGGAGTTAGGCACAGCAGTTAATGCGCCAAACTAACTAGAGCGGTAGTACCATAGTTTGACTACCGGTAGTACCAAGGAGTGGAAGTACTGCAAATTACACACCGGTAGTACTGCATAATACACAGTAGTAGTTCCCATTTTTCTAGAACTTTCAGGGAATTAAACTTGGAATTTGATAAATATGTAAATGATCTTTAGTTTTGCACTCAAATAAGAACCATTTAGAATCATTACGCATTAAGAAGACTAAAGGAAACCTAGAAACATAGTTTTTATGAACGTAGAAGTTTTTAGCAAAAATATTTGAAAATACCCCTCTTAAAAGCTCCAATAGTACCAAATGAGCACAAAAGCATGAAGCATGAGTTCGAGCAACATTAGAGTGGTCTATGACATTTAATTAATTCCTCAACTTGCAAAAGCAGCTTTCATCTAATGGTTTAGTGAAAATATCCGCTAATTGGTCTTCAGTCTGGATATGACTAATTACTATATCTTCCTTGCTCACATGATCTCTTAAGAAATGGTGGTGTATATCTATGTACTTGGTTCTTAAGTGTTGAATCTGGTTATTGGTTATTTTCACCGCACTATCATTATCACATAAAAGAGACGTTTTATGAAATTTAATTCTATAATATATTAAAGTTTGCCTCATCCATAGCAATTGAGCACAACAACTACCCGCAGAAATATATTCGACTTTGGTAGTATATACGGCTACAAAATTTTGTTTATTGAAAACCATAACACTGACAATTTCCCGAGGTGTTTTTTCTATCCACTTTGCAACCCGTATAATCAAAATTCCAATATCCAATTAAATTAAATTTAGCACATTTAAGATGATATAAGCCTATGCTTGAGGAATGATTTAAATATTTATGGATTCTCCTTACGGCAGTCAAATGGCACTCTTTTGGAGATACTTGAAATCATGCATACATGCAAATACTAAATATGATATCAGGCCTAGATACGGTAAAATAAAGCAAACTACCAATTAGGATCTATAAATCTTTAAATCTACCGGATTACCTCCCTCATTTAGATCAAGGTGTTTATATGTCGCCATGAGGGTCTTGATGGATTTTGTATCTTCGATGCCAAACTTCTTGAATAAATTTTTCATGTACTTTGTTTGGCTTATAAAAATCCCACATTTGAGTTGCTTGATTTGAAATCCAAGAAAATAACTTAGTTTTCCTATCATAGATATCTCAAATTTTCTAGACATCACATTACCAAATTATTTGCAAAAATCTTGATTAGTAGAACCAAATATAATATCATTAACATAAATTTAACATACAAAGAAATCCGCATCAATAATTTTAGTAAATAATATTATATCAACCTTCCCAATTTTAAATCTTTTGGAGAGTGAAAAATCTTGAAGACGCTCATACTATACTCTAAGAGCTTATTTTAAGTTATATAGTATCTTAGAGAGTTTATACACATTATTAGAATTTTTAGGATCTTCAAAACTCAGAAGTTATTCAACATGTACAAGTTCCGTTATTTTACCATTGAAGAAAGCACTTTTAACATCCATTTGAACTAACTTAGTATCGAAACTTGAAGTAAAGGTAAGTAATATACTAATAGACTCAAGTCTAGCTACGAGTGTAAATATTTCATCATAATCCAAACGCTCAACTTGAGTATAACCTTGAGCTACTAACATTACCTTGTTTCTTACCACAACCCCATTTTCATCTTGTTGGTTGCGGGAGACCTATTTTTATGCCAATCACATTATGCTCCTTGGGCATTTCCACTAATGTCCAAATATTGTTTCGGACAAAGTTGTTTAACTCTTCATGTATAGCATTCACCCATTCCGGGTCATCTAGAGCATTATCTATAACTTTTGGCTCAAGAGAAGCCACAAAAGAGTAATGTTCACCAAATAAAGCCATACGAGATCAAGTTTGAATGTTCTTACTCACGTCACCCAATATTTTATCTATTTCATAATCCTTGGATATTGTATTATGGTTCTTCAGTAGTAGTGTTGATGGTCATTCTTCCTTGTCTTCCACATCTATTGTTTGAATATTACTTGTCGTAGAAGAGGTAGGAGCTTCAACTTATTTTGATGAAGATGGTCCTCTTGAGTACTCCTTTGGCTTTGATGTCACCAATTTGCATGTTCTCCATTGCTCGTCTTAGTCCTTCATCACCTACATCATCTAAATTTGCTTACTCTTCTTGAGAGCTATTAGGTTCATCAAATTGAACATTACAAGTTTTTAAAACTAAATTAGAGTTTTTGTTGAAGACACGATAAGCTTGCTATTATAAGAATGAGCAAGCAAAAATCCTTCATCACATTGATTTTAAAATTTTGAGAGCCGAATACCCATTCTTAAGATATAACATTTACAAGCAAATACTCTAAAAAAGGAAATATTTAGTATTCTTCTAATGAGAATCTCATAGGAAGTCTTTTTCAAAAGACGATGCAAATAAAGACGATTTATGATATAACAAGTGATGCTAATAGCTTCCGCCCAAAAATTATCAGAAGTATTATATTCATCAAGTATTGTCCTTACCATTTCAATTAATATTCAATTTTTTCTCTCTATAACCCCATTTTTCTTTGGATTATAGGTAGTATAAAGTTCATAATTTATTCTAAGTTCATCATAAAAATCTTCAATTTTAGTGTTCTTGAACTCGGAATCATTGTCACTACAGATTTTCTTAATTTTAAAATTAAATTCATTTTGGGCCCTCTTTACAAATCTTTTGAAAATGCAGAGGCTTCGGCTTTGTTATATAAGAAGAATACCTATATATATCTAGAGTAACCATCTATAATGACTAAACAAAAGCTATTACCCCTGATGCTTTTATAGGTTGTTGGTCCAAACAAATCCATATATAAGAGCTCCAATAGCTTAGAAGTTAACATGATACTCTTGGAAGGATGAGAATTTGTAACTTATTTCCCAGCTTGGCAAGCTCTACACAATCTCTTTTTTTTTCCAAACTTCATATCTTTCAAACCAACTAGTAAGTCATATTTGAAAAGCATTTTATGTTGGATCAAGCCCACATGACCTAGCCTTCCATGCCATAACCAACACAAAGAAGTTTTCGCCATTAAACAAGTTTTTAGGTACGAATCACTAGAGGAGAAATCAACCAAATAAAGATTTCTAAACATAAAACCTTTAAAAATAAGTTCTTTTTCTTTTGAAATAGTTACTTCGTTTTCAGATAATAAACATATTTAATCTAGATCACACAATTGAGCAACAGATAGCAAATTGAAGTTTAATATTTCTACTAGAGATACATTAGAAATTGAAAGGTCATTTAAGATAGTGATTTTACCGAATCCAAGTACCTTTTCTTTACTATTGTCTCCAAATGTGATCCTTTCATTGCTCTAATTCTCAAATGTGGTGAACATCTTTCGGTCTTTGGTCCACTATCAAGCACCTAATGCCGTCCACCGATTTTGTAGTTCACCAACAGAAAGAAAATAATTGAAGTGCCAACCAAACAAGCAATAACCCTACCATTCTTTACCTTTGAAGCACCTTTTCAAGCTTTTGTTTAGTCACTTGCTCCTTTAGCTTATTGTTTTCAACAATAAGCTTCTCATCACAAGCCTTAACATTTTCTTGATTAGTGACAATATTAGAACAATATGGAATATCAAGTAAATTGTCACATGAAGTAGAAGTGCTAGTCCTAGCAATTTCTATACTAGATATGTCACTAAAAATATCACATGTAATCCCAATACTATTGCAAGTCTTGCTATATTTTTCTTGGACAAGCAAGTCATGACCTTCCTTTAACTCTTCATAATATTCTTTAAGAGAGAGATGCTCTCTCTTTACGACCTTAAATTTTGACTTCTCTTTTTCAACATATTCATTTAACTCTACTACTATGTTCATAAGCTCATCATAAGAAGACTCCTCATCATCAAAGGATTTTACCTTTTCTCCTTTTACCATAAGGCATATAAAAGATGAGAAGAGATATAGAGCCTCCTTAATGGCGATGCTGACAAGTTCTTTCTTCTTGGAGGGACTCATCCTCATCAATGTTGAAGTCAGTGTACTCCTCATTGGAGTTCTACTCTCCAATATGGGCTTTGTTCTTGCCATCTTTATGATGCTTTTTGAAAAACTTCTTTTTACTGTTGAGGTCCTTCTTAGATGACTTGCTCTTGTCATCCTTCTTTGTGAGGCAATGAGAGGCAATTTGCTCTTTCTCATCGTGCTCCTAACAACGGATGTTGGTATAGTGCTTGTTGTTATTGTAGGAGCACCCCTTCTTGCCCTTCTCATGATTAGTGCTTTGGTATGAGTATTTCTTCATGAATTGCTTCATCTTCCTCACAAGGAGGATCAATTTCTCCTCAGAGTCCTCCTCATCATCCTCAGACCCATCACTTGATACCGTTTTGTCCTTGAAAGTGGTGATCTTCTTGCCATTGGAGGAAGATTGCTCCAAAATCTCCTCCTTGTCCTTCTTATACAACTCATTGGTTATGAGATTTTTCAAGAGTTGTGTTAGTGTCATCTTTGTCAACTTAGGGAAGTTGACAAAGAGAATCGTCAATGTTTCGTACTTTTCCAACAACGTTCTAAGTATTTTTCATACAATATCAACATCTGTTAGCGATGTGCCAAGACCTTTGAGCTTATTTACAATGTTGTTAAGGCGAGAATACATTTCATTAATATCCTCATAAGGCAACATTGTAAATATCTTATATTTGATCTGAAGTCTATGTAATTTGGCATCTTTAACCGTGGATATTCTCTCATGAATTTCTAAGAGGGTGGTCTAAATATCGTGAGTGGTTTCCAAATTATTCACTCTATTAAACTCATCTGTATTTAAAGCGCCAAAAAGAGTATTCGTAGCTTGAGTATCTAAATGTGCATTACGCCTCTCAAGTTCTGTGGGGTGTAGTGGATCAACATGCATGGCGTAACCCTCATTTATAATTTTTCATATACTTAGACTCATAGCTTTAAGATAAATAGATATTCTAATCTTCCAATAAGAATAATTAGAACTATCAAAAAGTGGTGCATTCCCTAAAGCAATTCTCTCACTAGCCATCTTTTCTCTCTAGGTGGTTAAGTCTAACTCAATGAGAGACCAAACTCTGATACCATTTGTAGGATTAAGAATAACCGACTAGAAGGGGATGAATATGATGTTCTAAAAATTCTTATTTTCTAAAACTAATTACCACAATTTTAGAGCTAAGGAAGATTTGTAATGCAATTCAAACCTACACAATTCTAGTATACCTAAGGCACCACAAGACAAGTCTCTATAAATATATTTCTAGCTCAACTGAATAAAATAATCTCAACAATCACAATATGCTAGAAATATAAATGCGAAAAGTAGAGGCAAACAAATAACCAAATGACAAGGGATGTTTTCCCATGGTGTCGAAGACTTACTGGTCTTCCCTAGTCTATGTTGAGGAAAGCTCAAGTGACTTGAACTGGCTCCACGAATTAAGTCTCGTTCCTCGATTCTACTAGTGGTTGTTCTTTCTCTGCTCTGGAGATGCTGAAAACCAAACCACTCACAAGTCGGTGTCGGATCTCTTTATAATCTTATTCAAGAGGTCACCTCACAATCTCTAGCCAAACCGTTTAGGTGCCGATAAGTACCAAGAGTAATAAACCAAAGTTTTGCGTAACGGCGATCAAGTGTCAATGATCAATCTAGAATAAAATATATTTGATTTTGGCTCAACTACCTCAAATGAGTTCAAATTGAGTAAATAAGGTGTGAAGAAAATGCTCTATTATTCAAGGATGTTAAATGAAGTCTTTAGCTTTGTCCTTGAGCTGGTAGGGGAGTATTTATACTCCCACCAACCAAATATAGCCATTGCAAGAAGTTTTTTGAAATTTTCTGGGCAAGCGGTAATACCGCAGTGCAATCTCCGGTACTATCGCACCTTCTCTGATGCTCTGATGCAACAGTAACAGCTATATTAGAGCCTCTGAACCAGCTATTGAAATTCGGTGTGATACTACTGTTGTTGTAATCACGGTAGTTCCGATTTCTAAAGCGATACTTCCATTTGCCTTGAGGATCAAAACTTGGTTCTCTCTGGAAAAAAACGTACCACACAATTTTTCAAAACTTCCAGGTTTCGGTAATACCGCTCAGGAGTTGCAGTCATATTGCTCTATGGTAGTTCCACCGTTCAAATTCCAATACTACTGTTTTTCAAAGAAACAAAGTGTTTCAAAGGAGACTATTGGAAAAAATGTACCACCAACTAAATGTCAGTATTTCGAGTTTCAGTAGTACTGCACTACCTTCCCTATCATACCGCTAAGTGGTAGTTCTGTCGAATAAACTCCGGTACTACCGATTTTCCTGACAATGCACAGTTGATTTTTTAATTTTAATTTTAAGTGTATGTATAATCCTAAATTGATCCAAATGACATAAAATATGAGGTCAAGTAACTATCTGTGATTCCTCTTAATAGTACGGTATTTAACCTATAATCCGATCTTTCATCATTTCTCGTAAGACCGGTAAAATTAAAAATAGATCTTAGTCTATTTGTATCTTTATCTTAAACCATATTGACCCTTAGCATGCTTCTTACATTCATCATCGAGACTAAACATTTCAAACACTTAATAAATATATTAGTCCAATATTCACATATTGTCATTAATTACGAAAACTATTCTTAGGAGCTTAGATAATTTTAGAGGGGCAGCGGAGATGTAGCATGGGGCACAACCGGGGTGATGGCGCGGCCCTGGGCGGGTGACGGTGACACCGGTGGCAGAGGGAGCAATGCGGAGGGCAAGCTCGGCTAGTGTCGAACAGAAGCGGAGGAAGGGCGGCGTAGGCAAAGGCGACGGCTAGGGCACACCTCCCTTGCTCTACTCCCCTACTTATATGGGACGACCGGTGCTGGGCCAAGGCCAGCAGACTCAGCCCAAACAGTTTCCTTTTTTTTTTTGGAATATTGGAGAGAAGCAAATTCATATCATGGCTTTTCTGTGACATCGGGATATCGCATATGTAAATGTCATAGAGCTAACCTAAGTCTGCTCTCAAGTTATAGATATGTGCAGAGAGAGGGGGATTATCTGAGATGATGTGTGAATTGCGATTGAGAGGTGTGAGCTTGCCTGTGTGGCTTTTAGCCTGCTCGCTACATCCTTTGTTGTGTGATTTGATTTGGCAAGAATTATATTATATGACAAGTTCAGATTGAAGTACAACTTTCGAGCTGGATCTGCTAAACAGCACAGTACTTATGTTGTGTCGCACTTAACCAATCTGTCAGACAAACATCTGAATCGTGAAACCATTGCAAAGATTATATTAAAAAAGTTTGTTTCACTCAACACTCACTTTGTTGCACCACATATACAGTGGTTAATAGTGGCTAACAGCATAGGAAAAACATTTTGTCCACCCAGGCATTGGCAATTCTGCAGGTAATATTCCCTAAATTATCAGATATTCAAGGTAGCTAGAAGCCACTGCAATTTGTATTTATCCATATCCACTACCTACAGATATGCACCGCAGTGCAGTGTTTATTGACATGAATGATTGGTTTCTATGCTTATAATAAGCAAAAAAGAACAGGAATAAAACAAACTACAAAACATCAGTGGTCACTCAGGATTCTGAACCAGTTCTACAAAATGGACTGATGTCATATGACATGCTTGACGTTTACTGACAAAAGCTGCATATCTGACGAAGATTACAGTCAGATGAAATGGTAGAGCGGAAGCTCATCACTGAGGGGAGCCGACATCACCTTCAGCACATTGTTTACTGACGCCATCGAGCTTACTGCCACCTTCAGAATATCCCGCGAGCATCCTGGCTTCAAAATGGCCCTCACCTGGGATTTCAGTTTGACAAGTTTCAACCACAGGTACTGATTTTCTGCTCTTCTGAAGGTAGAAACTAGATACATATCAGATGTTGGTTTTGTGCACAAACCTTGTCCAAGTAGTCTTGCAGTATCTCAATATGACCCAGATAGTCTTGGTCTTCAACAATCAATGTTATAGGCTTGGTGTCTGCTCCAGGTCCATCAAATTGAATGCCCCCTGGAGTTCTGTAGAAGTCATCTAACAGAAAGCTTGAGGCTTTTTCTCTCAGCACCCTGAGTGATATAAGAAGAAAAATCAGTTCATACTTTTGTCTTAAGGAAGTGCAGTTCACTGTGAAACAATCAATAGTTTTAACACAGTGGTGTAGTTGCATGTTTGGCGATTCTTCAAATTAAGCAAATTTAAGTTTCTTTATCAATACTGCTGTCTGATGTTATGTTTTGTCATTTAAGCCACCACAGATCAAGAATTTTTATGTCAGTGTGAGTGCCTCAATTTTATAGGAATGAACATAACAAAATTTGGATGTAAAATCCTTGAATGTGATTCAATTCAGTGTTGGTCTTACTGTTAAAACACTTAGAACAAAAAATGCAGCTTTGTGTTTTTGGAAGCTAGTTTAAACTATGACTTACGCATACGGCTCCCCTTTCAGGTCAATCGGAGAGGGATGAATAGCTGGCTTTCCAATAGGAACAACTCCAGGACCGCGTAAGTGCCTCCTCACACTCATCATTGCCTGGTAAGAACAGTACATCACATTATGGACTCAACAATGATTTTACTTGAATATAATGAATATCACAACATATCTAAAGAAGACAAAGCATCAGTCTGAAAGAGCATACTGTTATAGGAACAGAAGTGCATTGCCACTTGTTTGTCGGGTCCTTAAGATTTGTTACAGTAGCCATGTAACCATTCAACCCAGCTGCTAGAATATGCAAAGAGATATGGCCAAGAACCTGCATTCTCGAACGTTTAGAGGCACACCAACACAGATTGTTTGGCTTGTAATTAATGATTTTCTTTATATTTGCTTCTTACATAAGCATAATTGCAATCGAAGTTTGATGGTAGGGATCCTCGACCTTGACATCCGAAGAAATGGCAGACTGAACTGAACTTCCTTCCCTTGTATTTTCCTTCTTTCTGAAAATCAAGCGGAAAAATCAGAATTCAGTTTGAATTCTGAAAAAGGCTATGTGCAAAATTCATATTGTACTAAACTTACTGTTCGCTTGTTCATTTCTGCTTCTACTAAATGAGCTAAGAGTTGCTCAGTATCAATCTGAAAAATAAAAGTTTGACATCAATAATTGCACCAGATAAATTTTGATGAAGGGCTAAGCTTTCCAAAGTGCAAACCTGGGACAACTGTGCTGAGTCATCAGATTCTTGATGAAGGAGCAACTGTACACAAAAGACTCATGATCGTCAGACCACAATTTATTTAATAAAATTTTAATAAGAATCGATTGCGTAAGTAGTGCAAGACCTCTATTCTGATGAAAGGTGGCAAGAAATTAAACAAGGCAGCAGCCCATGGAGAAAGTTGAGATGGAATATCATTCATAAGAACTTTGTTGCTGTAGAGAATATTAATTTCCTACAATAGTCAGAAGGTAAACCGATAAGATTTAACAAAAGTCAAATTGTCCAACCAATCATATAGTCACAATAATTACTACCTGAATTAGTGCATACATTTCTGGAATACTTTCTACGAGCCCCTCCGGAATAAGTAGTACTCCATGGTACTTCCCTGAAAATTAATATTGATAAATTAATATACCACAAAGTGCTAAATGTTTTGATTGATTGAACTATGTGCATGCCATTCTTTACTGGATTTCTTCAACTCAAACAGTCAATGAAATGTACATACCTTGCGCTGCTCTTGCTTGCACTCCATCACATATCTTGTTTATAATTTCCATCAGCGTAAGCTTTGACAGTGCCACCTCCTCTCCTAAGATAACCTGCATGGAAAGGTTTAGAAACAATAATTCTAATGCTAATAATTTTCACTTGATAGAGTTTCATTTGACCAAATCAGACCATGTTTGGATGTGACTGAAGTGCACACTCCAAGGCAACATGAGATGCTTTGCGACCCATCAAGCGAATGAAATAGTAGTACTGACAGGAAAAAGAAGATAAGCTGAGTAATGCACTGTTAATGAGATTGATCAGTTATTCCAATATTTCAATTTAATATGAATGAAAATATTAGAGTTTACCTTCCCAGCTGAGACTGCATCGAGGCAAACATTGCTTATAAGCTGAGAATTCACCTGAAAATAAATTGCCATATTAACTTGTCAGAAGTGACATTTATATACTGCATTGGGAAAATTTTCTTGTAGAAACTATTATAGTTTCAACTTGAGATTTGCAACAGGCACACCTAAGAGATTCACCTTGCACACTGTATCAAAACCAACATTTGCTTCCACAAACTGATTCTTGAGATCACCATTTAACGAAACAGGAACACCTACAACCTGTTAAAAAGAAGAGATATCTGAAAAATTCTGTGGTATTGCAAGAACATGAGCATATCAAGTTAGTAATTTCTTTATAAGCATATCAAGTTAGTAATTTCTTTATACCTTTGTCTTACAGTTATGCTCCACAAAGGTTTCTGCAAGCTGAGCAGCATCAGAATTGGAGGTCACTCCTGGAGATAACAAAGCATTAGGAACCACATGACTCCTGGGAAAAAAAGAACTACATGATTCCTACAAGCAGAGAATATTTTGATGAGGTGAATATTTTGAGCTTACTTCCTTGGTCCTTGTCTTTATCTAACCACAACAGCTTCAGAATTCATAATCCGTGCTAGTTTAATTTGGAATAACATGGAAGAGCACCTCTAGAAATAATTACCATGTGCGACCAAACAATGGCTTTGTCTTTAATGAAACACTTCAATGAGCAAAGTTTTTGGTATATCCTATTAGTACCTCCAATGATGACCAGGCCATCCAAGCTAAGATCAAAGCATGTTGACATTGTGGCATTCACTTGCTCAGTCGTGCGGATTTGATCAACAGTCCTGCCGAGCAAATCAAAACCACCTTCAAGAATGTAAAAACTTTTTTGTTAGCAACAAGAGTAGAAGCAGAGTAAAAAATTCAGGTAAATAAATGTTCCAAACCTTGATTTTTGTATGAAGAAAGAATACCATCTGTGATCTCCAATGTCTTCTTTGCAAATAGGCCTTCTGTGCCACCTACACAGAAGTACACATTTCTTAAAGCAACTAATTTTCTTATCTCTTTCTCTTTCTTTATGAAGCTAAACTATACAATCTCAAAGGACCCATCTAGATGACTCAGACAATGCCATGCTTCCACCATGGAAGAGGAACTTAGTATCATGCAGCTATGTCATAGGCAGGGGAAAAAACAATAATGGAGTAAATATCAACGTCCAATGGCAAATGAGCACAAATTTAACTCAATTAGTAGGTAGTAGCACATGAAGAATGAATTATATATATATATATAGACTTTTCAGAAGCTTCTTAAGGTGCCCCCTTGAAGAATTTTCAAATTCTGCCTTGATTATGATTCTTGTAGCAGTGATGTTTGAAATCTGGAAAGTTAGTTCTCCAGGTGGATTTTTGCAACACTCCTGAAATTTCTAGAATCTGGCAATTCCTGAACCCTGCGTCCCTGGACATGACTTACATGCTAGTGGAAGAGCAGTTTGAAATTTCTAACACTTTGACCAATCCAATAGAAATAGCGCACTGTTACTTCTACCTCCAAACAACATCAAGAAATAGGAGTTGTGCTCACCAACAAATCCAAGCAAAACACTCTGTGAATTTTGAGCTTTCATAGCATCATAGATGCCCCATATGACATTGTGTCCTCCTGGTGACTGTCTTCCAGAGAACACAACACCCACCCTACACACAAGTGAAAGGACAGCATGAGAACTAGGTCGAAAAGGCACTTTTACAGTATGCTATGAAAGCTCACATATAAACATCTTTACACTATGCCAACATGACAATATTGTTGTTAACTTTTATCGTACTGATTTGGTGCTGAAACAAAACCTGATTGGTGGATGTTCTTCGATGACTTGCGCATCAGGGACCGTCGTGTTTGGCTTCAGAAAATGCACCAGCGGCTGGCCGAAGGTTCGTGGGAATTCATGCGCGACTATGTGTGCGCATGTCGGGTCGATGGTCGTAGTTGAGTCGCCTAGCTCCACTCTTATCGTCCTTCCCTGATCATAGTGGTTGAAATTTCACAACATACAGTTGTTAGAGGCATAAGATGAGAATAAAATCAACGGTAACAGAAGCTTCGTTGTTCAATATGCTGCGTTGTCAGACAAATTAAGTGATTAGGATGGCACAATTGGAGTTCTGCTACAAGAAAGGATTCTCTGATAAAAGAAGGTTCCTAAACAAAAAAAAAAATCCTGCTTCTTCTAGAAGCAGTTCGGTCACGCTTGTGGAAAATTGTTATACCCTGGTCAAAGAGGCGTTTAACTCCCGAACGACTAAATGATCCATTGGCTGGTGACTCTGATCAAACATCAAGGCTTCCATGTGAACCGAACAAGGTATCACTGAAATTTGCTACATGCCACTGAAAGACATAGAGGCGTCCGTATTGGCCTCTGATGTTTATATAAATATCTGTTTTCTCAAAGTGACTTTTTCATTTCTTTCGCTCCTATCTCGTTTCAAGGACAAGACAAGGGTCATAGACACATCACGCACTCTACTCCTCTCGCTTCCGTCTCGCACGCATCTCTCCCCACTTTCCCCATCACTCACGTGCTTCTTCCAAAAATCACTTCTTTTAGCTACCACTATTCATTTTCAGCCAAAAGTAATTAACCGTAGCTAATACGATAGCCATTACTATTCATTTTCAGCTAAAAGTAATTAACCGTAGCCAATACGAATACTCCCTTTGAAATTTGGAATTTTGCACTATACTTTATTCTATACGTTAGTACTTTATAAGTAAAAACATATTGTCTTAGCCACTACGCTTGTCAGAAATAGTTTTGCTCGTTCTACAACAGCATAACAACTTGCAGGGAAGTTTAGTTCAGGCAAGGCATGCAACTAAATTACATCCAAAATTAAGTTGTTTTAAACTTCCCAAATTACAAGCAAACTAACTAAGTGAGCGTGCTAAATGCGAAACCACACAATCAAGAACTTGCAGATTGTTATACTTATCCAAGGACCATAGGTGCTAATTGCATGGGAACAGAGTTCACTAACAATTAGGCAGGTTGTGTTTGGATGCAGCATGCAGCAGAAGAGCGAGCTTGCAAACCTGAAGACAGGGAGGCAGCTCCGGCTGGTACAGCGCCCTCCTCCGCTGCAGCCCGGTGAGCTCCCTCGGCGTGCCCAAGTCGGCGTTCATGTCTCCTCCTCGTCCTCCTCAAGACGATGTGTTGAATGTTGCAAAGAATTCTTCTCGGTGTAGTTCTTGTGCTCTTCCCCTCCTTTTGTATGGGCACAATGGAAGAAAAGTTTGTGAGACTTTGATGAGAGGAAGTAAAAGTTTTGCTGCTGAGCCTGCTGTTTCTTGGCCCCTTAATGACACCAACAGCAATTTGACCCCTGATTCCATTGTTAGATGTGTCTGTGTGTCGATGTTCAGAGGTCTTGAGTGTGATTGGTCACGTGGATTGACCTTCTAGGTTACCAGATGGCAGCGTAGTCTCTCCAAGGCCGTGTTAGGAAAATAAATAAATAAATTGTCACACAAACTTTTGGAGGAATTGCTCTGTTTGCTGCGAGACTTTTGTAAAAGTCATGTTGTTTAGAAAGGTGGCGCATGTCCTAATACTCTCTTTATTAAGATTAGAGGAGTTTCCGGGCAGCCGCCGTGCCCATGTGGCATTTTTTCAAATAGGCCTCTTGAGTTTAGGTAATTATGTATAGGCCCTCGGTTTTTTCAAAAAGGCTCTCAATTTTTTGTGGAAAAACCCCTTTGCTCTCCTTTTTCTGGATAACGCCCTGCGGTTTCAAGTAATTACGTACAGACTCTTGGTTCTTTCGAAAAGACCCTCAGTTTTTTACGAAAAAGTCCATCCGCTCTCCTTTTACTGGATAACGTCCCGCGGTTTCTTTTGAATTACGTGCGGGTCCTTAGTTTTTTTCAGAGAGACCCCTGGCACGTCATTTATTCTCCAATTTTTTGTCTCTTTTACTTCGGTCCACATGGTAGCTAGCGCGGTGTGGCGCCGCGCTTACGTTGCTAGTCCTATTAGAACTTGGAGGGATTCCTAGATAAATCCTAATCAGAATAGGTTGTGCTCAGAAGATGTGATTTTGCCCTAAAACAGGTCTAAAATATCGATCCCAAAACTTTTTCTGGCTGGGCTTGAAAATTTTGCTTGGATGGTTTCGACCTTTGCAACTGGAAAGAAAAACACTGGTAAAAATGCTCTCATAACACTCCCTTAAGGCCACTTGGCAGACATACCACTCTATTTGTGCGGCTTGCTCTCGTAGCACTACTTCTTTCACAACCATTGCTCCATCTAAAACCGGACCATTAGATGGAGGACGAATCCCAGATTAGTTGTGGATCCTCTCGCACCGTTAAATCGCCTTCCTCCTCCCAACTCACCTCAGTGCAGTGGCCGCTGATTCCTCTCCGCTGGGCGCTGCTGCCATTTCTGTGTGTGAAGGACCATATGAGAAGATTATATTTAATATTGTGATGAACTATTGCAAATTTCGTGAAATGGTTAAGCGATTTTGTAAAGATCACATTTTGTGCGGTAGTACCGCAACACGGTATTTCCGACTTTGTGGCGGTACATTTTTTCCAAAGAGGTCTAGTGCGAGGTGCAAAAGAGCGATAGTACCGGCGTGTTAAGTGCAGTATTACCGATCTTCTGTAAGTTCAAACTTCATTAAGTTGGTTTTGGTGATAATAACAAATACAATTGTGAGACTAATATATTTATTAATTATAATATTGGTTAGTCTCATTTGGATGTAATAAATGACAAATACAATTGTGAGACTAACATGATTGAATAATTATGATATGGTTTAGTCTAATTTGGATGAAAAGATGAAATCATAAAAGTATGCATTCAACAAACAAAAGTATCAAGAAACATCGAAAGTACTCATAAATCAATCTTCATCTCATTATTTATTGAGATTGACATTGTGAATGCGAAGTCGTGAAGACAAGACCCATCATGTATCCATGGAGTTCACGAAGAGGATGCATCATGAAGTGATGCATGCCCAAGAGAAGTTGACCATGGGTTGATCATCAAATCAAGAGAAGATAATAATCCAGACTTGAAGTGATGATATATGTCATTAAGTTTCAAGAAGATGCTCAAGGCAAAGGTATAACTAGTTAGGGTTAAGGTATAACCGGCGAGTCTCCAAACGCCATGGTAAAAAAGAATCGTATCAATTTGTGATTTGTTTTCTTGTGTTCAATTTATATTCATATAATTAAATTGATTGCTTGTCATCTTAGAATTGCAAACCTTTGACATAGATACCAAACCAATTTGAGTTAAGCTTCCGTATTATATACTTGATTTTAGCAGTTTGATCATAGTTTGTCATCGGTAGTTTGGAGTTAGGTTATGGTGAGGCCAGACGATAAGGAACTAGAGCAGAGAGTTATCGCTGGTGGACATGATGGGCAACGGCAAGGTGGACCGACTAGGCTCGGGAGGAGTTGAGGTTCCACGGTCGAGCAAGCCGAGTGTTGTCACAACACGCGTGAGAGGCTTGATAGTTTCGACTTTGTGGCGGTACATTTTTTTCAAAGAGGTCTAGTGCGAGGTGCAAAGGAGAGATAGTACTAGCTTGAGTAGCGGTAGTAGTTACCACAGTAGCCTAATTGGTGGATTCATTAGGTTTTGGTTCAGATTGTGAGACGTGTTAAGTGTGGTACTACCGATCTTCTGTAAGTTCAAATTTTATTAAGTTGGTTTTGATGATAATAACAAATACAATTGTGAGACTAATATATTTATTAATTGTGGTACCGGGTTTTGCTTGATTTTAGCCTCATCAAGTGACTTCTTATTCCAAGGGTTTTTGGATCATGTTCTTTAATATTCTAGTTTGTTGTGATATGTATAAATACATTTAGAGTCATCTTAGCCATCATCTACCCATGTCCCACGAGCAAGTTGTATTGAATGTATGAGGCTTTAGCTCGGTTTAGATGCAACCTTACAACAAACTGAAAAAGATCTCATTTTTTGTCATGATTTTTTGATAGTTTGTTAGAATAGGTTTCTGATATCTTAGAGTAGATTCCTACAAAATTCAAATCATTTAAATTTACACATCAAGAGTTCTCTTGATTTTGGATTTTAAAATCATGCCGAAAACACTGTTCATTCTGATTTACAGTAGCAACGAAAGTACCACATTACTATAGCAGTAGTACTACAGTTACTGTAACAAGTAGTAGTACCACAAGTATAACTACGGTAGTTCCATTTTTGCTGATTTTTCTTAGGTTTTCAGTGTATCGAATCGCTGGTTTTTATGGTGATCTTCCATCCTAATCATAGCTCTGTAACTATTGAAGTGAACAATTACTAAACATTCACCTCCCTCTATTGCCATCTTCGATCCTACAGTGTGACAGAGCGCCGGCGATGGAGGGAGTAGGTTGCTAAAGATGGGGAAAGAGCGACAGGGAGAGAGGAGGCCGGAGCTTGAAGAAGACATGTGTAACGGAATGTTGGACGGAGTAATAGTAGTGAAAAAATAGTGCTATGAGAGCAAGCCACACAAATGTGGGGAGGTGACATCTTTTTTCCGAGAAAAGTCGAGGAGGGGTGGATGGCGCCAATCATTGGGTCCTTGTGAGTTAGGTGCGAGTTGGGAGTCTAGTCCTCGGCTTGAATGAGGAAACCCTAGTAGGCGAGGGCGAGCTCAGATGCACCGACCGGGGGGGGACGCCTCTGATATGGATTTGCTCACCTCCCTCCAATCAAATCATATAGTTATGCTTAGAACTTGGATTTAGAGAAGAGAACTCAGCTCTTATCTGTGTGAGATTTCAAATGTGAGTACTTCGATTATTTTGTTATGCATGTTGTGTTTCAATTGCTGCTAATTTGACATAAACATGGGGTGATTAGCACTTACAGCATACCGTTTTTTCCTTGGTACCCAAACAACATGTTCAAACTTCAAGGGGAAAAAATCAATTGTAATCAAAAGGTTTTGTCGTGGCCAGAAAAATACAAGCGAAAACTCTTTATAGGTGGAAAAGTTTCCAATCCTCCCAAGCATACCCTTAGGTTTGCTACTTCTCTTTGGAGGAGGATAGGGGGATTTGCCACTTTAGCGTTAGATTCTTGTACAGAGAAATGATCTAAGGTTCTAAAAGGTTTGAGATGGTTGTGAGAGCGATAATCCTTTATACTCTTTTAATGTCGTACTTAAGAAAAATGTGGTCGTCTTTCCCAAATCTATTCCTCTTTTGTTGTGATTGTTTCATTGTCGTTATTTTGGTTCTCTATGCAAAATTTATCTATTTTGTTCTTGATATCGTGTATGTTCATGCTATATGTCACTATCTAATCTGATCCAGGAGCTGTTAAGCATAAAAAAAGAGATATCATAGTATAACATATGCTTTTCAATGAACTCTGACTTGCAAGGATGTACTATTAGATTATTTTTGAGTTAGAGCAAGGTTGAAATCCCAAGGCCAATTATATGGGAAAAATTACTGGAGCTTATTACAAGCATTTTATTAGCTGATGATTCAGAACTGCAGCGTGCATACCATTCCTAGAACGTAAGCTAAAATTGCTTCATCCAACTCTTCCATGCATGGAAGTTTCGTGTTCTTTTTAACTTTGACTTATGAATTTTAGATTGTTTGTAAGAGAGACGTACGATTTTGATCGATATAAATGAAATTGCTATAGTATATACTACAATCATCATATCTTAAAAAGATGTTCTGTTTAAAAGTTAATTATTATATAAAAATTAAAAATTAGTATTTAAACTAAAAAGAAAAGGCCACATTTTCATTTCCTCTGCTAAAACCTTTCCTATTGGATCATGGGGCCATCAAAAGCGTTGTTCCTGAGCTCTCGTTCCTTCGTTTGTGTATGGCGGTCAGCATCCGCTTAACACTTTAACGTCGTCGTTGTCGTCGTGGAAGTTGGAAAGCAACGTCACAGTTTTTATTTTCTTTCGAATGAGGGTGGCGTTTTTCGTTTTGGGCAGCAGCTGTCGGCACATTCTGCTTGGGCTTTCCAAGAGACAACGATCATCTTCTTTTTTAGCTTAAGGTATACTAGCAACATTAATATGGCATCACACTACGTTAGCTACCATATGAACCGAAATAAAAGAAACAAAAATTCATAGGGGATTATCCGAAAAAGCAAGGACTCAAACGTATTTTTCAGAAAAAGCAAAGAGGGTTTTTGCATAAAACCAAGGATCCGTGCGTAATTTCGCGAAAACTACGAAACGCTATCAAGAAAGAGGAGGGCCTCTATGAAAATATGGATGACCTATACGTAATTTTGGAGAAGTGGAGGGGTGTTTTAGGAAGAAAAACGTATCAGAGGCCTCTCCACAAAAAACCAAGAACCTATACATAATTTCAGAAATTCAGGAGGGCTTATTCGCTGAGATACCGACGTGGAGGCGCTCTCCGCACATACTTCCCCCGAAACGTAATATATAGAGATACAATAATATAAATAAATAATGTCTATAATATTCTCTATATCATTTAATAAGTACTCATATAATAGGTTGTCTTTTTTGCATATCTCTATAAATAGTTTTTTCATGGCATGGTGTATCTTGTTTATCGTGTTACAGTCGACTACTGAATAAAAGACGATATAATTCTCTATGTTCTCTCTCTCCCCTTCACATCATCTCGTATCCTACATGTTAAAATTTATAGACAGCAGTGATATCACACCATTGTATTTGGTCTTATGACTCATGGTTTTCTTCGAGCAAATAAATAAGATAATTTTTTATCATATTTTTAAAATAAATTATTAATATTTAATTCGTTCACATAAATACTTACTCTAGTATCAAAACAAAAAACTATTAACCACAACCAAAATCAATCCGGCGAGTTTCCACTGATTTCTGCACCCAGTTCCCAACACATTCGTTGGCTCCCACGGATTTGGACGTGTGCGTTGTCCTTCTCGTTGAACTCAGGTCGGCCGTCGTGGAAAAAATAGGGGTTGCATTTCGTAGGTGTCTTTATAGGAGCCTTTAATTAGTGTTCCTTCATCCTGCGAAATCTGAACGTTTTTGGTACTGTTAGCATACAAAAATTTCAAATTTAGTCCTCTTCGTACAAAAATTCCAAATCTAGCCCCCCTCCCCACCGCACGACTCACCGTGAGCGACACGTGGCGGTCGTGCGGTGCCGACCGCACGATTCGCCAGAGGCGACGCGTGGCGGAGTCGTCGCGATCCGACCGCACGACTCACCAGGAGGCAACACGTGGCGGAGTCGTGCGGTACCGGACCGCACGACTCGCCAGGAAGCGACACGTGGCAATCGTGCGCTCCCGCAAGACTCTAAAATCGTGCCACGTGTCGCTTCCCGGTGAGTCGTGCGGTCCGGTACCGCGACGACTCCGCCACGCGTCGCCTCTGACGAGTCGTGGCGATGCAGTATCGCGACGACTCCGCCACGTGTCGCTTTCTCGTGAGTCGACGGTCCGATGCGCACGACTCGCCACGTGTCGCCTCGTGAGTCGTGCGGTGGGGAGGGGGGCTAGATTTGGAATTTTTTCATAAAAAGAGCTAAAATTGAAATTTTTATGCGCAACGGTACCAAAATAGTCCAGATTTCTCATCCTGCAGATGTAGGTGTCTTTATAGGAGTCTTTAACTGATTCTTCTCCCTTTGTGTTGTCATAGCCTTTCTTTCGTGAATGTTTTCAGTTGGTCGGTAGACATTCCGAATTTTTTCATTAATAATAATTAATTAATATTCCCAAAATTTAAAAAGTAGGAAAATATGGGCCGGAAACAATAAAAGGAAGAACGATACCGAATATTGAAGAGTGCGTCTACTTCACGTGCCTATCTCTTGATGTGCCTTGACCAACTAAGATTGTATTTTTTTAAGCTGCGATTAATGATTTTTATTTATGTTTTTTTAGAATAGCAGCGGATTGCGTATAGCAGAGAATTCACTTCATGACACGTCCCATTTATTTCAAATTTTGAAGAGACAAAAAGCCTAAAAAAACAAGGCCTAAACCGTCAGCGTAGAAGTGGTTCAAGGGCAATCCATTCATGGCTTCAGCTCTTTCTTTACTCGGAGCATGCTCCCTGTTCGGATCGGCAAGGCAGACCAAGAGGTAATGGTAGCATCCATATTGTTTCCACGCGATTGGAATGGTCTTGATTGAGGAGGTCGATTGAGAAACAATCAAATATTAGAAGAAATAATAGAGAGAGCTTTAATCATAAAAGATCGATTGAGTAGAAAACAGTAAGGAGTCTGGAGAGATTTTGAGCACATAAAAGGTAGTTACATAATCAAATACTAGAAAAAACAATGGATATAGCCTTAACCACAAAATGGTCGATTGAGGAGGAAACAGTAAGGAGCCTAGAGAGATTTTGAGCGCATAAAGGGTAGGGAATGAGTTCAGGTGAATATTTATAGGGGATGGAGAGGTGGGACGATCTGTGGGGTGTGGGTTGGTCGATTTCTATTGACTAAAATTGGATTGGAGTGGATTGACGGGCCTAGCGGTTAGAGACTAATTTATTACAGACGATTCTAACCGTCTGTAAAAGTATCACAGATAGTTCTTATTAAGAACCGTCTATGATATTGGCTATATATACCGATACAATATAAACAACTAGTTTCAAAATATGAAATAACAAAGTTCTGTATGGTTTATATATATACTCATTTGAAAGGTTTCGACGAGATCTACAACTTTACAGTTGAGACAAACTCTAAATTTTGAAGGGAAGATCGAACATTTTGGCAAAAATAGAAATAAAAATTTTTCGATGCAAATTTGAGGCTAAAAATAGCCGATTTTGGGGGTCTTCGAGGGCGGCTAGCATAAGATAGTCGTTTTTTTGGATCAAGCTCATCGTTAGCTTTTCAATGAGTACAAAAACATCGAAAACGGACACCGTATGCAAAAGTTATATCCGTTTTACTGAAAGTGTGTCAAAACAAAATTCTACTCAAACTCAGACAGGAAATTATGAAATTTTCGAGATATATAAGGCGGGAAACATATCACAGATGGTTCTTATTTAAGAACCGTCTGTGATATTGCCAGTATCGCAGACAGTTCTTAATAAGTATCAAGAACTGTCTATAATTACATTTAATACAGACGGTTTTTATGAACTATTTGTGATGAGATATCTAATATAATTTTTTTGTAATAGTGTCCGTAATGTACATGATCAGTAGAACGTGGAAGTTAATTGATCTCCGAACTAGTTCTCTCTCGAAACAGCATGCACACATACATTCATGGAGGCATGTGCTTGATGTGTCCTCCTGCATTGCATTTAGCCATCGGACTAGGGACAAGCAGCCTGAAGCGACAACGACTTTGCACATGAACTCGACGGGTTTACCAATGGCTCGTCGCCGCTTCTCACGTCGTCAGCCTCGATCGAAACGAGCGGCCCTAGGCATACAGAGGGCGGATCGAGTAGCGGCGGCCTCAAAGCGAGTGGTGGTGGACAAACGGAAGGCAGGAGCCGCCGTGGATGAGGACCCGAGGAGGGCGGCGGCGGGTCACACAGGAAGCTACTTAGGACCACTTCGGCTTCCCGCTTGGACTATAGAACATGGTCGCCGTTCGTCCACCTCTGGAGTCTCGAAGCGGTTTTCAGCAGGGTCATCCTTGTTTTTTCTAATTCATGTCCCACATTTCCTGGTTTCTTTAATTTTAGGGATATTAATTATTACCCCATTTCACTATATTTATCCGTGACCTCAAAAGCATCTATTTTAAAATATTTATCTATTGAGAAAATCAAGATTATAGTTATTATAATATTTTCATTCTCCACTTCTGCTTAAATGGTTTGAAAGAGGTTAAATGATTGTGATATATTATTTAACAGTAATATGCATCATCATTTCTTATTAATATTTTCTTAGATTTATTGCTCCTTTAGTCCGTCTGCACGGTGAACAACAGACAAATTTAGTGTAATAGAGAGAGTATTAAAAAAATCGGAGAAATTCTTCTTATTTTATGTTACCCTCTTATCACACACGTGTTAGCGTCTTTCTTGCAACTCTTGGATTTTGACTCGCGTAGCTGCAAAATAGGAAGAACCTGTACCACGGTTTTTTGAGATATTCACACCTACTTGTTCGATTAACCAAAACTGAGAACAGCACCGTGCCATTATAACGTAATGTCAACGGATACAAATATAATATAGATTTTTAATCCGATTCACAATTTCTCTCATATTTATATTTAAATTTACATAAAAATATGTATATGGTATATAGTATATAATTTTTTCAATGGAATTTTATTTTATTGATCTATTTGTATTCGTATTCGGATTTGATAGACCAATACATGTATTTTATTGTAGTATGCCTAATTAGTTGCATGAGTTTTTTAATTTATTGTGAATTCATGTTTCTTAGGTGAAATAAATATATTAGAATGACTAAGCACCATCAATGTTCATTGTGAATCCATATTTTTTTAATTTATTATGAATTCATGTTTATTGTGGCCGACCACCAAGAGAAACAGCAGGCGGCGTTGCCGCTGCTGCATCCGCGCCTCGACCAGCAGCACATCTGCACATGTGCGTACGGGAGTGACTCGAGAGGGGCTCGTTGGGGAGGTATTGCTACGCGTTTCGCAAGTACAGACCTGGAGACGTCGTTATATGATCTTAATTATTGAGCTCTTTTATGTTACGCACTAATTACTTTGAACCGTCCATTCTTTTCAATTAAATAGATCATATTAGTTAGAATTCGGTTATACTACATCACTAAGTATGAATAGTATCATTCTCAAAGTATGAATATGTGGTACCCAACGCCATTATCCCCCGGATAATCGCGCAGAAGTGTACGGATCATTATTCACCTGATCATTAAAACATTGTTCCGGCAAATAATGCTCCTTTACTAGAGTAGCCCCGCAGAACAATAAGATAGACACTGTCTCATTTATTACAGCAGTTGCCACAGGGTTGAAGTCTGATTTTACAATAATAGTTAAGCAAAAGGTACGAAAATGATACCCTAGTGCCCTCTCGCTTGCTCCACTGGGCTGGCTACTCGTCCCAGCCAAAGTATACGGGGTGCACCTCGTCTGGCTCCTCCGAGTCACCATCCTCCTCTCCCTCGAGCTCTGCAGATCCTACTACCCCTTCATCCTGCTCGAAGTACCCTTCGATCGGAGTGGGGTCTAACAAAGGAAATTAATAGTAAGGGTGAGTACTACAGTACTCAGCAAGCATAATATTAGCAAATGCACTGATATGTCTCTCATGTCCTTAGGTCCATCTTCTAATCCTTTTTATTCTGAAACTAAACTTACGAAAATATAACTGGCAACTTTTATTTATGAAAATTCTATTACCACTCGGTGAGGTAAGATCCCTATTGATCCCCGTAGTCCATACTCCAGCAGACTGGCATGAATTCATGATTTTGTTCAACACTGTGCAGGCTTGTACTACTGTACCCAAAACTACTCTGAACCTTCTGAACTAGGCTTTCCACACTGCCTTAGGTGTGGAATCAGGCTCAAAGCACAGAACCTTTCTCCGATTACGTTATTCCATTCACCAGCCTATCTATTATCCATCGGTGTACTAGATCGCTCATCGGGCTCGACCGATTTCCAATAGTGTTTGGTTGGCACCGGCTCCCGGCCCAACACTCCGTCTAACGCATATAGCGTCTGAGACTTGCTCACATCCAGACTTGCGTTACTGGTCTTGAGCTTCATCCATCTCCTTACTCATACATAAATACTTACCCTATGTGGTGAAATGGATAACGTAACGGGATACTGTTTTCTGCCCGTCCGAGACGGGGAATTGGCTGGTACGTTATTTACGGTTCCCGATCCAAGTGAAAATTTGGTAGATCCTTATATTATAACCCTATGTAAAGGGATCCGCCTAACCTCTCTTCTTCCTTTCTCAGAACCCCTTTACCCACCGTATACCTACTCATGGCCCCGCTGCTCCTCTCAGCAGTACCACGGATACTAGCTTCTTCTCTTGTTTCTCTTTTCTCTTTTTCTCTTTCTTTTTCTCCTCTTTTCTTTTCTCAACTAATTCTTAACAAACATCTTCATTGACTTATCTTTTTCAGAAAGAAACGGTTTTCATGCATTTAGATATGCATACCATTATTGTCAAAAATACTGCATACATTCAACATAACTAAGTGCATGATCAAAATAAGCTTGCCTGAGTCGCAGCGTAAATTAGAATCGACAAAAATCGGCTCTGCTCCCTCGACTTGCGCCTGCTCGGACTCTGTAATGTCGACGCTCGATTTAATAATAAAATATGTAGTTATAGTAATAATTTTGTTTTTAGAAAACCTCTTCTATCTCTTTTTCTTCTAATCTATTTTAGCTCAAGAACTAAACGACTGAAACTGATTAAACTAGTTTAATTAAATTGGCCCTAGAGGTAATTCTACCAAAATAAAATAAAATAATAAAAAAATCCCAAATAACAACAAAAAGAAAAGACACCCTGGTCCAAAATAATCTACTCGGCCCATGGTTTGGCCTACCGCGGCCCATGCTATTTCGGCGGCCTGGCGACCCTTCGATTGCCCTCTCTCTCTGCCTTAACCCCCTCTTCTCCCGACGGTTCACTCCCCACTCGGCTGCCTCCACTCACGACTCACCCCCTCTCTTGGACTTAACTCCCTGGATGGCTTGCCTCTCCTGATCGGTCGCACCCACACTGAGGCTCCTCCTTGCGGTTCTTCCTACCTGGGAGCTCCTCCCCAACTCGGCGGCTTCCACTCTCCCTACTCCCTACTTGCTACTGCTGCTCCTTTCTTCCTCCTACTCCCTTTTAGCGGCGATGCCCCCTCTCTTGACTCGGATCCGAGGGGATCCAGTCCTGATCTGGGCTCCCATGGCAAATCTGGGGTGGCTAGGCTTTCCCGAGGTTGGGCTGGTGGCTGGATCCGTCGGATTTGAGGTGCGGCTCTCCATCAGCTGTCGACCCTATGGTGCCCAGCCGCTCCTCCTATTGCTGCTTGGCGATTTGGCGGGTTGTCAGCTGCTGTCCCAAGCTCGCTTACTCTGGCCTACGTCGATCTGGTGCTACCCTTCTATCTCTCTCTGGTGAATTTTGATTTAGCACCAGACATTTATGTTCCGCCTATTCTCTTTTTTATTCTACCTCACCCGGTTGGGAAACCTTGGGTTTAGTGGCGGGGCTAGAGCTTTTGGGGTTTTGGCTTCGGGGCTGACCCACTCTAGGGCGCGCTAAACTCGGGTGGCTACCGGTTGTTATGGTAATACTGGTTGGGTTGGAATTGGCTTCCTCCCCTCCTTGCTCAACCAGCGAGCCAAAGGGAGTGGAGCCGAGAGTCTTGGATGTGGTCTGAATGAAATCCCCAAAAGGGTAAAGAATGAAAGGGAGAATATGACCTGCTTGGTTGTTAAGCTGCGAAAAGAAAGTGGGTTGAGGGGGCCACAGGCTGATCCTCATGAGGTCGCTGTCGGGGAAGAATACATGTGCACGGATCTTTGTCGGGGTGGTAGCTGGCTCCCGATGGTCCCCTTGTGATGCTCCCCTTTTTGCTCTTTGGTCCCCACAGATCCTGGTCTGCTCTTGTGATGGCCGCCTCCTCCTCCTTGCACGTCGTCCTTCTTCTTGCTGTAGTTGGCATTGGTTCCACCTTCTGGCCTCTGGCCGAATGTGCACTTGGTGATATTGCTGAGGGGGAGGTGTGAGCTTTCGGGCCCTTGGTGGTGCTGGGAGTATGGTGGTTGCTTACTCTAGGTTTGCTAGCTTTTGTGGCTGTGGTTGCTCTTGTGGTTCTTGTGAATACACAGGAGGGTTGGATGCTTTGAACTAGGCGAGGGGAGGTTGTATCTAGTCTCCTTCGATCTGGAGCTACATTGAGGCTGTAGGCAGCTGGCATTGTGAGCTTATCTTCTTTTGTGTTTTGCATTCCTGTGCTGAAGGACCACTGGTCCGAATGAGGATTCTTGTACTGTTACTGTGGGCTGACTGAAAATTTAGAAGAGCTTTCGTGGGCTTTTGGGCTGGAATGAATGAATGGCAGTGGGCTTTGTGGGCTGAGAATAATAAAGGAGGTTGGCTGCGGCTTAAATGAATTGCATGGTTTGCGGGTTTTGGGCTGAAGTAAGTTTTGTAGGCTTCCAACTCTTTAAATTGTCGAATGATGACGCCCACGGAGACGAAAGGCGCCGACCGGCACCGGACGGTCTGGGAACCTCTAAGATGCTCTCAACTTGGCCCTGGCAACCCAAGGGCACTGACGACATTCGCTCTCTATTTATTTTATTCTCCCTTGGATTGTTAGTTATATAACTTTCTAATTACTAAAAGGAAATTGGGTTTGGGTTACTACCAACGGAATCTAATTGCAGGGATCGCGGAGGGAGGCAACTACTCGCTCTTAAGTCGAAGACTTAGAAGACACATTCTTGTTCTTTCTTCTTTTGGTACAAATTTTGTAAAAAAAGGTTGTAATTATTATTGTTAAGGAATGTTGAGACTGTAGTTCATTTTTGTAACATACTTTGTAATAGAGCTTAATGAAATATATACATATATTTACATTTATTTCCAAATACTTAGCTAGGGATTAGGGTTAGGGTTCTTTCAGAACAGTATAATTCTCAAAGGGGTAAAATAGTAATTGAATTGCTTTCATCCAAGGAGCTGATCTAGTTTAAAGGGAGCGATCCCAACGTCTCAACCTCCGTCAATCTTTTCAACCTCGACTTGCAAGCAGGGGAAAAATCATTCGTTCTGTCAAAAAATTTGGAGGGTGGCGAAACAGGCGAATACAAAAATTTCATTCCTTTCAACGAAAATTTCGGACAAAAGTTTCAAATAGCATTTGAATTTTGATGAAGTTTAACTAAATTTTAGATAAAATTTGAATAAATTTTAGATAGAGCTAAATTTGGCCAAAATTTGGCTGAATCAGACTTGTTTTGGAGGGTGATGAAAGGGGCCAAAATTTCTGAAATTTCACCCCATTTCATCCGAAATGACGAACCCTGCTTGCAAGTCTGCAATCGGCAATCAGCTGGTCCAGGGCGATCCCAAGAAAAGAAGTCATCCGTGAAAACCGCTGCATGCATGAGTACAAAAAATTATGGAGAACTCATCCTATATCAGAGCAACTAATTCACAAGCAAATTGATCTAGTTTTTAGGCATTCGCAAGAGGCAGCCATGAAGATCGCTCATACATGCTGTAGTTATACTAAAAATTGTCCTGGTTATACTTGATAAGAACTATTGATCAAAGATTTAGTTCCATCTCGTTTTTTAATCATCCACTCACTGGTATGTGCCAAGGTGTTGGGCGAGTAGTGGTGGGTGTCGCTGACTCGCAGGGAAGAACGAAGAAGTGGAATAGGAATAGATGGATTTTTTAATCATCTCTGAGTCCTCTATCAAGCCTCAAAATTTAACATACTTTCTCTCATCATAGTTCTCTTCTATATCGTGAAGCATCTGATCCAGATTGTCATCGTGCAGCTTATCCGAATCCGAACCACAATTGACATCATTCGAAGGCATATTATTGACTTCACCGACGATGTCATCCGGCGGCATATATTGCAACAAATAAAAATAGTACTTATAATAGTGGATAAATGGTGCTACAACGATTCAGGAGAACGCACGCAAAAAAGTCTATCTAGAGACGTAGCAACAACAAAAAGTAATTCTTATAACAATTGAGGAAAAGGTGTTGCAATACAAAAATACCAAAATGCAATAAATTTCCCTCAAAAACAACTTGTATAAGATTTGAGAAAAGATATATTGCAACGAACAAAAATAGTACTTAAACAATGGATAAACAGTGCTGCAACATCCATGAGAACGCCCGTAATAAAAGTCTACCTGGGGATGTAGCAACAAATAAAAATAAATCTTGCAACAATTGAGGAAGGGTGTTGCAACAAATCAAGTGAATGCCCGGAATACAAAGCCTACCCAAAGGAAAAGTGTGCGATTAGTGATGATGTCTAAGCTTTCATTGAAGGAGGAGGCCATTAGCTTACTACCTTGTTTTTAGTGGGCCTGGATCTGACTGGCCAAGGTCGGCCCCTGCACCTCGTCACCGTCACACCGCTTGTCCTCTGATAGACCAACAGTTGTAGGTTCTGTTCTCTCGCCGTCACCTTGAATCCCTTGGCCACGCCTAGCCACCCCGATGGCAAGAGTGTTCGGCTCAACCTTAATGGCAGCTGTGGAGATGTGCACGTGCAACCTGCACTTGGTCATGAATGGAGAGAGAAGGCCTTAGTGGTGGTGCTTGGCTAGAGCAGAGCTCACTGAAGCAAATAGAGAGAGAGCAAGGGGCAGATGGGGGAGAGATGAGAGTGGATGCCGAGTGAGTTGTTGGGAATCATTTTGTTGCTCAGGTGGAGAAGTTCAGCGAGTGAAACATTTGGATGTGTCGGACGTTTGGACGGTAGTTATTCCTTGAAAGATATGCACGATCCGACTATTCGCATGCCTTGGTACAGTAAAGAATGGAGTTGCTAGCCCGATAAAGTCACATGTTGCAAGAATCTCTCCCTTATCCCTTAATAGGACGTATCTTTTATTTATAATTTATTAATTTAATAAATAATAATTGAATAATAATTGTTTAAAAAGATCGAAAACCAGCTGAAAACCTAAAAACGGGGCGTTATATGCCGCGCATCCGCCGTTGCCTCGCAACTCTGGCAGATCCGCCCACCACGCCAGGTTTCCCACGCGGGCCCACACCGCCTCGATACCCTCGCGCGTGGGCCCCACATGGTTTGTCCACTCTTCCTCTGGCTGTTCCCTGCGGTCCACCGTGCCACGGGTGCAGCCAGCTAAAGCGTCACGGGCCAAACCCACGTCGGATCCACCTTCTCACTGCCTGGTGGGTCCCAGACCGAGCCAGCTCAGCGCGGCCTGGTCTCTACTTAAAAACCTCTACACCTCACGCGCTCACTCCCCCCACACCACCGCTGCCTCGCCAATAATAATCCTCGTGCTCTCCGCCGCCGCCGCCGCCGCCGCCGCCTCGAGGCCTCCGCCCCCGAGGCTGAGGCTCTCGAAGCTTCTAGAAGTCCCCTCGCCACTCTTCTAGAACCTTCGAGGAAGACGCCTCCCCGGAAATGCAGAGCGCGGCGGCCATCGGCCTCCTCCGGCCATGCGCCCCGCGGGCGCTCCTGAACCCTAGCCCCGGGGGCGGCAGGGGCCGCCCGGCCCTCCTTCCCGTCCACGGCATCCGCCTCTCCGCTGCGGCGCCCTGCGCGGGCCTCCTCGCGGCCGCGCCGCGGGGCCGCACCGGGCTCGTGCCGGCCTCGCCGGAGCGGGAGGAGCGGAGCGGCAGGGGCAACCGCCACGTGGCGGCGTCGGCGGCCGGGAAGGCGGCGTCGGAGGAGGACGGAGGGGAAGGGGAGGAGGGCTCGCCAAGACGCTGCAGCTCGGCGCGCTCTTCGGTCTGTGGTACCTCTTCAACATCTACTTCAACATCTACAACAAGCAGGTGACGTGACTGCTGGCTTCACCTGCTCTGCTGCATCCCATCGCCGTCTCGACCTCTCTGTGTTGCGTGTTGCGCGAAAGGTTAGCGAGCGGGCGCCATGAATTCGATCTGATCAATCTGCGTGGAGAAATCGTCGATTGAGTTAGATGTTGGTGTGAGTGGGAGCGTTGATGAGTGCGAGCTAAGGGCATATCACATACATGACCTCTCCTCTGCTTTTCGTCTTTTTCGCAATTCGGATCAGTGCGGCTTTCTGCATTTTCTCCCATATGCTTGCACTGTGCTAGGCATTATGTTTTGAGTGATAGTGCCCGAAATGTTCTGTTATCCTCTTTGTTTCTTTTGGACTGTGTACGTGTGGTTTTGGTGTTAGTGGGCTGGATGCTCATGTTATTTCTTAATCGACATGACAAATTGATTTTGTCTGGAGCTTTGAGCTTTTCATTAAGACTTTGCCATTAGTTTCTGTAAAGAGCTTAGTTGTCTTGAGGATTCTATGAAATATCCGGCAACTGAAATCCCATTTTCCCCGCATAATACGCAGAAAAAATTGGTTAATAATATCCGTCCATAAAATGTAGCCCGACCCAATTGTTTATGGCTGCAAGAATCTGCTCAAACCCATCGAGATCTTCAAGTGATACATACTCACATCACAGTGTATTCGAATTAAGAAAAAAATGTCTCTTTTTTTTGTCTTGCTTTTAGATGTGCTCCCTCACATTACACTTTTGTGATCAATCGTCTTTTTAGCACTACTTCAATCAAGTGTAGGGAGTAGCTACACAGGTGTTTTCAACCTTATTCAGTAATGATTCCGATCAATTCAGGTGCTACCTTCATGCTTGTGTAAAGAGGAAGCATGTGCTGCTTTCGAGCTTCTACAATGCATTCCTTCATTGTTGACTTAACTCAGGGCCTGTCATATGCAGTGCACCACTGTGATATGTTTTACATTTATATTCCTATGCACAATTGCACACAAGTACATAACTGTTCATTTCTTTGTCCCATGTGAGTATGATTGTTTGTTCATATGTGGCTGATAGTTTATTCTGGCCTTTTTCCGTCTATGCTACAAGGTGATTGCACAACATGCACAATCACGTGGTAATATAGACAACATTTCTGCTAAGTTTTCCGGTGTTTTGTAATACTAACTGAGTGCCATGTGTTGCAGCAGATCACAAATAAACAATATCATAAGTTCTAAACCCTAAAAAGAAAAATAATGTGAGTTTCCCTTTATACATGAGCTGGTTGTCCAGGTTTTGCAACAGAAACTCAAAATTTTCAGTAAATCAACATGCTAAAGCGACCGTACGAAACCCATCATGCACAAATAGTTGACAATTAGCTAAGATAATACCAGCCGGCCTATTTATTATACACATAATTATCTTAAATCTAGCAATTGCATATAAATTTTGCATCCAATCAGCAAGCCTTAGAGAATGAAACCAAAAGGTGCATGCATACATGTATGCGCAGATGATGTCATGCTCTACACAAGATCTTCCATCCACGAAAGATTCTCCAAGTTGGAGCCACCATTGTCACAACTCAACCTTTAATATTAGTTATAAAAGATCATCAAGATTGCACTTATGTTTCTGGTAGGCATGCAAAGCAAATGTTCTACTTTCTAGATGTTTATTATAAAAGAGAGTTTGGTAGTGTTTTGGTAAAGCACCACAGTTTTGATTAGATGATGCATATGTTATCATATTTTGAATTACTTTTTTTTCTAGATGATCACATCAGTTAACTGTAGATAATACAACTTTCCTCACTGTTCCTTTGTATGACAGGTTCTCAAGGTTTTCCAGTATCCCATAAACATCACAAATGTTCAGTTTGCTGTTGGAACTGTAATCGCTTTGTTTATGTGGATCACAGGTATCCTTAAAAGACCAAAGATTTCTGGCGCACAGGTAAATATTTACTATCCTGTGGCATACTTTCAGTACACATACTATATTGTTCTATAAGAACATCTGTTGCAATTGTTTTTATTTCCCAGCTTGCTGCTATCCTCCCTCTGGCTATTGTCCATACCATGGGCAATCTTTTCACAAACATGAGCCTTGGAAAGGTTGCGGTGTCATTTACACATACCATCAAGGCTATGGAGCCTTTCTTTTCGGTTCTTCTTTCAGCAATTTTCCTTGGCGAGGTAATTTTCATTCTGTTGAACATTAGTGCCCAGTAATAACTTGCTACTATGTATAATATTATAATCTGATAAAATTATCCTTGTTTGTTATGTTTGATCTGACACATGAGTGACTTTGCAGTTGCCAACTCCTTGGGTTGTATTGTCTCTCGTTCCAATTGTTGGTGGTGTGGCATTGGCATCTCTTACTGAAGCTTCTTTTAACTGGTAAGCAATATAATCACTTTATTTAAATACATGAAAAGTGTTAGGATGCTTGTTGTGAAAATTACAATTTTTACATATGTGTCTTGAACTAATCTTTTGCTATTCATTGCTTAAATCATCTGTGAACCAATGTTCCAGTTCTAGTCTTTCTATGCTTTTAATGAATTTAATCCTTGTACAATTGAAACATGAAATGGATGCTGAAATATGATAAGATGTGAAGTGACTAAGAAAATGTGTGAATGTTGTGTGTGTGCATGCAAGTTTGTTTTGATATCTCATTTCTTACTCGTCAGTGATTGTTCATTATCTGTATTATTCATGTGTGATTTGTATTATAACAGGGCTGGATTTTGGAGTGCGATGGCTTCAAATGTGACCTTCCAGTCAAGGAATGTGCTGAGCAAGAAGCTTATGGTGAAGAAAGAGGTAACTGAATTATCATATTGCAATTTTCCTGGATAATCAACTGCTAATTTATAAGTTAGTATCATTTATGAATGTGCACGGACCTTCTTTGTCTTGACCCTTGCGTGTATATCCATGGCACTTCCATAATTTTATTCTAACCCTCTTTCTTTTCCCCACTTCTGACCAGGAATCTCTGGACAACATTAATCTCTTCTCACTCATTACAGTGATGTCATTCTTCCTCTTGGCCCCAGTAACCTTACTAACAGAAGGTGTCAAAGTCACTCCTACAGTTCTGCAGTCTGCTGTGAGTATCATGCTGTCTATTTATCCATCGCACCTTATAAACTGGCTCTGTGACGATTCTGACCATGCTCATTCAAAATGTAGGGTCTGAACTTAAAACAGATATACACAAGATCTTTGATTGCTGCATTCTGTTTCCATGCGTACCAACAGGTCAGCCATCTATTCAATTTTCTGATGACACGTCTTGCCGGAATCTTTGGATGTGTTTGTTCCTTTCATTAGATATTTGGTGCTGATTTCAGAAAGTGTGTAGTTGATTCATTTGATGTAGCAGCATGCATGTACAAAGCTCAGGTCATGTGCATACATGCGCTGTATGTTTGAGCACTCACAAGCTCAGCCACTTTTGTGATTATTTGGAATTTGCCTACTGATCTTACCTTTAATTTGTTGAAGGTTTCATACATGATCCTCGCAAGGGTGTCCCCAGTTACTCATTCAGTGGGCAACTGTGTGAAGCGTGTGGTGGTTATTGTGACATCCGTTCTGTTCTTCAGGACCCCTGTTTCTCCCATCAACTCTCTCGGTAAGCATCTTTACTTGATCCACCACGCAATACAGATAGTTGTATATGGATGGCCTAGCGAGACGATCTCATACTAACTGCAACCCTAGACATAAAGAGTTCATCCAGTTGACTGCCTTTACATATTCCAAGCACTTGCCTCCTGCAGGAACTGGGGTCGCTCTGGCTGGTGTTTTCCTATACTCGCAATTGAAGAGACTCAAGCCCAAGTCTGCTTGATTGCATTTTCGTGTCATCGAGAGGAATTGTGGGAACACCGCCACACCGTCTGAATGAGCGCCTTTGTTTCGAACTCTCTTAGGAGAAGCCCCGTCCAGTTTACTAGTACGTGACTGGATCATCTGTAATTCAGTTTCCAGCACGTTAACCAGGCAAGTTTTAGAGTCCTTTACCATTCTATGCTTGAACGGTCTTATTTCTGTATTAATAAGTTCGCTGCAATACCAGTTTGATCGTGCCTTCATAAAATTTTGGGTGGTCATGGAAACATGTCTCCGTAGGGAGTGTGATCGAGCAATTAGCATGCATAGATGTCTGTGATTTGTCCTTCATAAAAGCTAGAACATATATGCAATAATGGCCATGGTGGGTGCTTACCAGAACTCGTATAAAATCCTGTGTATGTAGCTCTCTTTTGTCGACGTCGGCTCGTCAAACAGCCAACCTTTACCCCTCCTGTGAAATTGCGTTTGGATCGCTACGCTCCTAGCACGACCTGATTCCATGGCTAAAATATTTTTTTTGCGCTGACTAAAAATGTTTCTGACGACCTAGCTCAACGGGCATTAAGATTTGAGTGTAGCGATCAGGTGCCCGAAGACTTATTAAATTTCAGTCACCTGTTCTGACCGTCGGACTGGATCCAACCATCCCCATCCTCTTCCCATCCCGGCTGAAGATTTTGAATTTTAGACTGTTCGCTAGAGGCAGTACGTAAAGAAAAATAGTTGTATGCGATTTTAACTGGTACAATTGAACTCGATAAAGTTTATACTATAATATATTTATAGATTTCACTTTAAAAAACTCACTATTTAAAAGCTATTATTGTAGCAAAAGTAATAACCCGTAAGTTTGAAGTGGTGTCGAACCCATCCATAACCTCCACCTAAACCTAACCCTATCCCCGCAAACCGTCGCCGCCTCAACGCCTCCACACATGCTACCTCTTGCCACCGTCGGTGTGCCCCTCCCGCCGTCCTCCTCTAACAGGAAGTTAGAAAGTTAGTTAAGAACTGTGCATCTTTTAGCATCTAAAACTAGGTGCTAATGTGGACATAACATCTCTCTCCATAGCTACATTGTTAGCTACTCAACTGTTAGCACCACCTATAGTTGCTACATATTCAATTTATTTCTAATGTAACACCTGTTTTTAAGGTTTGCTTCTACCATACAATATAGGATTAACAACCATTCCTTCATCCGTTGGCATCGGTGCTAAGAAATATCTCTCTTCTATCATACTGCCTTACTGACTATTGTCTCATCGCTTGTTTTGTTCTTGCACTAAAAGGTTGTTGCATCGTGCTACAATTCACGTTAATATTGGTAGATTTAGTATTTACCGATAAAGTACCAAAATTATTATGTATTGACCAATATGAACTGAATTTTAAAAAGACCATATTTAACGAATCGACAATACCAAATTTACCGTAGAACGGTATTTACCGAACATACCAAACAACACCCCTATTCGGCGGTGGTGGCAGCTGCCAGCTTCATCGGAGCGCGAGCGAGGTACCAGCGACCACCAGCTTCACCAAAGTGCAGCGCGCCGCCAGCGGCTTCATTGGAGCATGTCGGCCTCGCCGGAGAGGAGAGGAGGAAGAAGATGGCGGGTGGCCCACGAATCCCCAATTCAAGCCGACGGTGAGTAAACTCAACTGAAGGATAAGGAGGAATCTTCAAGCGACTGATAACGAGCAAATACCACTAAGATTTTAGGTCAAACTTTTTCAATTGTGCAAGATATCATTACTAGTTAATATAGGGTCTGTTCTTTTTAGCTTTTCAAAATAGTTTTTGGCTTTTGCTACATTACCTAACTTTCAAACGGAGTTTTTTTAAGATAAAGTCTACAACTTAATTATAGTACACATTAAAATCCCAATATCTATATCATCCAAAATCACAAGCGAGTATCTCTCTCTCATAATCTCTGTCACAAACAGCTAAAATTCAAAAATTTCAACCAAAAGCTATAAGCCGCAGCAAAAAAGAACAGGCCCATAAGAATCCTTTGATTCATCTTTATTACATAAAAAACGTGCATGGAGTAAAACATAGTCGTATATAAAGAGCTCCTACTAAACTAGTACCTCCTCCTTTCTTTTTTACTTTAGTTTTTGATTTATTATGGTCTCCAAGATGTGACCTTGATCATTAATTTTTATAACTTTATACTAAGATATACTAATAAAATTTCAACACTATGATAGTATTTTTAACGATAAATCTAATGATATAACTTTTTTATAATCAATCTAGATAATTTTGAGTCTATTGACAGTTAAATTTTAAAAAGTTTGACGGAATGGGTTTTAAGAATGAAGTGAAAAAGAGTGGAGGGAGTAGCTAACATGCATGAATGAATCTATAAAGTTTCTTTAACACGGCTGCCCGTGCCCATCTTGATATCTCCACGTCAGTTGCTATCGTCGTCGTCGGTGTCAACGAAACTCCTCCAGTAATAGTGCGTCTTCCATACCGCGTCCATGTCCTCGATGGGCACCCCCTTGGTCTCCGGCAGGAGGAGCGCAACGAAGAGCGTCATGGCTGCGACCCAGGCGGTGAAGAAGGAGAAGAGAACGAACTTGAGGCGGCAGAGAAAGGGGAGGAACGCCTGCGTGACGGCGAAGGTCATGAGCATGTTGATGGCAATGGTTTCGGACTGCAAATGATATCTTTAAAAGCCTCGGCCAAAATTTTCTTTCGGCCCATGGCCACCGCTTGGCCTATGGCCAGCGACCGACACTCACCGCTCGCCCTTATCCTTCTCCTGACGTTGACTCGCACTTCTCTACTCCTCGCCCCTTTGGTTGCTTCCTCTCAGCCGTCCGACGCTCGTTTCTTCTTTGCTCTCGATCCTTGGCTACTGCTTCTTCTCCTCCTCCTCTGTTCTCTAGCTTCGGTTGCTACTCCTCTTCCTCCTCTATTCTTTGGCTTCGGTTGCTACTACTCCTTTCGGATCAGATCTGAGCGGATCTGACCTCTGTCGGTTCGCTCCTCGCTGAATCTACTACTACGGAGGCTCCCTATTGCCGGATCTGGCGGTACTTCGCTCGCTTGACCACGGAGCTACTCTTACGACTCGACGACACGACTCCGACTGCTTGGCCTCCGGCTATGCCCGCTTGGTCTCTTGGCATGGCTACGGTCACACGGCTGTGACTACGACCCTTCGACTGCTCCGACTACTCGGCTACTCGCCTACGACTAATCTACTCCTCTGACTACTCGGATATTCTACTACTCTGACTATTCGACTACTCTACTGCTCCGATTACTCGGCTACTCTACTGCTCCAACTACTCTACTACTTGGCTACTCTACAGTTCTACCTCATCTTCCCCCTTTTCCTGAACATCCCTTGCTTCAACTTTAGTTCAATGCTTTGTTATATTTACACCTTGATTTACCACACCCGGTTTTGGGGAATCCTAGTGGTTGTGCTGACGAAACTCGGGTTTGGGGTTTTCTCGTGTCCAGGAGCGGTTCGCCAAGCTTGAGGGTGCTCCACGGTACTAAGGTGGCTGCCGGTTGGGCTAGGTGGCCTTTATCCTCCCACTCGACTGCCTGGCACAACCGGACGAGTCGAGGAGAAGTAGTGCCGAGTGTCTTGTGTGCTTAACCCAGATGAAAACCAAAAGGGGAAGGGAGAAAAGTGGGAGGGGGAAGTGGGCCTACTTGTGTGTCAAGCTGAGAATGGATAATGCTTGGTTGGTGGGGTTGTGGTGCGGTCCTCACACGGTCGTGATCATGGACAAAGGTGCGGTCGAGGGACTTGTTGTGGTCGTGGAGCGTTGTCTTGTGGTGGTCCACCCTATCGACCTCCTTGCCCCTTGATCCTTGCCCACCTTCGTCTTCCACTATGCTCTGTCTCCCCTCCTCCGGCACTCCTCTCGCCTCATTCTATGGGTGAAACTGTGGTGGCTCAACTTTCTAGCCTTTAGTCAAAAGCAAGGATGGATGGAATGGTTGGCTTGGCTTGAGAACTTTGGTTTTTCTGGCTATGTTTGTGAGTTTCTGGCTGGTGTGTTATCGGTGGTTTTTGAAAATGCAGTGGGTATTGAGGCTGAATGGCAGTATTGAGGTTTATAAGAGAGGAGGTTTCGGCATCCTCTCTCTGTTGGGGCTGGCGCAGGGCTGTGTACAGCTGGACAGGTTCGATCACTACTACAAAAAAGTTTATATTAGACGCCTCATCACAGATGGTTCATAAAAATCGCCTGTATTAAATGCAATTACAGATGGTTCTTGATAAGAACCGTCTGTGATACTATCAAAGACGGTTCTTAATTAAGAATATGTTTCCCGCCCCACACACCTCTAAAATTTCATAATTTTTTGCTTGAGTTTGAGTAGAATTCCGTTTTGACACACCTTCAGTAAAACAGGCATAACTTTTGCATAAAGTGTCCGTTTTTGACGTTCTTGTACTAGTTGGAAAGATAACGACGAGCCCGATCCAAAAAAATGATCAGCTTGTGCCCGTCAATCTCGAAGACCCCCAAAATTGGCCATTTGTAGCCTCAAATTCGAATTGAAAGTTTTTGAATTCTGTTTTTGCCAAAATTTTTAACTTCCCTTCAAAATTTGGAGTTTGTCTCAACTACAAAGTTGTAGATCTCGTCAAAACCTTTCAAATGAGTATATATAGGCCATATAGAACTTTGCTATTTCATACTTTGAGACTAGTTATTTATATTGTATCGGTATATATATAGCCAATATCACAGACGGCTCTTAATTAAGAACCGTCTGTGATATGTCTCCCGCTTCGCATCTATAAAATTTCATAATTTTTCGCCTGAGTTCGAGTAGGACTCCTCTATAAATACTCACCCGAACCCATCCATCCCCTCCCTTCAAATGCGTCTGTGAGGTTTAGGTCTTCATTGTTTCCCGCTTCCTCCCTCCATTGTTTCTTCAAGTATTTGATTCTGTGGGGTTTAGGTCTCCATCGTAGCCTCCATTGTTGCTACTTTGTTCGTAGCCTCTTGGGAGCTTACAGTGAGGCAGCTGCTAAGAAAGCCTATCCGAGTTTGTGTGGATTGTTCTCTGCTATGTTATTTTTATTGTTTTCTTCATCGTAGCCTCTATTGTTACTTCCATTGTTTTCTGCTATGTAATGGTGGACTGTAATTTTGTGATGTTGTAATGGTGGATTGTAATCTTATGATGTTGTAATGGTGGATTGTAATCTTATGATGTTGTAATGGTGGATTGTAATGGAAATAAAATGTTCTCTGCTATGTTTGATATCGTATTTGCTTGTTTTCGCTTGTTTTCAAAAAATATAGCTAACATTTTCTGAAGCTAATTGAAAAATAGAAAAAAAATTTAGGTATAGAATGAACTATCATAGACGGTTTTGTAGTATAAACCGTTTGTGATCACACATCACAAACGGTTCTAAGTTTAGAACCATATATGATGTGCGAGTATCACAGATGGTTCTATATATAGAACCGTCTGTGATAGTGTTTTTCACAGACGGTTCTAGTTACAAATCGTATGTATTGTATTTATCACAAACGGCTCACAAACCGTCTGTGATAACTTTCGATTATCATTGACCCATAAATTCAGACGGTTCAAAAAATTATCTGTGATGACGTTTTAGAACCGTCTGTGATGATGATTTCTGTAGTAGTGGATCTTACCCCTCTCTGAGTCGTTGGTTCCTATTGCTTTGGACTGGAGGTCCTAAGTTTGGGAAAGAAACAGTGTAGGCTTTAGACCTTCACTTTGCCAGATAATGAGGCCCACTAAGGGTGAGAGAAGCCGACCGGTCCAGGACGGTCTGGGAACATCTAAGAACTCCCCTATTAAACTGGCCCTAGCAGCCCGAGAGTACCGATGACAAATTTTTCCCTATTTCTTTTTATTCTCCTTTGGATTGTTATTTGGATTGCTCTCCAATTGAAAAAGGAAAGACGAGCAAAGCAGGGGTTGGTTTGGTTTACTAACATCATCTACTCGTAGGAGCAGGGCAAGGAAGAAAAGAACAAAACACCAATTAGCTTAGTTTTTAATTTACTGAGATTGTAATTTTAGAAGTTAGCCTTTTCTTATACAATATTTTTTTTGAAAAGAGGTTGTAACTATTGGCTTTAGTTTAATTGTTTGAGATTTGGCCTAAAGGATGTAATTTCAATCTTGTAATTACTATATTGCAACAATTCTTTATTAAGTTTTATTATTACTAATTATATTGTTTAGATAGTAATTAGAGTTAGGGCTCTTTTAGCAACCTTCCTCCCCATCCTTTCTCCCGTCTCACTGCAACACACCCATCAAATCGGTCATTGATGGCGTATGAAGCAGCACGTAGATGTCAAACCCGACGATCCCCATGCGCAGCACCGGCACCACCGTGCGCCGCGGCTTGCGGTACCGTCGTCGATACCGACGACTCCTCACGGTCGTGGGGTGAGGTCTCATGCTGCTCCTGCTCAGCAGAGGCTGCGGACCTGGGGGCTTAGTGGTTGTGACGGCCATATGGTCAGGCTATGGACGACGCAGCCACGAGCGGGGAAGCCGAGGTGAGCGTGTGGACCCACCGTACGTGCAAGCTAGCCGAGTACGGAGAATAGAAGCACCCCTTTCGTTTCATACATCATCGAGAAAATTGGATTGCATGTAACTAATCAGTAATCAAACGCCGAAGTACTCAAAGGCGTTGCCGAGACGGCGGCCGGCGTAGGGGTGGGGATGGTCGGGTACGAGCACCCGGTGCTGAACAGCAGCCAGTGCCGCCGGCACCGCTTCACCGGCAGGTCGCCGATCACGCGCTTGCCCCCGTCGGGCGTCTCGAGGTGCACCCAATTGTCCTCGAAGACTACGCGGCAGATGCCGGCGGCGGGGTCCTGGCAGCGCTTGGCCTCCGGCCACCGCGAGTCGACCAGGCGCATGTTGGCGACGTAGTTGCCCTGGTAGCTCCAGCTGCAGAGCACGGACCCCTTCCGGCCGCTCTCCACCAGCAGCTCCACCACGCGCCGGCCGCCGCAGGGCACGCGGCCGTGAGGCACCACGCTGAGGTCGGTGAGGAAGAAGCCGCCCAGCGCGCGGCAGACCAGCTGCATGCCGCCCGCCGCCGGCAGCCGGTTCTCCACGGCCGCGTAGTAGGACTCGGCGCCGTCGACGGCCACCGCCGCCAGGACTACCGCCACGGCGACGGCGACCAGCGCGGCGGGGCCAGCCATTGTTCTTGATCGGTTCCTGCTTTTGTTTTTCGACGTGTTAATTAGCTGGGCGCTTCTGTTTCTCTGTGGCCATACGTACTAATACTATTTGTATGTTGGGCTCGGCTGTTTCCACAGCGAAAGCAACCGCATGTTGCTAGACAGAACGCGCGTTAGCGCTAGGGAAGTTGGTGCTGTCGAAAGAAATTAGCCAGCAAAGGCACGCTGCTATTTTTATCCAAGAAGCTGCATCCAGTTACAACTTAACTACTGCTTTAGATATTCGAGCTGTGGCCATTAGATTCCCAGCCTTCCAAGTCAATTCAGATGATTTGCATGGGTGTTGCTAGGGGTGAAAAATTCTGTATTCGATAGGATACAAATATAGTATGAATTTTTCCATCCGATTAAGAATTTCTCTTCAATTCGTATTAGTATTGGAGTTCGCATAAAACATATGCAATGCGAATATGGTATAGAATTTTCTCATCCGAATTGTTATTTTATTCAAATTATTCATATTCAAATTCGATAAAGCAGTACAAGTACTTTATTGCAGTGGACGAGATTTCTTTAATTCAATGTGAATTCATATTCCTTTAAGTGAAATAAATACATTATAATGATTAAGTGTAACTGTACGAGAATAAAGCGTCACTAATATCTTTACATTGCGTAAGTTACAAGGATATCTAGATCTGACCGAATTGAATAGAAATTCAATTCGTATTCGTTAATCATGACATTCCATCCATATTCAAGCATATTCGTATTCCTATTCAATTTAAAATACAAATACAAATATAGTTTCACTGCTATTCAATTTATATTCGATTCGTTTTCATCTCTAGGTGTTGCTTTCGAGCGTATGAAATGAGGATATAAACATCAAAAGGTGTCGGAACCAGGGAGACGGTAAATTCAGATCACCACCCCAGGGAGGCAAATTGTGAGGAGCCTGATTTTATATTTACAGGGAATCAGTTATAGGAAAAAATATATATTTTTAGTCTCTCAACTCTTCATATCATATCATTTGATTTTCTGCACCATCTCGAATACTATGTAGAACTCATCCCCTATCTCTCAATACCAGGTAAATGATATCCCTCGACATGTTTAACCCTGCCTTTGACCCACCTGGCGAAGCGGTTAGTTTGACATAGACGCCAGCTCAGATCTGACTTGTACGCCAGGTTAGAAGTTCGAACCTACTGTGCGGCCACGCGGCGGGTAAAGTATATATCGATAGTAACCGCACAAGCAAATTGAGGGTATATTCTTTTTGGCTTTTAAAAGTGGTTTTGATTTTTACTCTGATAGCCGGTTCCTAATTTTAAAGCAGAGCCGAACGAGCCGGACTCATTTTCCAATCGCCATTCGCTTACTTGCGTCCGAACTCCGGCCTACGCCCGCCGCTCGCTCTTTCAAGATATGATCTACAAGTTAATTGTAGTACACATTAAAATCCAACATCTGCCCCGGCGCCTCCTCCCGCTCCCGCCTCGCCCGCCGCGCCTATAATCCAAAATCACAAGCGATTATCTCTCTGCTTGTGTTGAATGTTGTTGTTGCTAAGTTCTCCACGAGCTAAATAGCTAAAATTTAAAAATTTTAACTAAAAATCATAAAAATTGAGGGTATGTTCTTTTGGCTTTTAAAAGAACAGGTACCTAACTTTAAGCATGGCAATGGAGCTTGCCTGCCACGCTCATTAGCGACTTCGACGACCAGCAGACCACAGTGGTCTTGATGTGCAACGCACCCGCGTTTTTAGAACTAAACATAATTACCAACCATGTGTAAACATAATTACCAACCATGTGTTTACAGTTGCACTTAACCGTGTGATTAGCATCATTGCCGTAGTTGCTTCAATTATCAAAATTTGTAAACAATTTAAATTGAGAAAGGACGACAAAGTAAATTAATAACAACTTCAACATACAGTAGAAATCACAATCATTTTCATATATTACCGAATACATAGCGAGTTATATCGGCTAAAATGAATAACAAACCATTGACTAGTGTTTTTAACCCCCGGTAAAAATACAGGTTGCTTTCCACCACCGTCATTCCTGATCCTTCCTGTGTCCAACTCGATCCTTCCCTTGTCCAACATATGTGTACAATTTGCACTTTTTTCTTGCGGTTTCTTTTTCCTTGCATTACTCGTGTGTATGAGGGGTTTCAAAGGGTATATGGGGGTTTTAGTTATGGTGATAGAAATCAAGAGGGAGATGATATTTTAAATTTTGTCGTAACCTTTGATCTTATGATAGCTAACACTTTTTTTTAGAAAGAGACATTCCCATTTAGTTACCTTTAGTAGTGATCAGCATTCTAACTAAATCAATTTTATCCTTGTTAGGAGGGAGAACAAACGAGCCTGCATAGACTGCAAGATTATACCTAGAGAGTGTGTTGTCCAACAACACAAGTTGGTAATCTCCGTTTGTTTTATGTTAAGAGTTAGATAGGCTAAGGTCCCTAGAGTCACAAGGACGAAGTGGTGAAAACTCAAAGGGGATACCGCACAGACGTTTAAGGAGAGAATGTTGGCGGAAGGGATATGGGATGTAGGAGAAGCGAATAGTATGTGGACAGAGATGGTAGCTTGTATTAGGAAGGTGGCTACAGAGGTGCTTGGATTAACCCGAGGGACAAGAGGCGAACCTAAAGACATGTGGTGATGGAATGAGGAAGTGCAAAAGGCTATCAAGGAGAAGAAGGTATGCTACAAGCACATGCATCGCAGTGAGTAAGGCATGAGGCAAGGCATATGAGAAAATTTATCAGAAGCTAAGTACAAAAGAAGGTGAGAAGGATGTCTACAAGATGGCTAAACTTCGATAAAGGAAGATGAGAGATTTCAACTAAGTTAAATTCATCAAAGACGACATTAATAGGCTTTTGGTGAAAGACGAGGAGTCAATGTTAGATGGAGGGATTACTTCAACAAGTTGTTCAATTATGACAATGACGATAGTATGATTGAACTAGATGATACTTTTGACGATACCGATAGGTGATTTATTCGAAGAATCTAGGAATCGGAAGTAAGAGCGGCCTTAAAGAGGATGAAAGTGGGTAAGGCGTTGGGGCTCGATAATATTCCTATTAAGGTGTGAAATGCCTAGGAGAAATAGCAATTGTTTGGCTAACTAATTTGTTCAATAGCATTTTTAGGTTGAACAAATTGCCAAACGAGTGGCGGAGGAGTACATTAGTACCAATTTTCAAAAATAAAGGAGATATTCAAAGTTGTACTAATTATAGAGGAATTAAACTCATGAGCCACACAATGAAATTTTGGGAGTAAGTAATTGAACACCGTTTAAGAAAAGTGATTAGCGTGACAACAAACCAATTTGGTTTTATACCTGAGAAGTCAACCGTGAAGGCGATTTTCTTGCTATGACAGTTAATGGAAAGGTATAGGGAGCAAAAAAAAGACCTTCACAAGTGTTTATTAACTTGGAGAAAGCCTATGATAAAATATCAAGAAAGGTCATGTAGTGGACGCTTCAAAGGAAAAAAGCCCCAACAAAATATATTACCCTAATTAAGGATATGTACGAAGATATTGTGACTAATATTATAATATGTGGTAGTGTTACTAATGACTTTACTATTAAGATAGGACTACACCAAGAGTTGGCGTTGAGCCTATACATTTTTGTCGTAGTAATGGATGAGGTCACGTGAGACATAAGGAGATATTTCTTGGTGTATACTTTTCGTTGATGATGTAGTGCTAGTTGATGAGAGTAGAATATGTATTAACAGAAATCTGGAGCTGTGGAGGAAGACTTTAGAATTAAAGGGTTTTAGACTTAGTGGACTAAAACTGCGTATATGAGATGTGATTTTAGTGGTACCAAGGCAGATGATGGAGATGTTAGGCTGGAAGGACAAGTAATACCTAGAAATGACATGTTTCATCATTTGGAATCAATGTTACAGTGGGACGGTGAGATTGATGAAGATACAAGCCACATGATAAGAGCGGGGTGGGTAACATGGTGCCAAGCATCTGGTTCTTGTGTGACAAAAAATCTCTTAGTAGTTAAAGGATAAGTTCTATATGATAGCGATCAGACCTGCGTTGCTATATGAAGCAGAATGTTTGGCAACTAAAAGATAACATATAGAGAAGATGGGTGTAGCGAAGATGAGAATGTTGCGGTGGATCTGTGGTCATACAAGACAGGATCGTATCCGCAATAATGATATACGTGAAAGGGTGAGGGCAACATCAATTGAAGAGAAATTGGTCCAAAATCGCTTGAGATGGTTTGTACATCTCCAACGGAGGTCTCATGAGGCACCAGTATGTAGTGAAATTTTAAGATGCACTGAAAACGTAAGAAGAAGCATGGGTCAACCAAAACTAACGTGGAAGGAAGCAGTTAAAAGAGACTTAAGATTTTGAAATGTAACTAAAGAATTAGTTTTGAATAGGAGCGCATGAAAATTAGCGATTCATGTACCGAAATCATTAAAAAAAGTTAGAGACAGTGTTTTAGGCTCTTGACTCAGTTAGCAGGTTGTACGACTTAGCGTTTTAGCATTATAGGTCTGTAAAGCTCTCGTCTCTTTAATCTTGAGGAGGTTTTATTCCTAACCTACTTCAATTTGTTTGGGACAAAAGGCTTAGTTATTGTTGTTGTTGTACTTGTGTGTATCATGCTACTTTTGGGATCCTTCCTACTCGAGGGCTCTACTTGTATTACCGCCGATCTCACTAAAGTGCGTGAGGGAAACAAAGCGACTAATGATCGAGGCACCGGGTGCCAAGGGCGGCAGCGGTGAGGATTTGGGTAGAAAGTGGAGAAGGGAGGAGACATCGAAATAGAGCAAGCAGAGCTAAGACGCTGGGGCCAAATGTACATTTCACATGTGTCTTGCACTTTTCAGTAAAATATATTATTCAACTGGAAAGAATTATTGAGTCGCATGAAATATGGCCAAATGAACTCATTCTAAACTAAACATAATGTTGTTATTCATAAGGATGGAATACTTCTCATGTTATCACATGGTGCATTCTTAGGTTTGTCAATGGCAAAGCAATGGAGAGGCAAAAGGAAGAGAATAACCACATTAGATGTCAAAGACATGAAGGAAGAAATCCCATGTAGTGAGAGAGCAAAAGAGAGAAGCCCAAGGACTTAAACTACAAGTTTTAGATAAGATTTTCAAACCCAATTTGTACCTCCCACAAGCCCAATTAGATTCAAATTCGGATTCAACTCAGAATTCAATTCAGATTCGGTTCGAGACAGCCTGACAATCAGTTACTAAAAAGGCCATAACTTTAACAAACGGAGTTTGATTTGAGTGTTCTTGGACTCGTTGAAAAGCTTATTTCAAGGACTACGTAATGGATTTGGCCTCATCTTTAAATTCATCATGAATCAAAAGTTATGATCAAAAGAATATGACAACTATAAAATCTAATTTCCTATTTGTGAGAATTCGTAGCTAAAACCATATAGAGTTGAGTTGTACTTGGTTTAGGGACCATATAGACGTCCCACGGGGCTATATAAGCCATGTATTGATATCTTTGAGAAAAATCAATTTACTAAAGTTTGTTCGAGTTTGCTACCGAAATTTCATAGGGAATTAGGAGTGTACTTCCATCAAGATCGTTCGTGGTCGGCAAAATCAACACGAGTTTTTTAGCGGATTAAAAAGTGTTCGCCCCTTGGGAATTGAGTGCACGATAGATCTTCGATTGGTGGTCATCAAAATTTACGAGGATACTTACCATGTTTTGTGTGTTTTAACGGATTAAAGAGTGTTCGTCCCGTTGATCATCGTGTCTTTTGCGCATTGGAGGATAGCTACGATTCATCAAAACTCCCTTGAAAGAATATTATATCCAAATATATCTGAGTATCCCATCCTACATCGACAAGATCGGGACGACTCAAGTTTGTAGCGTTTTGAATTCATCTAGTCTTGGTTAATTGCTTTAGAGCTATTCTAAAATTATTTACACATTGCTGAACAAATTTGGACTTACGTAGAATCAATGAACAATTAAACCTTATTTGGCCTTTGAGTCAAAATAAAGAAGGCAGCCGATTTAAAAAAGAGAGGAGAAGCCACATCTTGAGCATAAAAGAAAAAGAAAAAGAAAAGAAAAATGGAAGAAAAGAAAGTATTAGTCGAATTTGGGTGAATTAATCTTAGTCCATAAATTCAGATTGTGTATTTAATTTCTTTGAGCAATCTTGTGCTCTTAAATTCATATTATTGCAATTGGCTAGCGTCTCTCTTTGTACTTGGTGCAAAATGAGCTAATATTTTTTGATTATTTCTTTTAGCTCATTCCTTTGTTTGCATTGAGTCACATTAATCATTGCGTGTGCGTTCATACTCTTGACTTATATCTGTTGGATCAGCACATAGGCAATATTTTCTAACTTGGATTATTACTTAATTCAAGAATATCGTGAAATTCAGATTGTGTAGGATAAATACTTCCTAACTAAGCTCCACTAAATATCCTTTGCCGTGCAATTGTGGGTCACTTTTAAATCCGCTTGATCATCACTTGCTATTGTAGCCACCACCATGTGTAAGTTTTTTCATTTCAATTCACTTCGAAAAGGTAAGAACTTTACTTAGTGAAAAAAGTGAGATAGAGCGAACTCCATATATCGTATATATGTTGTAGTATTTGTGCGTTCTTTGCAGAACTAATCATGACAGGTGGAAACAATAATATGGGAGAGAAGTATATCAGGCGAGTCATTTTCAATTTCAACCTTTGAGATGGGCTTTGCGCAATGAGCTTACCGCCACTTCTTCCACCTTGAAAGAGCAACTCAAGGCGGAGATTAACAATTTTTTACAAGATATGCGTATTAAATTCAATCATCAAATGAAAGTACTACGCTCGAACATTATGAATGATATTGTGCAAGCACTTCATCCACAATAAGAAGAAGATAATTTTATTCCTTTCTATGGAAGTGAGGATCTAGAAGAGTATCTTGAGGGGGAATGGCGATTGGAGAAAGTATTTAAATTTCAAAATCTTCCCAAAAACCAAGAGGTGATGCGTTCCACTAGAGAATTTGAAGAGTATGCTTATAGTTTGTGGCATCAACAATTTGGAAATGAATTCATTAAATCTTAGTCAGATTTGAAGGCACTCATGAGGAGAGAATTTGTGCTATCCTATTATGCACAGAGATTACTTCGCTATTTAGAGAGTATCACACAAGAGAGTAACACTGTGCAAGAATATTATTTTGAACTACAAGATACATTACGTCGGGCCAGTGTCATTAGTAAACTACAAAAGAAGACATACGTCAAAAGAGAATTGAATTCTAAGATCGCCGCTACACTTCAACATAAATATTTTGGTAATATGCAAGATATTATGAATTGTGCTATTCAAGATGAGAAGAGACTTATGGAGAGACGTACACCACAGTTTTCTCCTTGTCCGTACTTCAATTCTGCTACCTTTACTAGTATAACACATGAGAAGATGACCGAGCATGGGACTTTCCCTTCGGTCAAGGAGACATATAGTATTCCAAAGCTACATATAGCACCTAAGATACACCACAACCCATGTGAGAATAAGAGTCACATAGCCAAATTTAGTTAGAGTGATAAAAGAGTGAGCTGTGTGATCCCACTATATGTGAGGTTGAGAGCATCCAAATTAAGAGTGTGAGAGAGACACTAAAAGAAAATAGAGAAATAGAAAATAGACAAAGTGAGGATGAATATGAAACTAACATATTATTATCTACTTTTAGTGTTGTTTCTCATATTATGCAGGTTGACATTAAAGATGAAGAATTGAATGTTCAACAACGGGCACCTTTGAAGGCAAATAAGGAGGAGGTAACCACAAGAGGGGATGAAGTGATTGCTGCCTCGTGGATACATCCAAATAATTTTAAAACCCCAACACTTACATCATCTGAGAAGGATGACAAAGGTAACAATAGTGCTGCTGAATTTAATTGTGCAAAGGTGAGTAACTGTGAGAACTCATATGATTAACTGAAAATTCCATGTTCTAAAATTTCTGTGCTTAGTTTACATAATGTGAAATTGATTACACACAACGAAGTCTTTTCTAGAATATCTCCTAATGATTCCTTGTACTATATCATATTTGATGGTCGTAGAGAGCTATCTAGTGTGACTGGTAATGTTACTGAAATTTTGTGTTCAAGATCACTAATTAGTTAAACATAATATTGTTATTCATAAGGATAGAGTACTACCTCATGTTATCATATGGTGCATTCTTAGGTTTGTCAATAGCAAAGCAATGGAGAGGCAAAAGGAAGAGGATAACCACATTAGGTACCAAAGACATGAAGGAAGAAAACTCATACAGTGAAGAGAGCAAAAGGGAGGAGCCTAAGGACTTAAACTACAAGTTTTAGATAAGATTTTCAAGCCCAATTCGTACCTCCCACAAGTCCAACTGGATTCAAACTCGGATTCAACTTAGAATTCTTTGGATTTGATTCGGGACAACCTGACAGGCAGTTACTAAAAATGTTATAACTTTAACAAACAGAGTCCGATTCGAGTGTTCTTGGACTCGTTGGAAAGCTTATTTCAGGGGGGCTACACAATGGATTTGGCCTCATCTTCAAATTCATCACGAATCAAAAGTTATGACCAAAGTAATATGACGGCTGTAAAATCTAATTTTCCTTTTGTGAGAGTTCGTTTTAAAACCATATAGGGTTGAGTTGTACTCGGTTTGAGAACCATATGGACATCCCAAAGGGCTATATAAGCCATATATTAGCAGCCTTTAGGGCACAGACCACCTTTGAGAAAAATCAATCTACTAAAGTTTGTTCGAGTTTACACCGAAATTCCATAGGGAATTAGGAGTGTTCTTCAATAAAGATCGTTCAGCCTTTTCGCTAGGAATTGGGTGCACGATAGATCTTCTCTTGGTGTTCTTCAATCTACAAATTGATTATAGCACATACTGTAATGATTTCATTTATATCGGTTAAAACCGTACACATGTTTTATTACTCTGTACTTGCTCTCACGAACAACCCAAAAATTATAAGCCAAAACAAAAAAAATCCTAAAGGTCAAAGTTAAAAGATGGCACTTCCACAAAAGAGTGTGTGTGTGGCTAGGCTCAATTTTGATTTCCTTTGTTTTTTTATGGCTCCAAGAGAGATTTTCTTGAGAAATTGAACTTCAAGATCCCATTTAGAGCGCAAGAATTTTAAAGAAAATTTATAGTGAAACTGTTTAATTCTACAGTGGTTGTGTTCCTTTCGGTTACGGTTAATGGTTTATAGTTGTGGTTAATAGTTTTTGACTCTAACGTGAGCGTTTGTACAAATAAATCAAATACCGATAAGTTATTTAAAAAATTATTTCAATAAACTGTTTCAAAATAATAATAAAGAAATCAACCTGTTTGTAATTTTAAAGAAATTTGTAATTTATAAGCAATAGCCTGAAAATAACTGCGCTTACGTGGGCGTCTCCAGGAACAGCTCGATCCCTCGCGTGTCACCATGCGAGCGGTCGATTTCCGATCCAACGGCCAGCATCTAGCCATTCCATCACCGCTCCCAAAAGGCGAAACGAGGGAGAGAAGAAGCTTCGCGTTGAGCCGCAAAGCCTTAAAAACTTTCCCTTCGCGAAGGCGAATCCCCAAAAGTCCCAAACACTCCTCCCGTCTCTCTTCCCTCTCTCTTCCCGTCGATCGAACCCACCCCCCGTTCGATCCATCGATCGATCGGCGATGACGCTGGGCAGCTCCGGCGCCGGATCGAGCGTCGTCGGTGAGCAATCGCCCCCGGTCTCGCGCTCCTCCTTTCCCCCTTTCTTTCCCTCGGATTTTTTTGGGCCAAGAAAACCACGCGATTTGGTCCGGTCTGGTCTTGTGATGTGGTCGTCCGATCTGGTTGCTCTTGATTTTGTGTGGTTCGAGCCAGAACACGCATCTTAGAGAAGATATGTGAGAGATTTGGCTCAAAGCGATCTGGCGGTGCCAATGCGTTAATTAGGAAGAAATAGTTGCGAGGCGCGCGATTAGACGCCATGTAGCTATCTGTATATTAACTTGCGGTTGCCGCATATGAATCGAATGATCTTTGACGGCGATACGATTGAACACTGCGAGTTGGGTAGGTTGTTTTTGGTTGTAGCGAAATAGCGGTGGTTTCTTGAGAAAGATGGAATTGCGTGTGCGCTAGGATGTGCTGCTTAGGACCTTTAGGTGCTAGGATGGATCAGCGTGTTCTTATATGATAATCTGTTCTCATCAATGTTGAAAGTTGTCCTTAAGGATATATATACAATAGATCAGAGTAAAGGTAAAAGTGGAGGGAATGCATGGAGCATTGTATGTGACATATACTTCTGTTATTTGCTTGTAAGAATCAATTTGGGTAGATCTTTCAGAAAGGTGTATAAATGATATGTGGGTAGTAGTGTTGCAGTAATGGGTGATTTGTCACAAAATTAGAGTATGGCGGTGCCTTGATTTGATTTTGGATAAACTGGGAACAAGGTATCAGGTACTATTATATAAGAAGAGGATTTAGCACATGCTGCATGTGTACCTCCACATGCGCGCCAAGCGTATTATACCTATGCGGTGCCTAGACCCAATTTTTAGAGCACTGCTCATTATACAAGAATAAGATTTAGCATATGCTGCGTGTGTACCTGCGCATGAGCGCCAAGCATATTGTAGCCATGCTGCTTATATTTGCTGTGCAGAGATGGTCACCAAGTATATTGTAACTGCTCATAATTGAGTACATAGGACATGGTTTTGGTGAGGAAATATCAGTTATTTAGAACAGTCATGTAAATGTGCAGTAACCACCCAAGACCCATGTGTTGTAGTAACTAGAAGGGAGTAGAGGAGTATAAGATATGGATGCGTGTTCTCCTCTGTTAGAGGTTCCGAACAGCCATTAAATGAAACTATATTTCTTTCTTTTCTTCCAACCCAGTGCTTATAGGTATATATGTATAGCCAATAGGCCAGCTCATCTCCACTCAGTATTCTATCCCTTTCCAACTAATCTGCATGCAAAGCCTAACAAACTCTCTAACAGACTATCCCATTTGTCTTTTTAGCCAGCTGTTGTGGATGCTGATTTCTTGTTACGGCGTGTATAAACTTTGCCGATGAAAGCGTCCACAACACTTGCGCCCTCCTGGAGAAATAGCTCGTCCTCGAGCTGGAATGTCGGGTGCGCCTCCTTGAAGTCCTTCAGCTGTTCCCAGGTGGCCTCAGAGTCTGGACGGCCCACCTAGCGAACCAATAGCTCCCAATTGCCCCGGCCGAGGCGTGCGCGACTGACTGCCGCCGGAGTGGAAACAGCACGGCCGCGAACCACTGGAGGGAGTGGCATCAATCCTGTTGGAGGATCACCATGGAATGGTTTGAGGAAGACCACGTGGAATACATCATGCAGCTTAGCCTTGGGAGGAAGGCGGAGGCGGTAGGCGACAGGACCGACACGCTCCACCACTTGATAAGGCCCGTAGTAGCGTGGTGCCAGCTTCCCACCGGATTTGTCGATGATGCCTGCTGCTGAACGGTGGTGTAAGCGTAACCAGACCCAGTCCTCGACATTGAACTGGACGTCGCGATGTTGGTCGTCGTAGTGCTGCTTCATATGGTCCTGCGCTTGTAGCAAACGGTCCCGTATCTCTGCCAGGAACACGTCGCGGTCCTCCAACTGCTTGTCGACAGCCGCCACCCGTGACAGTCTAGGCTGATACGACATCATCGTTGGGGGTGGACGACCGTAGACAACCTGAAAAGGAGTTGTCCGAAGTGCGGTTTGGTAGGAAGAGTTGTAGCAGAACTCCGCCCACGGCAGCCAACGAAGCCAGCTGCGTGGTCGATCGCCGGCAAGGCACCGGAGATAGACGCCGAGCACGCGGTTGGTCACCTCCGACTGCCCGTCTGTTTGTGGGTGAAAAGCGGAGCTGAGTCAAAGGTCCACCCCGGCGAGCGTGAAAAGCTCCGTCCAAAATGTGCTGGTGAAGACGGGGTCGCGGTCGCTGACGATGGAGTAGGGAATGCCGTGGAGTCGTACAATCTGGTCGAAGAATACGCGCGCCACTGATGTTGCCGAGTAAGGGTGCCCCAGCGCGATGAAATGGGCATACTTGGAGAAGCGATCCACCACGGTCAATACCATTGATTTGTTGCTCAGCTTTGGAAAGCCCTCCACGAAGTCCATGGCGATGTCAGACCACACCGAAGAGGGCACCGTAAGTGGCTGTAGGAGGCCAGCCGGATGGAGATGCTCAGTCTTGTTCCGTTGACATATGGCGCAGCTTTGGACAAAATCACGAACGAGCCGATTAGCGTGAGGGTTGTAAAATGAGGCGCGGAGGCGATGCAATGTCTTCTGGACGCCTTCGTGGCTGGCTCCATGGGCTGCGGCGAGAATGGTCGGCCATAGAACGGAAGAGTCAGGCACGAAGATGCGGCCGTGGTGCAGAACGAAACCATCTACCACTGTCCAAAAAGCACCCGCAACGCCCTGCTCCACTTCGGCGCGTTTGGCGACAAGGTCAGGAAGATTTTCCGCCTCACTGCGAAGTTCTTCGAAGAGCTGTAAGTCAGGACGGGAGATGGCACATGCCAGCGTCCACAACACCATGTGTTGACAACAGTCCCCACATAAAAAAAGAAAAATGAACTTGTTACGTATAGAGGAGATTGTACTGATATAGAAAGCCTTTGGTCACGCTACTTGCTGTGAGACTGCAGTGGTTCTTCTGTGTTGATTTTGTATGTGTGTATGCATGCAGGTTGTGCATCATAAATTTCTGGGTATGTTGATTGGTTCTAATTTGCTTTCACTAGTAATCTGGGTCTCTTCTTAATTTTCTTCTAACGTAATTGATCAATTGAGTAGCTTTCCAGCTTGTCTGCATTTTGAACATAACATTTCTTAGTGTTTTAATAACCAATTGGGACTGTGTAGCTTAAAACAGCCGCGCTGAAATTGTTTTGCTTCAGTAATCGTTGTGATATATGCTCACCGAAGTTCATTTATTTTTTAATAATATTCTACTAATTGAACATTGTGTGTAAAGTTACAAATTTTCTTGGTACTGTTCAGATTTGAGATCTACCATAACTTTGTAAGAAAAATTATAGTTTCAATTATTATATATGGAGCTGCTAAGCACCGTTGGAGTGTCTATGCTAAGGATAAGCAATGCCTTGCATGAAATCGATGCTGACATCTTCTGGGTGTCTGGAATTTGGTGATTCCCATAACAGGGTTTTTCTTGCAGAGAGAACATACACACACACACATCCTTCTTCATTTTCCCAAGTCCCTAACAACAGCTCTATGAATTTTTCTTTTGCTTCACAAGAAAGCTGCTGACAGCAACTGATCTGCTGTGCACTTGCCCCCTCCATGAGAGAACGGTTCACTTCAAGAAATAAGCAATTATATCCACAAGTTCATCAAATTCTGCTCCAGTATATACCTATTAGAGAATACATATACATTGCATTATTTCTTTTGGAGCTGACTAATATGTAAAATGCCTGCAGTTCCTCGGAACTTCAGGCTGCTAGAAGAGCTTGAGCATGGGGAGAAGGGCATTGGAGATGGAACGGTGAGCTATGGAATGGATGATGCAGATGACATCTACATGCGATCATGGACTGGCACCATTATTGGCCCACATAATGTGAGATTTTGGGCTCTTTACCCTTAATCCCACTCACAAATTTATTCCACCATTGCCCCTCTGGAAACTAGTAAAAGAAATTAACATCCACCTATTTTGTTTTTCTTTGAATGTCTTTACCATCTTACTGGTTACTGCTCATCCATACGGCTCTTTATTGGTGAAAATGGCTAGTGATAACGGCAGCAATATATACACGAAGAGGATTAGGATATATATCTAGCCTTTCAATTCCCTTCCATTTGACACTACACCAGGAAAACCACTTACAAGTTAAATTCAACATACTGGAAAAGGCATTTTAAGAAATGTTGAGACAAGTTGCACTTGGCTTCTCTTGTATTGCTTCTTTTAGCTATTTACTTGTATTTTGAGTTATCTGAATCTCTTGTATCTTACCTCAATCTTGCAGACTGTCCATGAGGGTCGCATCTATCAGCTGAAGTTGTTCTGCGACAAGGACTACCCTGAGAAGCCACCATCTGTTAGATTTCATTCAAGAATCAACATGACATGTGTTAATCACGAGACTGGAGTGGTTCTCTCCCTCCCCCTCTCCCCACACGTCCTTGCACATATAGAATATACGTTTCTGATTGATATGTAGGCTACTTTTCTGATTGATATATCCATTTGGTTGCGTTCATGTAGGTTGACCCGAAGAAGTTCGGTGTGCTAGCAAATTGGCGGCGCGAGCACACAATGGAATATATCTTAACCCAGCTCAAGAAAGAGATGGCAGGCCCGCAGAATCGCAAGCTGGTGCAGCCTCCGGAAGGGACATTCTTCTAGAGAAGGGCTTGCTGACCCATCTCCTGATACAACAGCAGCGACGTATGTCCATCCACTGGGACTTCAGAAATAGCTTCTGCATCTGGTGCCTGCGCTTGTTTTCCAGTTTTATGTGCTATGCCCTGCTATATGTGAACCACCGCGATCGGGCGCGAACTTTGTTCATTGCAGTTTGCCTGGTGCTGTTAATGAGAGGTGCCGGTGTGGCAAATTAGTGGTATTAAGGATGTGTAATTCAAGCTGCGCCAAGGGAATGGGCAATTACAGCATTTTATTGCCTGCATAATATGGTCTGGCCAAACTAATTTGCTATGATTTTTTTCAGGTGAAATCATCTGTATTGAGTTGACGGGGTGAGAAGCAGCAATTATTTACTCTGCCAGTTTTCCATATGGAAAATGCTTCACTTACGATGGCAGGCGTACGATGCTTTTATGTACTATGAAAATTGTTCAGCGCACTCACTCAATGTTTGTTCCAGATACAGTAAAGTTGGTCCGGTTTAGTTACAGTATGACATGAATGGTAAATGGGTCGTGTTGGTTATGTCTCACTAGATGTGCTGTGCTATGCTGGGTCGGTGTCTCGGCAGGTGCGCTGGTTCAGCACGCTGCGAACAGTAATTTTTTTTTATAGTACTACAGTAAAATTATTTATAGTTGATGGTAAAATTACTTGTATTTAACGTGAATAGGTGATATGGTATTATTTGTGATAGTAAAAATATTTGTGGCTTAGCGACTGATAGTAAAATTACCTATGATTCACAGTAAAATTATCTGTAACCGGGAGTAAAATTAATAGGCTCTCGATGGCTTGTTTGGCTAGGTGTGCTTGGACTGATCTGATACGATCTGATCTTTCTTTGTGTCATATCTCGATTAAAGAACAGACAAGGGAATAGACACAAATATGGTATAATAACTTATTCAAACAAACCATATTAGATCTAATCGGACCGTGCACTATCTACCTCTGCCGTGCCGGGCACATCTCTTGCCGACCCCTTCTGTCGTGAAGTCAAGTCAGAAGTCTCTCACAGTAAAATAATTTAAAGGAACGAGGGACACACCTCCATTGCATGGGTTAGAGCTGTTCAAATAAGCTGTGCTGTTGTAGGTCGGTTTGAGGTCTGTTAGTGTAGACTTGGTTCGAGCATAGCAATAACCCGTTTAGACAATGGGTCTTACCGGTATGGCCCGGCGGATCGTACCTGGGCCGCGTGACCGGCACGGCACAGCTCAATAAAATTATTCTATATTTTTTATAATTTTTTCTTAATTTTTTCTATTTTTTTCTACTATTTTTTAATTTTTTTTATCCTTTTCCGGACTAAACGGCCGTGCTATACCGGTATGGTATGTTTAGTACTAATCGTGCCTGTACTGGTACGACATGGTCACAGGTTACGGCACGGCTTGTTTAACTCTAATTGTGCTTGTGCTGGTACGGCACGATCACAGATCATACCTGGGTCCAGTCCTCGACTCGTGAGCCAGCACGATCTGATTTGTCTATTTTTCGTGTCTAAATAGGTTATGTTTATCTTAAATCCGTACTGTACTGATCTGGCACGGTCCGTTTAGCAGCTCACGATATCTTGGTCCACAAGCGCAGTACCTATCCTCCTGTTCTTTTTTCTGCGTGCAGCTTCGGGTTTGGATTTGAACGAGCAGCAGGCAAACGCGTCTACACTTGTCTTGCATGGGGCCAGCTGATGGTTCGCTCGCATCCTACTACTATCGTACCGGAGAACGTCGTATGTATAGCAGCATTCAATGAGTGAAAATCAGTACAGCATATGCTGAATTCAGGGGGGCGCTCGTTTTAACGGATTTCTGATTTTTAATTAAAATTTTACTGTAGTTGGTTATTTTACTATAGCTAATTTGACTTTTTAGGCATAATTAATTTTAAAAAAATATAAAAATAGAAAAAACATGTTAACCCATTAGGGACAATACAAAGGAATACGAAAAAAAGAAAATATAAAAAAGCATAAAATATCTAAAAAAATTCAGAAAAAGACGAAATAGTAAATAGTGAAAAAAAAAGTAGAAGCTAGAAGTTGAAGCCGAAAAAAAACCGAAACGATACTATGGCGTTGATGGGATTTCACTTCTTTGAACTTGTCATTACCAGTGAATTCAAGTTAGCATCTGCACTAACACCAGTGAATTCTATATGCACGAGAACCATTAAAAAATTATCCTCATCTGCATAATCATACTCAACTGCCAACCTGCAAAATTATCCTCATTTTGCGGGTAATTAACTCAACTTTAAGGGGTTATTTTGTTTCAGGTGAGTTAGCTTTCCACGAGAATCTACAGGAAGGTTGCTTCTCATTGCTACTTCATTTTCAAGTCAACTCTTCATGAGAAGTAGGATAGTCATTTTGGGAAGTTAGGTATTTGACACAGTTCCACGAGATCCGAATGAGAAGTTAGGAGTAGGAGCTATACCAAACACAACCTTAGAATTGCTTGAGTAGCAAAGCAAGCTCCTTTAGCATCGATCTACGGGGTCACCATTGTGAACTGCTTATTTGTTGGTTATATTTGGAAGGCAAGATATCTAGTGGACATGAGCCAATTTGTGCACATATGCACATATGGAATCATGGTCATCCGATTTGAGCCGTGCAGCCAAGATCCACGTGGGAGCCTCCACCTCCTCTACTTGACATTTTTGCGAAAACCTCCGCGACCGATATTATGAAGAGAACTCCCGTGAGCTAGGATTAGGGAGGCGCCGCGCCTGCAACACCTCCATCTCCTCCGGCACCGCCTCCCACCTCCATCACCGCTCTTCCTCCGACACCACCTCACCTCCATCGCCGCCTCTCCCTCCAGCATCGCCTCTCCCTCCAATGCCCCTCGCTTTGATGGCTTGCCCCCTCCATCGACAACGTTGTCACCGCCCATCCACCTAGGCTAGAGCCGCCGTCCCCAGCCATCCACCCGAGCTAGCACCACCTCCCATCCCCGCTGCTCCCTCTTCCATTGACGCCACCTCCATCTCCTCCTGTGTCACCTCACATCGTCGTTGCTCCTGTTGTAAGATAAAGAATGACCGACTAGAGGGGTGGGTGAATAGGAGGTAATAAAATTATTGTAAGATAATTATAATCTAACAAATTTAATTTACAATTTAAATCTACACAATTTTAGTAACCCAAATGCACCTTAAAAATAATAACTACACAAGGCTCTAAAACATTTAATTACACAAAAGATTGAATATAAAGAGACAAATGGAATCACAAAATATCAAAGTGACCCACGATATTTTAATGTGGTGATCGGAAACTTGCCGATTTCTCCTAGTCCACATTGAGGTAAACCCAAACAAATTGGACTGACTCTACGAATTAAGTCTTTCACCTCAAATCCACTAGTGGTTGCCCTTTCTCCGCTCCAGAGATGGTGGACACCGAACCACTCATAAATCGGCGTCGGGTCTCTTCACAAGCTCCTTGAAGAGATCACCACGCAAACCTCCGCCAAGCCGTCTAGGTGCCGGTAAGCACCAAGAGTAATGAATTGTAACTTCGCTTGACGGCAACCAAGTTTCAATGATCAATCTAAAATGAATATACACTTGATTTTGCTCAAAACTCCTGAAATGAATGCACACTTAAGAAAGAAGGTGTGAAATGAATGCTCAAGGCTCAAAAGATGTTCAATGCAAGTTCAGCAGTATATTCTTGAGCTAGTGGGGGTTATTTATACCCTCACCAATCAAAATTAATTGTTACAAAAAATAATCCTGAAAAATCAAGGATAACGGTAGTACTGACATGTATTTTGCGGTACTACCGCAAAGTTCTATAGCACACAGTAACAATTATGTCAGAATGTCAGAACTAGCCATTGAAAGCTGACGCGGTACTACTGTCGTTGTAAATGCGGTAGTTCCAATCATCAATAGTTCCGTTTTATCGGCGCGGTACTACCATTTTCCTCGGGTCCAAAAACAACCCACTCTAGAAAAAAACCGTACCGCTGGATTTTTTTGGTGCTTCCGAAGTTCGATAGTTTCGATTTTGGGTGCAGTACTACCGCACTATGGTAGTTCCACCGTGTATTTTTCGGTACTACTGATTTCGGCAAGCCTAAGTCTTAAGGTGGGTGCTCTCTGAAAAAATATACCGCTCAGCATCTCGGTACTACCGAGTTCCGGTAGTTCCTCAATTTACACGTCGGTACTACCGGACTCTAGTAGTTCCGCAATATGCACTCCGGTACTTTCGTTTATTCTGACGGAGCACAGTTGATTTTTAAACTTAATTTTAAGTGCATGCGTGATCCTAGATTGATCCAAATTGCATAAGAACATGCTATCAAGTTACTTTCTATGATTTCTCTTAATAGTACGGTGACTATCATGTAACCCGATCTTCCAACCTTTCTCCTAAAATCGGCAAAATATGAAAGTGATTCTATACTACTTGTACCTTTGTTTTAAGCCATCTTGATCCTCTTTTCATCCTTTAGAATACATCTTTCCTTTAATATGCTCACTTTTGGGATTTAACCTATGCAATACTCAACACATATATTAGTCACATATTCATATATTGTTATTAATTACCAAAACTATTTTTAAGGGCCTAGATACTTTCACCTGTCCGCTGCCCCGTTCTCATCGCATGAGGTATGTGTGATCACGGTGACATTTTATGTGGCTTTGAAGGAGGTATCTTGATCGATATTTGATGGGCATTATAGTTGAATGGAGTCAATAGAAGATGTGAGCAATGCTGTGCGGCCACTAACATTGCTAAATTGATTTGATTGATTGAATTACTTAGCACAAAACCAAGAGAGAATTTTGAAGGAACTCCAAAAATTTTAAATGGAACTGCAAATCAACAAATGATTTTTAATTTTTACAAACACAGTAGTCCCATATTTTTGGGATGTTACAGCTCTTTTCTCGCAACTCTTCAAATGCCTACGGCAACTACTTGTGCCATTCCCTCGGTCAGCCTTAAATAGTCTTTTACAATGAATGCATTGGGCTTCTACATGTTTCTTACCAGCATATATAGGCTCAAAATCAATCCAGATATCTGATTTAAGTTTGCATCTTCTAGTTCTACTTGAATATCCTAAATCATCTGCATGAAAGCATATATTTGACAAGATTAATTGCATATCTTAAATGATGTGACACTTTTATGACAAACTAGTGACACTTTTATGACAAACTAGTAGTAGCAGATTTCAAAACTTAGCATGCCCAAGATCACTTTTTGTTTCCTCAAGAGACGGAGAAATTGCAGATGGGGACCTTGACTGTGAAGTAGGTAGGGACCTCGCCTGTGTCATAGGGACAACATCCTTGGAGACATCATGAGCCTTATCCCTGGAGATCTCACCATTGTCACTGCCGGTGACCTTAGCCGTTTCGCCACTGGGGGCTTCTACTGCTTCATCCCATGGGCTTTCCATTTTGCCACCAACAAGTTGCTCAAAGAAACTCCCGCTTGTTCATGAACATCCCGTCCTCGTTGTGCAACATGCGGCGGCACATGACCTCGGTCATGTCCTTCTTGGCCAGCCCTCCCTCTTGAGCCTCCATAGAAATTACACTTCTACCACATAGTTGTGCAACATGCGGCGGCACATGACCTCGGTCATGTCCTTCTTGGCCAGCTCCTAGCCCTCCCTCTTGAGCCTCCATATAAATTACTCTTCTGCCACATAGCATATTTAATACCAGGACATGACAATACAAATATAAGGAGGGGGCCATGATTTACAAGATGTTCATTCATCTTTCGAAGACTGGATGTTCAATGCCCAATATATCAACTTGAAAATTAGAAAATTTTGGATCACCCAAGATGCGCAGAATCCAAATTGATACATGAAAATGCTAAACAAAGAATCTAAACCCAGAAAACACCTAGAATCTAAACCAAGTGGGCACACTAGATCAAAGTGGGGAAGAATCTAAGCCAACCTGACTTCTCTAGGGATGAAGAGCTAGACGTGAGGCACTGGCATGTGTCGTAGAGGCCAACGTACCTGTCCTCATCGGCGACCGCTAGAGGGTCAGAGATTTGCGTAGCTTGAAGAAAGGCGAGAGTGCAGTTCATCGAACGGTCGGTGTCCACAAATCTAAGCATTCGATGTTGCAAAGCGCAAGAATAGGAAGGGGATCTCGGGTGGTCTGTGGTAGGGCAGGCGCACCTACAGAAGGAGATGGCAAAAGGGAAGGGGTCGTCGGAGTGCTCGATGGCGATTACCCTACTGCTGCGGCCGCCGGGGTCGGAGGAGAGGTCGAAGAGGTACGGGTGCTGCACCGCGAAGGCACAGGAGCCCTTGGCGCCACTAAGCGTGCACACCGACAGCTAGGGTTCGGAGTCGACGCCCCAGCGAAATGGGTGATGCGGTGCGAGCAAGTGCGACCCAACGGCTATGCGGGACAGCCTGCCTCCAACTGCTTATGGTTTGGTGGGTTTTTGCGGTCCCATAAGTAGGCTATTTTTGCAGGTGGGCTAGCAGTTCCGCAAACAAACCCGCCCCACTTACACCCATAGCTGTACTTATGCAAGCTGGAGATGCAATTATAGTAGATGTATATGTTTGTCTTAGGGTGGAACCATTACTTAGTGAGCTTGTATCCAGGCTCAAGACTTTCGAATTATTTGGTGATCTAGCATCTAGATTCAATATTTTTGAGTAATCTGGTGATCTCATATCGAGATCCAATATATTTGAATCACTTGATAGTGACCTATTATTCAAGCTTGATACTTTTGAATCATCTGGGGGTATAGCATCCAGATCCAATATTTTTGAATATTTTGGTGATCTCATACTGAGACCCAATATTTTTGAATCACTTGATGATCTGATATTTAGATATGATATTTTTGAGGTTTCCAGTGATCTGGTACCCAGATCCAATATGTTTGAATTGCCTGATGATCTGACACCCAAATCTAATGCTTTTGAATATTTTTCTTCCCTTCTGGGAAGAATATCTAGAAGTCTTGGTCCAGGAGCCACTTCTGAGGGCATATGATATGGTGATCTTACCTATTTTTCTTCAAGCTTCATATGATTGAGGTAGTAAGCTAGCCCATTTAATACATGAGCTTTTTCTTTTTTTATTATTTGCATGCTAGAGTAAATTAAGCAAACCTTGGTGCAATTATGTTGATGAAAAATTATGATTAAAGCGCTCAGGATCCCACTCCCGTAGCTAGGGTAATTTTCAAGAGCTCATTTGACTAATCCATTCATATTTCAGTTGGGGCGTCATTTCCCTATATTGAGACAAGGAGGCAACTAACAGAGTTAGTTTGTAATCATGAAATGGTTCTTCACACATTATCTTTTTTATGTTATGTTGAATGCCTTTCACATAAAGGATAATATCTCTTTTAATCAATACCTTGAGGAGAATGTAATATGATATTATATAGTGTTACCAACAATCATATACATAGCTTGACCATCATCTTGCCTTTCTAGATGATACTTCCATGAGGATGTTATGAGCCATGAATATTTGATGATGACTTTTGGCCAGCACCCAATCATGACACAGTAATATAAATTAACATGCATGCATTTCATACAAAATTGCTGCCTTAGAGAGTGTTCCCGATCATTCCAAGGTAGTCCTTCATTTATTTGCATATATTAGCCTAATGAGGCAGGAGTAGCAGCTAGGCTTCAGAATTTCACGAAAGCTAGAAAGGGAAGCATATAACTGCCTATTTTGTATGGTTGTCGTTCATGAGTTATTTTATTGGTGGATAGGCTTACAGAGAGATCATAGAGACTTATACAGTGATTATGATGGTCTTTTAGTGACTTCGTTTGTAAGAACACCTTATTGTGTATAATTTGCTTCTTCTTTTGAGGCTAAAGTGTAGGAAAAGAGTGAGCATTCTTTGTGATTATTTGTTGCAATTTATCTATATCGCTATTATGCATTTTTGCTAAAACTTCTTTAGTAGATATCTCATTGATAATATTCTTTTTACCCGAAACAATTTCTGTGAATTGACTTAATAATGCTTCTTCAGGTTTAGAGCAAAATTTTAATTCTACTTCTTTGTCCTTGATATTAAAATTGATATTATTTTGTTACAAAAAGGATGAATCATTGAAAGAAATAGTGTTCCTAGAATAACTCCTTATTTTAGATTTTTTTCATAAGTAGAAAAGAAGTCTTAATGCAAACACCAGAAATACAAATGTACATCTCAGAAAGTTTGAAATTTACTTTGAGAGCGTTTCTATCAACACCATGGATTTTGTGAGTTAATTTTTTAAAATATTTGAAAGCAGTAATTCATTCTCAAATACAATTCACGTCTACTCTAGAGTCAATTAAGGTTTTGTATTTGAAATAAAATCCATAAGTGAACTTGTAGGAGATTTCTATATATTATTTTTGTTTAAAATATGTTTCTATAGAGCTCACAACTTCTTGATTATTTTGTGGAATTGTTTCTTCTTTAGATTCGTTTTGAATTTCTGCTTTTTCCTGGATTTATAAGATTTAAACTCTCTAAAGTTCTCGTAGCTCTTTCTTTGTATAGTTTTGTTTTTGAATGAGGTCATTTAGATCCAGCTATTTGTTCACTTTTTATGATTCTCTAATTCTTCAAAAAACTTCATCTATGAAAAAATACTTTTTATGTTAGATATCTTTACTAACTTATCTTTATTAATTTTGATTCTTGATAAAAGAATTCTTTTACACCTGACCAAGGACATACATCGCATCAAAATTTCAAAACTGAAAGTATAGCTCACACAATGCCACACCAACCTCGAGGGGTTGGGGATACAAATTTATAGGCCGCTAACCACCAAGCATATGCCAAGATGCTAGTCCTAGATGCTAGTCTAAAGCTGTCCTAAAGCTAGTCTAAGATGCTGTCCTTAAAGGAGATGTCATCCTTAAAGGAGTCAAGATGCTGTCCTTAAAGGAGATGCTGTCCTAAAGAGAGAAGAAACAACAACACAACAACAACACAATGACTTATCCATCACTCTCCCTAAGTCTTGTGCGCTGCCTTGTGGAAAAGTTGAACCACCCCACCCTAGAGCAGAGCTCGAGGAATTTGACCTCCCAAGAGGCTTGGTGAGCGTGTCCGCAAGTCGATCCGTGGTGTTGATGTAGCTCGCCTTGATGTCGCTTCATCCAAATGACCTCGGATGAAGTGGTACTTCACCCGGATGTGCTTGCTCCGCTCGTGGAAAACGGGTTCTTTGCCGAGCCAGAGCGGACTTGTGCCCACCCCGAGCGCCACCGCTTCTGTCTTTGCCGAGGAGATCACCGCGCCGAGCGAGCCGAGCGCTCGAGTCGGCGGTGGACGCCGCTATGTACTCGGCCTCACACCGACAGGCCACCACCGCTGCTTGACCGATCGCCGCCTAACGAGGCACTTGCCGAGGAAGAAGAGAATCCCGCTTGTGCTCTTGCCGTGTCGATGTCGCCGCGTGGTCGCTGCCGCATTACGGCGAAGTGTGCCGCACGACACTCGTAGTGCAAGCCGTAGTCGGAGGTGCCCGCAACGTAGCGAGGATCCTCTTCACGGCCGCCGATGCTCCGCCGCTTGCCGCCGTGATGAACCGACCGACGAGCCGACAAATAACGCCAACTGCACGTGTGGGACGAGGTAGCGAAGGTCGCCCACAATGCGCCGCAGATCGCGTCGCGCCCACCTCTCCGCCGTGCTCTCACGACTCGCCTTCACCTCTCCTCCATAGGAGGTGGGCAAGGTTGCGTGAGCCCGCCCGCCACTCGACGGTGCGCTTGGCGAGGCGGTCCGACGAAGGAGATATGAGCTGTCCCGGTGGACCTCGATCCCGTGTAGAAGGAGAGGAGCCCCAAGTCGCCATCCGAAGACGGTCTTCATTTCCGCCTTGAACGCCTCGACCTCGGCCTCCTTGGAGCCGGTGATCACCAGTGTCGCCGACGACGCCACCGCCAGGCGTTGCCGCTTTGCCCCGCCGCCAGACCGCAGCTGTGTGCGCTCTGCTGAACCCCATTTGCTTGAGAGTGGAGTCCAGCTTAGCGCTCCTGTGCTCGTGGTGCTCGCCGCAGTCGTGAGGGCCTTGCGAGGCGGAGAACCTGCCCTCCTTGCCGGGATGACAAATCCCGCCGGCCGACGGACGAGGCCTCCTCCTTCAAGTCGCCATTGAGGAAGGCGGACTTAACGCCCATGTGATGGACGCGCCAATCCTCCCGGGCTGCAAGTGCGAGTAGACGAACGGACTCCATGCGCGCGGCCGGTGCGAAGGCATCATCGGTCGACTTCTCCCGCCGCAGACGGCCTCGTGCCACCAAGCGAGCCTTGTGCTTGACGATGGCGCCGCTTCATCCGCGCCACCTTGAACACCCACTTAAGGGTGATCGCGCGGTGACCGGCAGGAAGATCCGCCACCCCACGTCTGTTCCGCTTTTGACGGCGCCCATCTCTCTCGCACGCGCACACCATGCCGCGTTTTCTCCGCTTCGGCGACGAACGAGGCTCGCCGCCGCCCCGCAGGTGCAGCCCGCCATGGAGGTCGCTACGCGCTAGTTCAGTGGACCGCCGCCGCCGAGGATGTCGCCCACGGACGGTAGCGCAGAGGCTCGCCGCCGTGGTAGGCGACGACGTCCTCGCCGTGAGACAGCGGAGTAGCGAACTCCACCATGCGCCGCTCGCCGGGACCGGTTGGCTTGGTCGATCCGGTGGTGTGGCCGCGTGCAGAGAGTGGGGCGAGCCGGTGCCGGGTGGTGGAGCACTCGCCGAGCCGTGGCGAGCAAGGTGTCGAGGTGGGCGAAGCTTGGTGAAGACGAGCCGCTAGCTCCCGCTCTCGGCGGACGAGTCGACAACAAAGTCCCTAAGAGTTGAAGTCGAACCGCCGCCCACCGCCTTGTCCCACGCCCAGCCGCTTCGCCGAACACAACGCCACGCGAGATGCGACGCGCTGCGGTGACAGGTCGAGGATGCGGTAGGCCTTCGAGCCTCCGCGTAGCCGGCGAACACTCCCGAGTGCTCCTCGCCGCCGAGCTACCGATGTGGCCAAGCTCCTTGGCGAACGCGAGGAGCCAAGACCGCAAGTGGGAGACCGCCGGCTTGCGCTGTGCTAAGCCTCGTGACGCGCCCGCCGCCGAGCGCCTTGGTAGGCGAGCGGTTGAGGATGTAGACGGCCGCTACCACCGCTTTCCCGTAAGATAGCCGCATCCTCTCGCTGAGGAGAGCCCGAGCCATCCCACAACCGCTCGTTGCGCTGCCGACGACGCTGCTCGCCGCGGCCGTACGGCGCGGAGTAGTGGCGCTGAATGCCCTCATCGCCGCAAGACGACGCGACCAGCCGCCGTTCGCCGCTGTCTGTGGCGCAAAGACGCGCTTGCGCCGCACTCGCCTCCACAAGCACCGCGCGCGCTGATGGCGCCCGCAGCCTCCCTTGCCGCCGAGGACCATCACCCACATGTAGCGGAGAGGTCGCCGACGAGCGCAGGAAGTAGCGCCGCCCTCCCGGTGTGGCGGTGTCACCGCCACACAAGTCCCGTGCACGAGCTCGAAGCCTCCTTGGCTCGAAACTCGCCGCGCCGAGGAAAGGGGAGTCGCCGCTTCGCCAACACGCAGACGCCGCAGAATCGCTCCACATGGTCAAGGCACGGCAGCCTCGCACCATTTCGCGTAGCACCGAGCCGCCTGTGGCCTCGGGCGAAGGTGCCCAAAGCGCTGCGTTATCGCCACGCCTCGCCGCCCCGACGAGCAGCGAGACAGAGGGGTTGTGCCACCGCACGTGAAGAATGTAAAGTCGATTTGCGCTCGTTACCTTGGCAAGAAGGCGCGCGAAGATCCCAACCGCAGCACCCGCGTTTATCTCGACACGCTGAGCCGCTCTCATCCACCGTCCCAAGTCGATGATGGAGTTCCGCAGATCGGGATGTAGTAGACGCGGTGAGCGACTGCGGCTCACCGTGACACGGTGGTGAAGATGACGGAGCCGACGCCTTGATTTCCACGCCGAGGCGCCCCAAACTTGACGGAGCCTGACGCTAGAGTCAAACTCGTTGTCATGATATAATTTTCAGAACTTAGATCAAAGTATAGCAATCTTTTATCTGTCTATTTGCTTCTTTGTTGTCATGATATAATTTTCAGAACTTAGATCAAAGCATACCAATCTTTTATCTGTCTATTTGCTTCTTTATAGCACCGATTCATGTGAATTCGATCAAATGGCACCGCATTTTCATTCCAAAAAAAGACATGCCACTGCATGTTCAACTAAACTGTTTAAATGGAAAGCATTTCGATTCCCTATATCAATCTGGCAATGATTAGAGCACATACATACTCACACTTTTAATATATCACTTAAACATCACTTAAACGAACAAGTTATACATCTTTATCACTTTTTAGTATACTTCCATATTAATTCTAAGATACTCAAATGCAACTTCATTAAAAAAATTTTATTGAGATTTTGTATTCTTACTATATAACATTTTTCATAAGTAAAATGAGTATATACGTAAATTATGCTATAAAAATTGAACTTTGATAAAATTTTTCGTGTAACTTACTTTGAAATATCTTATAATCATTATTAGAGTATGCTCAAAAGATTGAGGTATAACAATATTATTTAAATAGTACATAAGAAGTGGAAGATATGAAATAATAGAAATACACCTGGTAAGGGACATTTCACGAACCTATTCACACCATCGAGTAGAAAGTAAACAAAATCAGCAGCTGTACTGTTAGATTAATCTCTGCCACCGAACCCCTCAGAAGTTTATTTACATTATTAATGGTTTGCTCAAATTTTACCATTAAGTGCAGTAGCGTGTCTAATAACCTTGTGGGGGCAATATAAAAAGGTACCCAAAAAGGGGGGAAAATGGGGGAGGAAACAGAACAAGACATTACACAAAATAATCTACTAGGATCGAGATTTGATCCCAGGTTGACCCAATCTTTTCTGTAGCTTCACACCTCTAGACAAATCTTAAAAGCACGCTATAAATAATCAACAGCTCCTTTCACCTCGAGAACAAAAAAAAGGAACACTGCACAAAATAATGAGCAAAATTCTAGATGGAATCTTCTTTTTTCAATTAACACATCTACATGGAACCTAAGCCTTGCCTTTCCTTTTAGCATCTAATGCCTGCATTAAATTCAATTCAGTCAGGAAAATTGAACAAAGATTTAACAAAGAACAACCTATTACACAGAAAATAAAAGGTTTAACATCAGAAATGTCCTATACAAGAGATACCTTGTTCTGGAAAGTTCTCATGACCAATACGATTAGATCGCGTAACCTACAGAAGTATCACTTGATCAGATCTATGATTTTTACCCTTTGTCAACCAAAAATGCATTAAACAGAAGGTTGGTAAGTGAGAAGGTAAGGTGGCAGTTGGCACCTAACATCGCTGTCCTCATTATTTGGTTCTGTTATTCCCTGTGTATTAAATGGTAGATTTACACCCCCAGAGCTTACTAAAACAAACTGAGTAGTTCGTCCATTGGGAATTTTTGCCTGCCAAGAAGAAACCAATATAGCTAAATCAAATAAATATGTCAGGCACCATGCTTCGGCAATCAAATAAATATGTCAGGCACCATGCTTCGGCAATCATAAATACTAAGACAACCAATGTACATGTACGAGAACATACCTGTAGATTTGCTGAATATTTCTCTTCAATCACAACTTTATCCGTACGTTTGGACTTAATTTGATAGCTAGTTCGTCCAAGCACCAATGTGGCCTGTTCCCATTCATCAGGGCCATACCCCAGCTGTGCAAAAGAAGGTAGAAATCAGCCTCGTCAGTTGGATATTGTACAATCAAACTTTATTTTCTCATGGGTAAAAACTGTGCATTACACCGGTGCAGCCAGTCAACTAACTTGGTGTAGGTGGAATGAGTTAAGGTGACCTTTTAATCCCATCTCAACAAAATCACAAATCATAAAACGTGAAATATTAGCATTTGTTCTCCGACTAGCAAAACCAGCTGATTGTCATAAGTACAACTGTACAAGCGCTCCCCAGAATGAATTTCAATTCATAACTGAGAAACCTCAAAAAAAAAAAGAGAGGCTACTGTAGTTCTTTTGCCAAATAAGACCATACTAACAGTGTCATGAACCGGGGTAAACACCAACAAGAAGATGGCCGGATGGCGTCGGCGTAGAGGGAGAGGGAGAGACTAGATGAGGAAGACTAGAATATTTCTCTTCATTGATCCCTTGATAGCATGCGGTGACCCTCTTTATATAGATGAGCCCCTCTAACAGATAGAGTCTAATTCTAATTCTATCTCTAACAAATATAGAAACTCATATCATATCTCTAATTATATCTCTAATAAAAGGATTCTAATCTTTAACTCAAATAGAATCTAATCTTTAGTTCCTAATAATAACTCGACTGGGCCTTGGGCCCAAGGCCCACATCCCTGACACTACATCCCTCTCGGACATGCAGCTCGTCCTCGAGCTGCTAGGCGGCGGTCATGACGCCAATGGACGACATTTGATGCCGGTGTAGAAGGCGAATGATAGCGGGACTGCATCAGATGGAGATGGCGACCCGCTCCAAGCGGAACAGGGTTAAACGGTGCCTGCAAAAAAAATTTTGTTTTTTTCTCTTTTTTTTCTTTTTTTTACTTAGCTTCTAAGAGAAGCTAACTGGTGTTAAAGGGCTCCGATCGAGGGCCTCACGCGCTCGACCGAGGCAGCGGCCGGGCGGCGCGGCGCGCCGCGCGCGCGCCGCAGATTGGGCGCGCAGGACCGCGGAGCGGAGGCGACACCGGCAAAGACGGGGCGCTGGACGCACGCGAGCTAAGCCGGCGCAGATCGGGCAGAGGTTGGCGACGGCACCAGCGCGCGCCGCCGACGGACGGCGGCCGGCAGCGGCGGCGGCGACGGAGCGGCGGCTGCGGCGGCACAGCAGCGATAAATGGCCATGGCCGGCGGAGCGTAGCTGGGCGGCGGCGGCCGACGGAGGAGCGCCGCGAGCGGGCCGGCGACGCGCATGATGCGGCGATGGGGCCCGGCCGAGGCGGATCTGGAGCGGCGGCGGTCGGCGTCTCTATGCGCGAGCTCGGACCAGCGCTGCGGCGGCCGACGGAGCGGCAGCCAGTGGAGCGGCGGCCCACCGTAGGGCAAGAGCGCGTGCGGTCGGCGCCGCTGGTGAAGGCGGTCTGCGCGAGGAGGCTGGGACTGCGGCCGACGACGGAAGGTTGCCGGCAGCGGCGGCCTGGGGTAGACGGCGAAAAGCGGCATATCGGTGGCGGAGAACGCCGGATCCGGTGGTGGCGACGACACACGGCAATGAGGCGCGAATCGGGCAACCTTCTCGAGGCACGAGGACATCCCGCTCCAGCCGCTTGGTTCGAATTTAGCACGCTGCCTCTCCTCTCTCTGCGAGGCCTCTTGTTGCGCCTTCTCTCGCTCCTTTAAGATTTTTTCAAAGATGCCATGTATGTTGCGGAAGGAGTCCGCTATCTCCTTGCTGTGTTTCCCCATCTTGTCGGCGTTAGCCTTATTATGGCCAGCGACTCAGCGGCAGGACGAGTCGTAGGAACCATGGCAGCCGAAGTCGTGGGAAGGGATCGATTGCTCTGATACCAAGTTGTCATGAACCGGGTAAACACTATCAAGAAGATAGCCGGATGGCGTCGGCGTAGAGGGAGAGGGAGAGACTAGATGAGGAAGACTAGAATATTTCTCTTCATTGATCCCTTGATAGCATGCGGTGACCCTCTTTATATAGATGAGCCCCCCTAACAGATAGAGTCTAATTCCAATTCTATCTCTAACAAATATAGAAACTCATATTATATCTCTAATTATATCTCTAATAAAAGGATTCTAATCTTTAACTCAAATAGAATCTAATCTTTAGTTCCTAATAATAACTCGACTGGGTCTTGGGCCCAAGGCCCACATCCCTGACAAACAGTCCCAAAGGTTTGTCCCCAATTATCTTTTCTTCAAGAATATGACGCAGAACATATTCTGTAAAAGGGGAAAAAATCGATTACTTGAAACACAAGAAATAAAATAAGCACAGTGCATGTAATACCACGTTGCTTGTCATCCTTCTATTGTTAGGAGTCCCCTCAATCAAACTGAGCAATTGATTTAAACCTAAACTTATAATTCAACAAGAAAGACAGGGCCCTTGTTTTCAACTTGAAGTGCTAACTCAGTAGCTCATCAAAGACACAAAATGGAACAGTAGTAAATTGCAAACATTGAGGATCATAAGTTAACAGCTATGTTAACAACAATGCAAAGCTTGTCAAATATGATAGTATCTTGAAGAAGCCTTCCAAGTGAACATTCTGTTATCTTCGTAGGGCGGTATATATTACTCATTAGTTCAGACAGATTCTTGTGTAATAAATATTTTAAGACATACCAGGACAGACACATCAAAGTCAGCTCGCCCCCTCGAAATATATATATCAATGTCCTTCTGCATCTCTGAATCTGCAGAATATGGAGCGAAACTTAGATAATTCTAGGAAACAAATAAAAGGTGGAGGTGAAATGCAAGTTATGCCAACAGTCGTACACAAAATTAAAGGGGAAAAAAAGCTAAGGGAAATGGGTATACACCATACGTCAGCATTTCACACAGGCACAAAGTGTCATTTGAGGTGAAATACACATAATGCTTATTTTAAAATCATTATTTCTAGAGAACCGAAAGAACCAAAACCTTTTATTATGTGTGACAAGCTACGGTTGTAAGCTCACTAATTTTGGTGGATGTCAACTATGTGTCCAAAAATGAATTTATGGTTTAGTGTATGGGTAAACAAGCATAGTCATTCTATTCAAGTTCTTTCTGCTGTGCCATAAAAGACTCCCACTTTGAATAGCACTTCAGAAACACCCACTTTAGTGTTGTTCAGGTAACCGTAACTCATTTTGTAAAAAAAATGTTCTTATACCATTACCATAATCATTTAAACAATTTTTGAAAATAAACAGCAAATGCATAGGAATTTGAATATTTCTAAATTGCAATGTTTTTTTGCTACACTAATAGCACAGCTCTACATTGGGAAGGGTTATGCATACAGGTAAATATGCAACAAGCAAAAAAGCTTAATTGTTGTCTATATCTAATCTTTTTTGATTTAAAATTATTGAGGGATAAATTTGTGAAACATACAAAATCGTAAAGCAAGCTATTTTATGTAGGTGAGCCTGCCCTTTTACTAACAGGATACCTTTCACTTAAGTATAAGTGGTAATCTCAAAGCATTTTGTAAATTTTAAAATATGACGGTGAGAATATATCGATTCCAATAATATTAAAGTAGAGCATGACAATATAACAGTCCATTTGATCAGCAATACAAAAGAGGCAGCAAGATCTGCATCATAAACTAACCACAGGTTATCTTGCTCCCATTGTTAGCAAACTCCGTCACCAATTCACCCTACAATCAAAAGGAGCGACTCATCAAACTCAAAACCTCAAATAAGAGCACTGCAGGTGGAATTAAATTCAAAACTGTCAATAAAAAATATTCATGTATCAGTGGTGCACATAATTCCATTTAGAACCCATGTATTAGAAAAATTGCAAGTACATTCCCATCATCTAGATGATAAATATGCCTGTCTGCAAGCTCAAAAGGAACCATCAGTGAAAAGCAGCGTGTGCATTTCTTGCACAAACTATGATTCATATAAAACGAAAGACAAAGAAATATACAGCTAAAAAAGCTTCTCTAAATAAGTAGGATGCTTATAAGCTGATGCTAGATCAAATCAAGAAATTGCTTTAAAAGCTGTTCGGCAGTCTATGGTTCACACACTGATGCAACAACTGAGGAAACAAAAAGAACAGAATAAGATTGGCCTATCAGGACACCAAGAAGGTTACAATACCCAAAATAGTTTATAACAACGGAAGCGTGAGAGTTAACACGTAGTTGAAGAAACGGATGTAGGGAATAACAACAGCAAGAGAAGCCACCAATGCTTCACCAAAACATGAGGGTGGCAAATTTTCAACAAAATACAGGTTCAAAATTCAAGTAGTGGTAAACGGTTGAATATTTCAAATCCCAAAGGTGGAGTTGGCTGCAAGGCCCGCATTTGAATAACTAAGTGCAGACGCGCGAGCGCTTTGGCGCCATCGGCGCGGTGTTCCAGCGAACAAAGCTCGCGCCGTCTTCTTGAATCACGAGTTCCACTCGATGACTCAAGGGACTCGCCCATTGACGCCATCGCGTTCGCATGAAGGAGAAGGCCGACGAATCGCGCGACGTTGGGCAGCCCGCTCGACCCCAATCTCGCCCTCAACCTCCTGCGCGGACTCAACGAGGTCTACTCCAGCGTCGCCGACAACATCGCCGGACAGCAGCCTCTCACCCTCGCCACCGCACGCCATCAGCTCCTTCTCAAGGAGCTGCGGCTGCAAAATGCCGAGAAGACGCGTGCCGCCACCGCCCTCCTGGCTGCTGCCTCCTCTCATGGCGGTTTCAAAGAAGAAGACCAGCAGGTGGCGCGCCTAACCCCAAAAAGGCGCGCCAGCAGCCTTCCCAACTCTCGCGGCTTCCCAACAACTCCGCACTCAAAGACTAACAAACGCGTTCCTCGGGCTTCAATCCTCTGACCGGCGAACGTGTGGCCCCGGAGAGCGCGTCACCCTCTCGGACAGCGCCGCAGGAGGTTCTCGCGCCTCGGCGGTCCCGGTGCCCGGTGGCGCAACCAGGGCATCCCTGCCTTCCCACGTGCCCACACCGCCTTCTCTCCACTTCAGGCGTCCTCCAGCGGCTCCACCACCTCCACCAAAGACTGGATGCAATGGCCTCATCGCCGCCTCGCAGAACATGCAATCGCAGGACAACTCGCCCGGGTCATTGACTCGCGCCTCGCACATGACGCCCTGGATGGTATGCTTACCCAACGCCTTCCCCCTTCCATCTCCTCAATAACAGTAGGTAATGGCACTAGTATTCCTGTCACGTCTAGAGGTCATTCCATCCTTCCTACACCTACAACAAATTTCGCTCTTAATAACATTCTTGTCGCACCATCCATAGTCCGCAACCTGTTATCCGTTCGCCAATTCACTCGCGACAATAGTTGTTCCTTTGAATTTGACGCCCATGGTTTCTCTGTTAAGGATCTCAGGACGGGATGCGTGATTCTCCGTTGTAACTGCGACGGGGACCTATACACCATGCCTGCCTCTACACCTGGCGCCCCACCCCATGCTCTCCTGGCTGCTTCGTCGACTCTGTGGCATCAACGTCTCTGGCCATCCAAATTTCCGCCACCTTAGAACGTCTCAACAAACTTCATGCTGTTTCCTGTTCTAAAATAGACCACTCACTATGCCACTCATGTCAGATAGGCAAGCATACGCGTCTACCCTTCAGTTCTTCACATTCCATAACTCATGCACCTTTTGAACTTGTTCATTGTGATGTATGGACTTCCCCCATCAATAGTCTGTCTGGTTTTTCCTATTACTTGGTCTGTTTGGATGATTTTACTCACTCTGTTGGGTTTTTCCGCTCCGAAACAAATCTGACGTTCACCAACACTTAGTTGAGCTTGCTGCCTTTGCCAAAACACAATTCACCTCCGTCAAATGTTTTCAGTCGATAACGGCACCGAATTCGTAAACACCGCCAACATCAAATTCCTCGCTGCTCAAGGCACTCACCTTCGCCTCCCGCCTTTACACATCATCCCAAAATGGCAAGGCTGACGCATCATCCGCACACTCAACAATTCCATTCGCACCATGCTCCTCCATGCCTCCCCGCGCCCACATATTGGGCCGAGGGGCTCATGACACCGCTACCTCCATAATAGGCGCCCATCCTCCTCCATTCAAGATGAAATTCCCTACACTGTCGCATAACCAGCCGCCAACCTATAGCCATCTCGTGTTTTTGGGTGCCTCATACCCCAACATGCAAGCAACCTCCAAACATAAGCTCGCCTCGCCCACTAGGCATGCCTTTCTAGGATATCCCCTCACACAAAGGTTACCGCGCTTTGACCTATCGAATTGTCAGATCATCATCTCTCGCCATGTTACATTCGACGAGACCAACTTTCCCTTTGCACCACCTCACCTCCTCGCCTCACCTCCGCTTCCTCGATTTTCTCTCGACGACGATATGGTTTCGGTGCCTTGTCCTCTCTGTTGTTGCAGTGGGATTTCATCCTCGACGCCGTGGTTGCTCCATCCTCGGATGTTGAGCACCGCCTTCGATGCTGCGCGCCTCACACGGATCGCCTCTTCGACACGGGCGGGGGTGGTCCCGTGCCCCGCCCAACCCGCCGTGATCCTTCCCATGCGCGTCACGCCCGCCGCTCCCATACGGCGTCTATGTCCAAGCCAGCAGCTGCCCCAGCAGCCCCTGTGGCTCCTGACGTCCCGGCACCACCTACGGCGCCCACACCGGCACCGGCGGCATCTCACGTTCCATCACCGTCATCGCCGCGCGCCACTCGCACCATGACGGTGCCATTCTCGCGACGCTATGACGGATCGGCGGCCACAACCTCATTCTCACCGCCGCCGGCTTCCGACGAACTATCGCATCTGGCGCCGCCGACGCCAAGCGGCGCTGCCATGATGATGGATGAGTACAGTGCCCTCGTCGACAACGACACTTGGCAACTCGTTCCGCGGCCCCTTGGAGCCAACATCGTGACGGAAGTGGATCTTCCGGCACAAGTTTCATGCCGATGGGTCCTCGCCCGCCACAAGGCTCGGCTGGGTTGTCCGCGCTTCTCCCGGCATGCGGCGTCGACTACGACGAGACCTTCACCCGCTTGTCAAACCGCCACCATTCGGTGCAGACTTCAAGACGCCACGCCCCGCGCTGGCCCGTTCACCACCGGACGTGAAGAACGCTTTCTTCACGCCACCTCGAGGAGACCGTCATCGCCAAGCGCGCCAGATTCATCGACCGGTGCCCCGATCATGTCTGCCGTCTGCGAAGTCCTTGTATGGATCAAGCAGTTCGCGCTCGTACCGGTAACCGCCACCTTCGTCCGGAGCTCGGCCGTCGCCTCCACTCCGACACGCCCTTTTTCATTTTACGCGAGGCCGAGTCTCGCCTACCACTCTGCAGACGTCGACGACATCGCTTCACCGCCTCGCCTCGCCCTGCTGCAGGCGCATCATGACTCGACCGAGCTCGAGTTCGCCATGACGGATCTTGGCGCTCTTCACCACTTCCTCGATCGCCGCCACGCGCTCCTCGGATGGTCTCTTCTCTCCCGGCCGATGACGCTGGAAGCGAGCTTCGGGCCACGGCATGGTCGGGTGTCATCCGACATCGACACTGTTGACACTCACGCCAAGCTATCCGCGATCGACGGGATCTATCGCCGAGAAGGACGATCCGAGTACGTGAGCTTGGCGAGCTTCTCGAGACCGACGACCCGGCTCGTCCGATCCGCATATGCCGCTCGGCAGTGTGCCTCTTCATGCACGCCCACGCGAGCCTCACCGCGCGCTCATCAAGCGCATCCTACGCTTCGCCCAGGGACTCTCTCTCGGTCTTCACATTGGCACCGGTCCGCCGACAAACTAATCGCCTACTCGACGCCGACCGGGCAGTGCCCCGGACTCTCGACGATCCACCTCCGCCTCGTCTATCTCGGCGACAATCTGGTTTCTGACAGAAGATAAGAAAATGGCCCTCCAAAGTCAGTTTAATTAAATCTAAGAGTAAATTGCTCTTTAACCCAGGTATTTTTACCAGAGATGAAAAAAAACATGTTTAGCCACTCAACCCCAATTTAAAAACACGCTGCAGAAAATCACACTTCCATTAGTTTCTGCTATTGCTGATGGAATGGGTCCCAATTGTCACTGGGAGAACGAATATCGTCCTAGGTGGGTCCCAGCACCAACTTTTTCTGTCAAAAATTGTGTTTCTACTTCGTCCATTAGCAAACAAATGACATTTTATGACATATTTAGTACCTTTTAAGACGTAACCACTAATATACTATAGATACAAAAAAATATACTTAGATTGGTCACATGAAATAACCATATGGGCATGCAGTCTACAACAAATGAAATTGCCCCTAAATTACTTGCACTTGTGAATAACCTGGCGGCCATAATCATCCATAGGTGTGCAGTCTACAGCAAGAAGAGTGGCAACATCATCTGCAGTAACCACATAGTCATACACCGTAGCACCTGAATTGCAAAATATATAGAACTAGTCAGTAAAAATATAAATTGTCTCTGAACATTATCACATGGGATGTAGGACAAATTCCCTTCATTACCTTCAATAGATTGCATGGTGCCATTTTCAAGATAACGAACCCACTAAAAATAACAACATCTCCAGATGAAAGGTTTTATTTGCAAATTTGATAATCAACAGCAAAGATAAAGAATCACAATCAGGAGTCAGGACACAACAAACCTGGAAATTACAAAGGGTAGTACCATTCGTAGAGAAACCACATGCTGTTAATGTAAAACCTGGTCTAGGCTCACCGACAATTTGAAAACCCTCAATACCAGGTAACAGATCACCTAGATTAAAAGTATATAAATCAATAGATATGATCTGGAATCTTTTATAGTTGCACAATTAGCTCTTTGCCGTCACCTGAGTACTCTTGATTATCATGCCTATAAAACTGCAAGTCACCATCTGGTCTTACATCTATAGGACCAGCATTTTCTTCAAAATAATTAGAGGTATCCCTGAAAGAAAGTCCAGGCAAGAAACAGAGGTCAACATCTTTTCGTGTCGATGACAGATTTGACTGGACAGTTAATAGCCTAATAACTATGGTAACACAATTTCAAAAACAAAATGTGGAACTTGAGCATACTGATGAAAAGTGGATCCGTTGTATATTTGTTCAGCATGTCGATCATTTGGATCTTGAGCATACTGACGAAGAGTGTTCTTATTTCCATCCTGTAAATAAGAACCAGTCATGCATGGAGCTAAAATTTTAGACAAGCTAACTACAGGACCATGTTATCATACCATATTATAAGATGAGGACGGTTCATTTTTCGACGGTGTTGCTTGTTGATGATTGGTATTATATATGTTTCCAGGTTGAGAAATATCGCCTGAACTGTCCTGAATCAGTATAATCAATTGAGTGTCTAAAAAATAATAATTTTAGAGATACCAATACACTAGTAACAAGCTTCCATAATATAAAAGGTAAAAGGCCGTTGTAACCTGTAATTACAGACAACTACATGCAGTCAAGTGAAGGCAAGTTATTCAATAGACCAACATACTTCAATAAGCATTGTTTAATCGAAAGTGGTCTAGTGGTCTTGACTGTATTATGCCCTTTTATGCCAAGTTGAGAAAAGGCACCATTTAGATGTGATTCCCAAACATGTGAATTATCTAGCAATCTTGGTGGATGCAAGTCCGCGTACGTCAAGGTGCTGCAACGCCCCCCATACACATGAAAAATCCATGTACACCAATGTCCAACAGGGGAGCTACATGGAGTTCAGTAGGGTTGCAGTTTAGCAGCTGCAGGATACCATTGGTCATTTGCAAAATATTCTAGTATTCCACTCATCGAGAAACTTGGATGTAAGTCCAAAATGTCATATAAAACTTAGAAGCAGACACACCCAAATAGCGCTGTACATATATTTTCTAATCTGCCAAAGCCAACACCCAATGTTGCACACACACAAAGATGTGTTTAGGGCCACAAATTTCAGACAAATTTTGGAGGGAAGTAAAAAATATATAGTGCTTCATTGTAAGGTGATAAAAATAATCCATCAACTCCACTAGATAGAGAGATATTGGTTTCATCAAACTCGCACGCACATCCAGTGGGCTACATGCACACAAAAATTGGGGCTTCAAAGACCCAAAATAAAACAGAATTGGATACTACACCAGCTTGAGGGTGCATAACTGTGATCACTTACATTTAGAGATCTGATCTTCCATTGCATCTGCTGGTACAAACGCTGAAAATTGTGGCCAAACGAGATATATTACATCCTCATATTAGACATTGAGTGCAGAGTATCAAAAAGACACTGTAAACAGGCTCACTTTTTAAATATTGATGTGGAAGAACCACCGACATCTTAACTAAAAGGGCAAAAGAACTTCAACTATATAGTTATTAACTTATTATCATGGCAATTAAAATTGCATCTATCAGGAGATAGAATCTGTTTGACTTAACGGCTAAGATAACTGCATCACTGAGTTCCCTTTGCAAGAAACAGGCCTTTAAAGTCAAACCTTGTAATAAAACTATTCTTTGTATACAATATAGCAGGCAGTCATACTAAGTTACTAACTGCCCTGTTGTGCATCGAGTCAGTTAGCACATTCTACTTGATTCAAGGATATCTTACGTCTGATAAAGTTTACGCAAGGCTGTGGGAGAATCTATCAGAAAATATGTTACTAATAGACTAACACCTAGCTTTTGATAAGGAGTGAATACATTACATTGAGATCAAACCTGTAGTTTAGATCAATAAAATTTATTTCCAGCCAGTTCCAGTTAACATGCTACATTATGTTAGCAAAACAAAGCCAATACATTGCTAGCTCATACATACAGATCACAGTTTATGACCAAAGTCGTTATTATTGTTAATGTGATGAGCAATATAACTTGTTGTAGTTGCTTTGCAAAAGGCCCAATAGGGAAAGATATACACCATGACAATGTTACAAAGAGCGCCCTATTGACCAAGAGTTACCTTTGTACCAGTTGTAATGGTTGAAGCGTTTATTTGAGGTGGACGAACATTGTATTCTGCTAACATACCAAGCAATGAAGAAGTGAACAAGTATAGCTCTTCTTCCACAACCTACAAGAAGAATGAAACTGTAAATTTCCAAATTCTCAAAAAGACAACAGCGAAGTATGCACTCTAATTTGTATAAAATGGTTGATAACAATGAACAAAAGCTGAACTGCCAAATGCAGAAAACTAGGATTACAGCTGTAATGTAAATATATGCCACTGTAGAGTTTGTGGTTCAGAATAAGCCCCACTTAATGTCTCACTGACATGTGGGCTAAGGTAACAGGACACACTTGTCATATTCACAGCATGTGGCATTTTTTAAATCACAAAGCTTGGGACTGGGATGCAACTAAAAGTTCCCATGATGAAACAACAAGGGTATAAGAGTTGCAGAATCTGAAGAAAGCATTGCACATGTACAAATAATTTTGGTCACAGTGTTTTTTATGTTTGTAATATTGTATTTAGCATAGTAGGATTGTTCTAGTTTATGTGCATTTTGAATCAAAATAATGTAAAATTTTATCAATAACGTAATGACACTCGACGTGAAACTCTATTCACAGCAAAAGCCTGATCAAATACTTTCCAAGGTACTGAATTGCCATTCCTGCTATTACAAAACCTTACTGCTAGGCCAGTACCATGCATGCAGCTGTAACTTAGTCTAAATATAACCACACAATTAATGCCTATCCATGCATAGACCACAAACATTCTGCGGCTAGTCACTAGTGTAGGACATACTGAGTTTGGAATGAAGGTTACTAATCTTTTCAATGTATTAGCAACTTCCACACACCAAACCCTTTATAAAAACAGCCGCCTTAACCACTACCAACCTATTACCTCCCCAACAACAAAAAAGTCATACATTCTTGAAATGTACAATAACACCATACTCTTAGTTCATTTGCCAATCTCGTATTTTCTTCAAGATGGTTTTTCTTCTGGCTCAGTTGCTTCAAAGCACCAGATATAGCGTCTTCCTGCTTCTCGTCAACAACCTATCACAGTAAGATTTTGATTAATATAAGGCTTTACAAATTGGCCATGCAGCAAAGGTAAATTGTATCATTCATATAGACCATCCTCAAGTCTGTAAGCTTCCTCTCCAGAATATGTTTTTCACTCAGCAACTGCAGCTCCTACCAACATAAAAAAAACTACAGTTACAAATTAAGCAGAACTGCAAAGTGGTAAAACAAAAGAAAATTACATTTATAAAGATAAACAAAACAAAAGAAAAGGGTAAGACACTTGCACGTGCAAAAATGCTGGACTGTTTGGTCCTTTTAACATCATACCTTGAGAGACGCATCAGCAATTTGCTTGCGAAGCAACAAGATCTCTTCCTCTTGTGTCCGTGATCTGAAGTAAAGCTCCTGCAGCAAAACACTATCAGGTTCAGGAATTGGAGCAGTGGAGCACCGATGGAAAGAACCAGCAGATAGTAAGATTCGCACACGGTTACCTTGGTTTCCGAATCCATCAAACGAGCATTAGGATCTTCTGAAATTAAGTCGTCGTGGAGGGATGCACCCTGGAGTTGATGCCTGCCAGCACAAGGTATGGCTCATTTATCAAAAAAAGTGAATACAGTCTAAGAGTTGAGCTACAGCAGTTATCTTTCCCACAAGAATGAAGGACCTGACTAGAGTATCGGAGTTTGGATGAAGGACCTGACTAGAGTGTCGGAGTTTCGAGCGAAGGCTTTAGCATCACCATTTTGCAAAACTTTAGCATCACCATTTTGCAAAACATAGTCCCTAACGGGCAAGGACATGTCAGTCCTGGTGAGCTCGTTGCCAGCGCGATGATCCGCGTTAAAGAAATCAACTGGGGCATTGAATGGATCTTGCATATTCTTCCTCTGTTAGGATATCCTCCTGTAGAAGACAGCATTACCAGCCTTGTCAAGGACATGAGACACAAACCCAACACATACGCACATGATTCGTACGCACAGAGAGTGACAAACTCATTAACCTAACTGGGTGATCCTTACAAACTCCAACCGGAATTAAGCCCCTGCTCGGATTACACCGACCCCCTGTGTTCATCTTAAATTCTACATGGGAACCAATCAACGAAACCAATTTTTTTAAAAAAAAATTCTCATCAAATGAACAGGTCAAGCAAGGCAGGCAGCAAAAAACCCCAAAATTTCTTCCTTTCCCCTCCATTCCCGAAAACCTGTATTTGGAACTAGACGTTTCAGACTCCAAATACGCGCATCCGATCACAGACCAGGGCAGGGCGCAAAAATGCGAGACCAAAAGCTAAACTAGCATTTCCATGGCGAGGAGCTCAACCAAACGATCATGGTATCGTGCCCTAGCACTTGCGCGCAAACCCGAAAAGAAAAAACTCACAGCGCGAGAGAATAACACTAGCATCAGCACTCGTCGGAGCCAAATCGCAGCTAGAACGCGCACGAATCGGAGAGCAAACGAGGGGGCTTTCAAGCACGAACCAGCGACGGGCAAGGGTCCGATCGAGACAGGAGGGGTTCTTCGAAGGAGATTCGGGGACGAGCGGTCGTCGCCTCTCTCTCTCTCTCTCTCTCTCCTGCCGCCGAGGAAGCGACGACGAAGGGGACGGAGGTAGAAGAGGCCGCAGAGAGAGGAGAGAGAGAGAAGGGAAAGAGAGCACGTAGAGACTAGAGAGCACGCGTCGTCTGAGGGCGGGCCGACGCCGGGCCAGGGTCGAAGCAGGCCAGGAATCGAGTGACGTTGCCCTGTTCAAGCCCAAGCACGCGTTGGCATCGCAGGCGACGCATCATCCTTGTACAATACTGCGTAGTACGTATCAATCAATATCTTTTACATTCACGAGAAGAACATTTGAAATCTCCAATCTTCTTTCGGTTTTTAGGTTTTCCTGATCCAATTCCCAGACCCCAAATCAAGCGAAGGGAAAAACATAAAGGAAGAGGGATACATGTTGGATGCCGTGCCACATGATCCGCTTGTGTGATCGTACCACCGCGACACGCTGCCACCTGCCGGCCAGGGCCACCGCGCTCCTTCCTATACTAACGGTCTCAAGATCTTATCACTTGGTGGTGGAGCGGTGGCCAGAGAAGGGATGGAGTGGGGAGGGTAGGGTTTCGTGGCGACGCAAAGGATTACAACAAGGTAGCGGAGGGGGTGGATTGGGAGCGTAGTTTTTCCGCGGCGGCAGCACGGTGGGGGGAGGGGAGGGGGCAGGGGAGTTCCCAAGTTAGGCTAGATGGGTCAGGCTTTGCCTAGCTGGCTTTTGGTTTTGGCATTGTTTCCGTTGTATATTTGCGGTTGGATTGCCGACAAATAAAGCTTTCAGTTTACAAACAATAATAATTATACAATAGACAAACAATAGTTATTAAACAACAAACAAGGGCATAGGATGCAGTTTTAGCCTCCTTTCTTTATTGATCTCTTGTGTCTATAGGCTTGTATATACATTGAGAGTCTCCTCCCCCCTCCCCATTTATATAGGAGAATGAGGTCACCCTCTATGCATTAATAAGCAATATGGAATTAACCTAGCTAATGGGCTTTATGGGCTGGAATCCCTTAATGGGTCTTTGTTTAGATAAAGTGTTCACATATAATCAAGCCTCGGAATGGGGCAGATATACAACACTTCTCCTTGGACACTTTGCCAACACCATGCTCATGCCTCATTAAAAACTCATTCTAAAAATCAAGCGTGAACTTTCACAAACTATAGTCCGATTCAGGCGTTCTTGTACTTGTTGGAAAGATATTTTCAAGGGCTACGCAATGAAAATGTAAGAAGAAAAAAGTATGTAACTCACGTTCTTGCTATTACACATGTTGCCTCATTAAAAATATTCAATTGAGAAAACCCAATATGACAAAACTCAACCTCTATAGTGACTTTTACAACTTAACACTATACATACTATGGTGTTCATTCTTGCTTATACTTTGGATTTTAGTCCCTCTAGAACCTACATGAATATTTCAGAATCTAGCATCCCATACAAATATGTAATCACAATATTCGTAAGTTTCATTTTCAAATTCATTCTTGCTACTGTCAACAATCGAGTGATCGATCTTACAAAATAATATGAGAAAAATAACTAAAATCCTTGGAAGAGAATATGAATGTTTTTTATTGCAATGAACTGGTTACAGGGGGTGCCTTTGACGAAGCAAAAGACTAGCCCTATTACACGGAATTGAATCTCCTTAACATTATCAAATGAATCTCTATCCATCTATTAAATGTCATCATTGTCTAGCCTTTAAATATCAACGAAGGGACACCAGTTATCCATCGGACAAGACGCCTTATGGAAGCAAATCGGCTGGTTGGGGGAGTAGTTCTTGTCAAAGAGATAATATTTGAATGATGGTTATTTGTCATCGAGAGACGAACATGGGCAACCACCATATGATAGTTGTTTTTAATGAGTTAGGGCTGAAATGTCATGCTGTTTGGAGTGGATAAGGCATGTGCTTCATCCATCGCATGAAAAGAAATATACTTAGAATTGGGTCCAAGTACCAGTTCAAAAAATCTCCGAGTAGTCATCTAGTCGAGTAGTAGGCATAGTGTCTCTCTGACCAGGGTACTCAGGGAGCAACCTTTGGGAGTTTTATGACCACAGGGGCCATGAAGCTTTAATTAAATATTAAAGCTATATTAAAGATTTATTTAATCTGCATCAGCTAGCCCCCGAACTTTTAAATGAATTTATGATGCAAATTTCTCCCAATTGAATCTTAATGGGGGAACTACACCTTTAACAGCTGAAAGTAATGAAGCGATTTACATTCACTTTAAAGTTGAGAAACTAACTAGGAAACCAAAAAGTTTTGTGTCCCTTGGGCTTCGGGCAAGCTCCTTGTATAGTTGGAGAGAAACCCTTATAAAACCCTTAGTGCACCGCCTTAGGTTTCATGCTCCTAGGAAAACTTTCATCATTCATTGCTTGCACACTCCTCCCTTGTAGCTTTGAACTCTTCCAATCCCCTTTTCATTCTTCATCTACCAAACCACAATGTCAAATCTAATCATCAAATGGCCATCGTTAGAGCTTATGGCGAAGAAGCTGGAAGCGTTAGAGAAGATCAGGATGCTTCCCGTCTCTTGGAGATCAACAGTCAGGGAGCAATTCCCGAGCAGGAATAAGGGCTAGATTTTGATGTTTTGGGCATACATTGAGTGCGGGTTTAGATTGCTAGCGCACCCGTTCCTCTCCTAGGTCCTAGAATTCTATGGAATCAAACTAGTAAACCTCACCCCAACTCAGTTGCTAACCTCAACATCTTTCTCTATCTTTGTGAAGCATATCTAGGGATTTTGCCAAATTTGGTGTTCCTAGATATTTCTACAAGATGACGAGGTTGGGGAAAGCGACATGGTCACCCAAAGAGTGCACTCTGTGCTTACATGATGGGAAGACTAAAGAATACATTTAGATGTATTACAAGTTCTTGTGGTCATCATAGAAGAAACACTGGTTCTACATGACATTTAGCAAGAATGATAATCTCTCCTTCATTGGTCGAGTGGCCGTCGACAATTCGAGGTGGAAATCCATCTCAAAGAAGGAGGAAAAAGTGGGGCGATGGGTCGATGCAATCCACCACCTCAGGATCAAAGGTCTTACATCATGGCACGTGGTGAAGGATTGCTCCATGTGCTAGATAGGTCCTCTAAAAGCATGCGTGCGTACCATGCTTTGGTACATAGGTAAAGATGATCCAACCAGGGATTCTCCAAACCATAAGTTTCAAAGAATTCTTACCAGTTAATTTTGATCTGTTTGGTTGAATCTTTCTAACCTTTCAGTCTTTTTTAATTTCACAGCCCTATCCTCACAAGAAGAGAGCAGATCAAGATGATCTATGCATGGGAGCCTAGCCAGAAAGCAAAGGTGCCCCTGATCTTAGCTGCCACATCTCAAGAAGACATGATAAAGAGGCTCAAGGTAAAGATAGCAACCCTTTTCATCACTTGTATATTTTTCGATCAATTTGTTGAAATGCTCTTATGATATGCAGATGGTCGAATCAGAGGGCGACGAGTTATCGAGAGCTCGAGAGATGCTCCTCTGAGCCCCAAAAGGTAAAAGAGCATGAGGAAGTCGTATGGGGCTTTGGGATCAAACTCAGCTCCATCATCGACTACCATTATTGTTCTTTCAGTCACTGCTCTGATCACTTCTGATCTGATGACCATGACAGGTGGAGGTCCCACGGAGGTAGGCTTTTATTATGACTCTGAAAGCTTTTGCTTTAAGTCTACTCCTTTTATAAGGAGGACAGGAAAAAAGCACTGAGGGGAATATATTGTTGGATGAAGAATTTCGTTGTCGAGCTAACCTCAGTTAGTGACCAGGAGGAAGAGAGAGAGGAGCTGCTGATCGGAGTCATTGCAACCATAGAATAAGATTCTACAGTCGAATCGACCAAGTGGTTGTTCCTCAAGAACTAGAGGGAGCGACTGCACCAGCGGTCAAAGGAGCCACGACCTCTGAGCAGGAGGTCAGAGAAATCGCTCCGACCTCCCCAAGGAGAATCCAACCAAGGATAAGCTTATCTGGTCGATGGCTCAAAAGGTTAGACTAGCCCTACTAGTTTAGAAATGGTAAAATTGGTTGAGAAGAAGAAGAGGAAAACAAGTGCTTTGGGCTTTGCTCTAGGGTGTTTTAACTTCAAAGCTAAGAAGACCAGGTATGTGTAAAATAAAAAGATTTCTATAAGTTCATACCTTTATGTTTTCTTGTATTCTAAAGTCTTCACTTTTCCTTCTTTTATTTTTGTAGCAGCTCTAGTACTCCAATCACTCTAGATTAGAGTGCTCCTTATGAGGAAGCTCCTAGAGAGGTAGTGGTCGAGGCATCCCCTGAGCAGGTAGAGGTGCTAGCACCTGCCCTTGCTTCTTAGAAATCTTTGGTGGCTCTGACCTCATCCAAGGATGTAGAGGCAAAAGAGAAGTCTCAGCAGGATCCGACCTTTACTGGGACTCAAGTGTCAAGTGGTCAAAGAGGAGGGAGCATGTCTTCTTCCTCCTTTCTTTGAAGGTCATGAGGAGAGGAGGTCTTCTTTGGTTAGGAAGTCTCCTCACTGAAAGGACATCCCCAACTGACTCCGAGTCTTTGATAACAAGAGACTCGAGGAGGTCTGGTGGAGGTAGATTTCAGACTGTCAATCAAAGATAGGTTTTGAGATGATTTACTCCACCTATGCTGACAAAGCAGTTCAGGTAAATTCCTATGACCACTTCATGATGCATTTTTGGAGTTTTTGTGAAACTTAGAGAAGTCTCCTAATTGCTTTTTTGTAGCATATGGTGGAGGGCATCACTGTGGTTGGAGAGTTGACCAAACAAATTTCTTCTTTGAAAATGGAAAGCCTCCAATTAAAAAGTAAGTAGTCGCTTCAAACTTCTTCTACTGCTTCTTAATCCTTTCTTTTCTTAATCTCCTTCCTTGTTATGGTTGACAAGTTAGGAGAGCTTCAAAAAGGAGGTTAAGGCTAAAGGAGCCATTATAGCCAAGCTTGAGGATAAAGCAAAGATCGATGATCGAAAGCTAGTCGACCAGGTTTAATGAAAACTCCCTTAAGCATAAAAAAGCCATGGAGGCTTACGAGGAGAAGGATCAAGGTAATTGATTATAAATCCGACTAGCCGACCATGTGTTTTGGCTTTATATTATCTAACTTTGAGTTATTCATACAGAGCAAGCTTGAAAGTTGGAAAGATTAGAGAAAGCTCTTGAATTTGAACGGGACAAGGATAAGGAACTTGAGAGGAGTCTTCAAGAGAAGATTCTCACCTCCAACAAGATGCTTGCTAACATAGGAGTGGAAGCATTCGAGTCCTCTTCAAGAGAGCTAGCTGAGATGGTGAACTGTCTTGCAAGACAACTCACGACCCTTCAAGGTTTGCTTGCCACTTCTCGGAGCAACCATGCCTAGACCATGAGAGACATTATGGTAGATGGAGTGAGCTTTGCCTTGGCAAAGCTTAAAGTCTCTAACTCCTCCCTCAACCTCCAATTACTCAAGGCAGATTTCAACCGGTCAGAGGAGGATACAGCCAAGATCTTCAAAGAGGTGAAACCCTTCGAAAATAAGGTTGTTGAGGAGATAAAATGTCGTTTCCATTAAACAATGACCACTCCAGTGGTTCCGAGGAATAGATAAATGTAATTTGTAAAAACTTACCTTTATCATCAATAAAGCTTGTGTCAATCTCTCAATTCATTGAGTACCCATATATTTCCTAGCTCCCGACTGCTTGTTTAGTAGAAATACTTACTAAGGAAGCACTGGACCAAGAATGAAAGAGTAGGTGTTGCAACCAATGTATTAAGTATATGCTTACAATGTTGTAGAAAGGATCTAGTTGCCATTAGGAAATTACTTTGGTCGGAACCAGTGGAGGAGTTTGACTAGCTTTAGATACCATTTCCATAATCAAAATACCATGTAGTCCATTATGTGGTCGGAAGATGACATAAGACTTTATTGATGGTATGAGCGATAAGAAATTATGCAAGAACTATAAGTGCTTTTATTTATAAACTTTATCTCAACTGGTCATAACATTGCTAAGAACTGAAGGCATGAGTAATACTTCTTGAAACATATTCATACTCAAGTAGGCAAAGATCGTAGGAAAAGGGTTGTCGCTAGGAAACTTCTTCCAGTAGGCAGGACCACGTGCAGAGAGGAGATATTTTGACTAGAAGGTTTTTTGTGTCTTAACCAGTTCTAAACAAGAGAATAACAGAATGTTGAAGTAAAAAAGTTTTCAAGCCCCCGAGCATGTAATGTATAGTTGTCTGTGTGATGCCACTTTTACTTATTTTTGTTTAAGAAAAGAGTGCACAAATTATCATAAGAACCATCTCTGTAATGGTCATGATAAGAATCCACATGAAATTTTGACGGATATGTCAAAGCCAATAGTAAAAGATATCCCTTAGAAGGATTTTTGGAGGAAAATGGGTCTCTTCGACCAATTTAGATAACAATATTATGTGACCAAACTTGGGATAAAGATATACAACTAACAACACTCATCGAAGATGAAAGAAACAAAGTAACTTTATTGAAATATGAAATGAAAAATATATTTAGACATAGAACTTATGCATTTGATCAATATTCCAAGAGTTATGTAGAACACACCCATCTGACATGGTAAGTCATACCAAGCCTAGTCTAGTGACTTCGACCATAGTGTAAGGACCTTCCCACTTACGGAAAAGTTTGTTGCGATTTGCCTGGCTTTGCATTTTTTGAGAACCAGATCACCTACAACTAGGCTACAAGGTTGCACTTTATGATTGTGGTACCTTCTCAAGGCTCGTTGGTAGACCACCAATCGTATCAAGGCCACGTTTCATCTTTCAACAAGGAAATTGATGTTGTCGGTTCATCGTTCTACTTGATTGTTATTGTTATAATGATCAGTTCAAGTAGAGCCAATCTTTAGTTTCAGAGAAAGTATGGCTTTAGCACCATAAACTAGAAAAAAGGTGCTTCACTAGTTGCACAACTAGTCGTGGTCCAGATAGCACATAATACAGAGGGAAGCTCTTGAACCCAAGCTCCTGATTGTTGCATTAACTAGTCCCATTACTAATATTTAGTGTTTGATTCCTTGTATTAGCATGCTATTGGCTCGCTCTACTGCCCCATTACTTTGTGGGTGAGCCACTAAGACATAATGTATCTTGACACCTAGATCTTTGCATAATTTCTAAAAATTTCTGCTCAAGAACTGTGTACCATTATCTGTGATTATACTACTGGGGACATCAAATCGTGTAATCATATTTTTTGTGATGAATTTCTTGGTAGTTTTAGTTGTTATCTTAACAACAGGCTTAGTCTTTATCCATTTTATGAATGTATCAATTATGATAAAAAAAGGCATGGTGCTCTTAGGAAAGGTCCTAGAATGTCTAGCCTCTAGGTTATGAAAGGCCAAGAAAGAGGTATTGTTTGCAAAGCTTGTACATGTTGATGTACTTGTCAGCTATAAATATGACATTGTATACACTTTGTCACAAGGCCTTTTGTATCACGAGGGTAATTGGCCAGTAGTTTCCTTGCTAAAAGGCTTTACTGACTAGAGTTTTATAAGAATGATATGCTCTACAAACTCCTCCATGTATGTCGGATAGTAATTGTATATCATCCCATTGAGATATGCATCTCATCAACACTATGTGAGATCCCCATTTGTAATAGGTACATTCGATCAGAGTATATGATTTGGCTTTTTGAGCTGTATGATTAGTATCTACATCATCTTTAGGAAGTTTGCTATGCTAAAGATATTTGTAGATTAATGTCATCCAATCACGACTGGGGTTGATCTGCACGACCTCCAGTAGAGCGTCCAATGCTTGACCACTGAGGGTTTGTTTAGTTGCTTGAGAAAAACTCTGGGTAGGACGGGTGATTTTGAGGAAGTCATTCTTGCCAACTAGTTTGCTGTAAAGTTATCCTTTCAAGGAATATATTGGATCTTAAAACCAAAGAAATGCCTTTCGATTTTCTTAACTTCTGCCAAATAAGATGACATCGTGGTACTTGAGCATTAATACTCTTTCCCAATTTGATTCACTACTAGTTGAGAATCACCTTTTATTAGTAATCTACGAATCCTAAGTGCTTTGGTTGCTCAGAGTCCTGTCAGTAAATGTTCATATTCTGCCACATTATTTGTAGCATAAAAATTTAGCTGAATGGTGTATTTTATGTGTTCTCTAGTAGGAGATACCAGGACCACTCTAGTCGCCGAGCCCTTTAACAGTAAGGAACCATCAAAGTACATAGTCTACTCCTCATGGTGGTCGTCCTCGGGGCCCTTGGGTGGGTTACGGGTTTGTTCATTTGGCAATAAATTCTACTAAAGTCTAGGACTTGATTGCTATTCGTGAAATAAAATAGAGATCGAACTCCCTAAGTTTGACCGCCTATTTTGCTATATGTCCTGATGATTCCTTATTTTGAAGAATTTGACCAAGAGGATATCCAGTCAGTACGACCACTTTGTAGGCCTGAAAGTACTGCCTAAGTTTCCTTGAAGTAGGAGATTATATAGCAACTTTTGTATTTGTAGATATCATTCTTTTGATCCATGTAAGACTTTGTTTACGTAATATATTGGTCATTGGATATTATGATGCTCAACAATTAGTACGGCAATGACTGCTTGTGACATCGCAGCTGGATATAAGAGCAATGTTTCTCCCGGTCTTGAAGAGACTAAGATCGGGGTACTCGTATGGTATTTTTTAAGCTTTTCAAAGGTATCATTTGCTTCCTTGGTCTATTCAAAACTTTCATGTTTCTGAAGAAGCTTAAAGAAAAGTAATCCTTTTTTCCTTAACCATGCTATGAAATGACTTAGCGCTGTCATACAGTCGGTTAGTTTTTGGACTTTATTCTTTGTGATTGGAGGGCACATCTACTCGATGGCCACTTGAAGGACCAAAGATGGTAATAGAGGGGGTGAATGTTGCTTTAAAATTTTCTCGCAAGTATTCACTTATTCTTACTCCGATAACTACAAAGTTATGAAGATTAGGATAGGAACCCTACTCAAGACCCAGAGAAACAAGGAACTAAACCACTGAGAAAAATCAGTATGTGTGGTACTACCGCTGCGATTTCTGTGGTACTACTGCCACTGGTCGAAAGGCAAAGTGGTCGGAAAATGACTCAAGTGGTTGACGACCAGTGAATGGTCAAAAACCACCGGTTGAAGACTACATGGTTGGAAGCCTATGTGGTCAAATTTTGACTTAAGTGGTCAATGACCCGAGTGAGGTCAAAAACCAATGTAGTCAAAAACCAACGTGGCCGACACCAGTGTAGTCGAAACTGATGTGGTCAAAACCAACGTAGTAGAACCCAATGTGTTTGAAACTGACGTGGTCGAAATCGACGTAGTCAAAACCAACGTGGTCGAAACCAAGGGCTATGGTACTACCACTACACAGCTTGCAATACTATCGCTGCCACCCGAAGAGTAGGGTTTTTAGTCTGACCGCAAGACCCAATCCACATAACTTTTGAAACACTAAATCAAAAGTCATGAAACTTCAAACATGAATTGCCTAAGGTCACATGACCCTATTTCATTTGACGATCTATAAAATAATTGCCAAAGTTTCTACCTTTTTGCAATTAAATGAAAACCGCGCCAAAACAAAGGAATGAGCTAAATAGAGGCAATCTGAAATTGAGAATTAAATAGCTTGTTTTGCACGAAGTACTAGAAGATATTCTAACTAATTACAATAATATGAATATAATGGAGTATATGCGGTACTTGAAGAAACTTTACCTTATTCGACCAACTCCTTCATTTCTCTATCTTTCTTTCTTTCTTTTTTGTTCACAACTGCATGAACTTGAAGGAAGTGAGAAGAAGTTGGGTCTATTGCTATGCGGTGTAATTTTTTTAATTAGCAATCTTTGGCCGTGGCTTTTTAATAACTGGCTGCCTTTTTCTTTTCTTCTTTTTTTCTTGGTGTGGCCAAACTAAGGTTAGATTCTCTTGCGCAAGTTTAAGATTTCAGCAAGTGTAAATAACTCAATGAACAGCTTTTAAACAATTATCAAAGACTAATCTCAAAGATAAAAAGAAAAAATAGGAGTGAAACTCAAGCAGTATAGCTCTCGGATGTCTATAGTGTTGGCGCAAACAACGAAGTTCCCAAAACAACCCGTAGCTATTATATACTGTCAACTCGTGGAGTTACGGGATTGGTTTCCATCAACTCCAAGCAGATTTCGGTTGGCTCCCTTAGAGCAACTCCAGCAGTAGCCCTCAAAACAGGGCCCCTACTTTTCATTTGAGGGCTCCCCCTATTTTTGAGAGCCCTGTTTTCTGGGCTGCACTCCAGCAGGAGCCCTTAAAACAGAGCCCCTACTTCTCAATTCTCTCTATTTCCTCACACACTATATGCATATATATGGGACAAAAGCACAATACACAATAAAATATTTATGAATTCAAATACGAATATTCAAATTCAAATTCAAATTCATTTTGAATTTAAATTTATGAATTCAAATACGAATATTCAAATTTAAATTCAAATTTATTTCGAATTTAAATTGAAAGCACAATGAGGGACGTTTAAATTTATGAATTCAAATACGAATATTCAAATTTAAATTCAAATTTGTTCTGAATGAGGGACGTATTTATTCAAATACGAATAAATCTGAGTTTAGGGGCTCAAGTAGGGCCCCCCTAGGAATGAGGGCTTGGAGGTCTCATTTGAGAGGCTCCTATTTTTGAGCGCTCAAGTAGTGGCTCTGCTGAAGTTCAATTTTTTGCTCTGGCTCTCAAATCTGAGTTTAGGGGCTCAAGTAGGGGCCCTACTGGAGTTGCTCTTAGGAGTCCAATTCGGAATAGAACGACCGGCCAACTTGGTTAACAGGGAGTCCCTGCCTATCTCCACGTGATGACCCTAAAGGTATTCGGCCAAACTGCTAAGCAAGATGGTGCAACAACCAGTGGTGCGGGCAGGATTCTAGGAAGGCCGAAACACTCTCAAGATGACCAAACGTGATCTCTAATCTCTTATTCTTGAAATTGGCGTAAGAGATTATGGCAGGAGAGTTTGGTTAATTCGATTTCTCTTTTGGGTGCTAATTGAGAGATTCAACTAGCATAATTTTCTGGAGTTTGTGTGGATACAACGATTAAGTAACGTAAAGGAACATGATGATCAACACTTCAAACAAAAATTCTAATGGACGAAAACTTAACAAAACTCATGAAAAATAACAGATTAAAACTAGGATTTTTTCTGTTGCAATTTTTGATTTAATGGACTATAGAACATAAATAAATCAATATGAAAATAAGAGTAAATAATCCTACAGAGTAAACCATGTTCTGATTATAAGATGATACGAGGTCGTCCGATCTTCTTGACGTAGGATCAAGATGTTGAGGAACCGTCGCTGGCGAGTCCAGTCCAATCGATTCCTCCTATGCAATGAGATGAATCAAACATAGAATATTACAAATAATAAATTGAACACAGAGAGATGAGAGGAGAACTCATTTCTTTATTCCTTTCTCTGTTCGCATGCAACTTTACAATGATTAGGACCTCTATTTATAGATTAAGTGGAGAGTGCCCACCAATGGGTCACGCTTGCAGGCCTAGACCTAGATTTTCCAACACTCCCCCTTGGACACTCATCCTATACGTTCATGCCTCATCAAAACTCCATAAAAAACTAGTAGGAAAAATTTAGAGAAAGAGTATATGATACATGTTATGTTGTGTTGCACAAATTGTCTCGTTAAAAATCTTGACCGAGAAACTTCAAGAAAACTCATCAAAAGAAAAAGAGTATAATCCACCCAATTTTATTTAATCTACAAGATTTATTCTCTGACTACTCAATCTTCGTGATCAAGTTTAATAGTGAGCTTGAGAAGAATCTCCCCATGAGTTCTGCACTTATCTAAATCTCATCATTTCAATTCCATGTATACATATTTTAAAATTAGATGCTAGAAGTGACTTAGTAAATAAATCTACAAGTTTTTCATACGACTTAGTATGCAGTACCTTAATTTTATCCATCTTTTGCAATTCATGAGCATAGAAGAATTTGAGGTTGATATGCTTTGTAAGATTTATACTTGTACAACACAAACTGCATTATTTTCATAGATAATTGTGAGAGCTTGCACGATGTTCAGTCTATATGATTTTGGATGTGGTGAATCATCTGTCGAAACCAAGTACATTCCCGTGCGGCTTCGTACAGTGCTACGATTTTCGAGTGATTCATCGAAGTCAATACAAGATTTTGCTTAAACGATTTTCATTAAATGGCAGTTCCACTACACAGGAATATATAACCTATTTGTGATCTGGAGGTATATGGGTCTGACAAGTACTCAGTATCTGTATAGCCAGTCATATTCAAATCTTAGCTCTTTTTGTAGAACAGTTTAAGGTCTTTGCTTCCTTGGAGGTATCAAAAAATATCTTTTATTCTCTGTCAATGCCTTTTGATAAGTTCTGCACTATACTTTACTAATAGGTTTACGACAAATATGATATATATTCTAGTACAATTTGCTAAATACATAAGTGCTCCTATTGCACTTAAGTATGGGAATTCTAGTCCCAAGACTTCCAATCCCCTTTCTCTAGGTTTGTACGGATTCTTGTCTTGCTACGAAGATTTCTCGACCATTAGTACTTTTGAAAGGTATGCTTTTACAAAGTCAAACCTTTCTAACACCTTCTGAGTGTAGGCCGGCTGATATACTAATATTCTTTCTGGGATATAATCAAGCTGTAAACCCAAGCAATGTTTGGTTTTACCCAATCTTTCATTTTGAACATTAATTCTAGGTAAGAGCTCACTTCTTTTATATCATCTAGGGTTTCGATGATAATCAAATCATCTACATACACTGAAATTATACAAAATACATTTTGGGATCATTGTATAAATACACAGGGATAATCCTCATTGTTCATGTAGCCTTTTTGCATAGAAAGTCGCTTAAGCGATTACCACATTCTACCTCATTGCTTAAGCCTGTACAGTGATTTTCTGAGTTTTACATTATACATGTTTCTATTTGCTCTATCTTGGTTTGAGGCAGGGATACCCTTAAGTACCTCATATAAATGTCCGAATCCAAGTTTTCATAAAGATATGTTGTTACCACATCCATCAATTTCATTTCTAAATTCAGGTTTACTATCATCGAGATTAAATATCTAAAGGTAATGCCACCCATAACCAGAGAATAAGTTCTTCATAATCAACTCCTAGTCGTTGAGTAAAATCTTGTGCAACAAGCCTTACTTTATATCTTACAACTTTATTTTTCTCATTTCTCTTTTGAACAAATACTCACTTATATCTCACAGGGTGCACATGGGGAGGCGTGCGGCTTATAGGCCCGAACACGTCTCTTTTATTTAGAGATAATAATTAAGTTTTTATTGCCATTTTTCAATTTTTCCAATCTAATTTTTTTCTTACATTCATTGAGCGACGCAGGTTCTGGATCAAGGTCGATGATTGTGGTAATTTTTTTTGCAAAATAGATATCAACATTGGCTGTTGTCCTATTCATGGATTCTCCCGTGTGCATATAGTTTATAGCTATTTCATCATGGGTTGATTCTTCTAGTGCTTCTACTTACTCACCGCTCCTTCCGATTGCGGGGTAAGTTCCTTTAGTTTTTTAGCTCCGATGTGTGCGCATATATCCATGCTGGTTTCTCCCTCTGTGAGAATGTTTAGATCTGGTATGCCCATTTTTTGAAGGAGTCATATTGGTACCAGGCCTCAACTAGCTCCCTTACTAGTTCTGGGGAACTTCGATGATTTTTTTCACCAGACATCCCCAGCTACTTGGGATTTGAGGGGTTGGAGTTCTCGTCCTTTTATTATAAAGCCTCTGAACGGGATTAGGGATACCTTCAATTTTCTTTAGTATTTTAACCCTCTCCGGTGCATTGCATGTAAGCACATGTAATTTGGTCATACTCTTTAAATCACTAAAGTGATCAGACAGTTGATTTACTAATGCTTGCAAATTAATGATCTTCTGGACTTCTCTATTTACTTCACTAGTATGTGAGTCATGTGTATGGATTCCTGTGGTTTGCCACATAATTTTCTGATATTTTTCATCAAGGGGTTGATTTCCTCCCCCTAATGTCAGAAAACTATCCTCATCAAATATACTATCAGTGAAACGGACGGTATACAAATCTCCTATCATAGGGTCCAAATACCTGATTATAGATTCTGTCTCATAACCAATGTATATCCCAAACTTTCGGAGAGGGCAAATTACAGTACACTATGGTGGGGATATAGGTACATAAATTTTGCAATCAAATCTTCGAAGATGAGAAATTTTCGGTGGTAACCTTTCTGCTGGTTGCATAGGTGAATGGATGTTATATGTCAATAGTCTAAAGTTGATGAGAGTTACGTATGTAGTATTGTGTGTTCCCAACATATAGTTGGTAAATTAAAATTTTGCAAAAATGGTCGGGTAATGAATTTGATCCTCTTAATTAATGCCTCTTCTAGTCCATTCTGGATGTGAACATGCGATATGGAATGCATAATTTTAATTCCCATTGACATCCAATAATCATCAAATATTTTTGAAGTAAATTCTCCGGCATTGTCTTTATGTGATGATCAGAGAAATTATTTCTAATTTGAATTATCTGTGAGATCAATTTTGCAAAAGCATGGTTTCTCATAGATAATAAATATACATGTGATCATTTCAAGGAAGCATTGATGAGCACCACAAAATATTGAAATGGACTTGACAGAGACTGATAGGATCGCAAATATCTCCTTGATTGTGTTCTAGGAATACAGGGACTTTATCTTTTATTTTCAGAGCAAAAGGTCTAGTAATTAATTTCCTGGTGGCACATGTAGAGCACACAAAATCTTTCTGATTCAAAAAATTATTTACATTGATATTATGTCCCTGTGAATTCTTAACTATATTTCTCATAATCTTAAGAACTGGGAGGCCTAATCTATTATGCCGGAGGCAGAAAACTTCTAAACTTCTAAATATAGTTTTTAGGGTAGTATAGGCTGCGGGTGCCTTAATATTAGTGTAGTACAGTCTAAATTCAAATGAAAAAGGTCTTTCTAATACCCTTTTTTCACTTGCTTCATGCTTTTTAATGAGTAGGTATTTTTTACCATACTCTTCTTCAGTCTTAATATGGAAACTATTAGCGTGAATGTCTTTGAACTTCAAAGAGTTCTAGTCGATTCTGGGTACAATAATGCTTCTTTAATGACCAAAGGTGTGCCCATTGGGGGTATACTTGTGGCTTTTTCTGAGCCAATTATACAAACATCACTGCTGGGTCATAAGACTGCCAGCATTCTTGCTAATCGATTGAAAGAATTTTGTCTCTCCCAAGATGGTATTCATTGTGCCTCTGTCAGCTAAGCACACTTTCTCCATAGGGCGCTATACGCATTTTAATATTAAATACTCTATTAATATGTAGTAGAAGATAATCAACACATAAAATAAAATACTTTAAATATCAGAATATATCATGCTGTTGTTGACTGAATAAATGAATGAATTAATATCTTTCAACTATCATGAGAATGAATTGTTTGAATATCATTATTGTAAGTCTAACTTATTCCTTTCAAGCATGAAATGAATAACAATTAAAGTCTAGATGCATTTTGTGTATTAGACTAAATCTACTGAAATCTGATACTTCAGCTGCTATCTTCTCATGGGTGAAATGTTCTTCCTGAGAAATCATAGCGGCGACAGCTACAATGTCAAGAGGGGGTGCGGCTGTAGAAGTGGAGTCCATCTCTACTGGTGCATGCTGCTACTCAAAATTCTCTCCCTCGACGAAGGCAAAGTAGATTTCATGCTTCCTTTTGCCACCTTTCTTCTTTATGACTTGGAAGGCATCGACGACATATTGCGGATCTTTGCAGATCCGTGACCAGTACCGCACTTGTCACACTTGTAGCAGATTTGATCTTGTTGACCATAGGGCTTATCGTCCCGCTTTGGTTTACTAGACTTGTTCTTAGGTGAAGCATTTGGCTTGCCATTTTGGGCTGTGGCTTTGCCCTTCTTTTCTCTTTTCTTTATTATAGACTTTTGCACCTTCTAGCTCCCAACGTTGGCCTCACGGTCAGCGAAACTCTTAGGTGGCTATGATCAAAAGCAGTTTTCTCGTGATATTTCAGTGATTAAAAATAATTTAAATAATTATGATTAATAAAAAATAGTAGGTAAATACAGAAAAACATAGAAAATAATAACAATAGTACTAAATAAGCTTCAGATGCAAAAAATAACTAAAAAATTGAATTTCCACTGCCCTTTTATGCTAGAATATGTATTTCCAATGAATTCTGCAATTTTTCGAGGCCTTCTCTGTTAATTTTTAATTTTGAGAATTGTTTTGCGTATTTTTTTTTTTTAGGGCCTTTCTACAAAATCTGGGCCCCCTTGCCCCCTGCCCTCTAGCCAATCAGATGGTCCGAACTTCCCTCGACCGATTGGATTGGTCCGAACATTCCATGGCCGATTGGATGATCTATGGCCGATCAGACGGTCCGAACTTCCCTCGACCGATCGGACTAATCTGAGCATCCCATAGCTGATCGGACGGTCCATGGCCGATTATACGGTAAATGGCCAATCGAACAGTCCATACTTCCTATGGCCGATCGGACGATATATGACCGATCGGACGGTCCATACTTCCTATGACCGATCGGAATGATCTAAATTTCTTTTGATTGATTCAAGAGGGAGGGGTAGGGTTCCCTACCCCTATTCACTTCTTGGTAGCATGTGCATGGGAAAAGGGCTAGCGGCCTTGGTGGGGTAGATGGCTGAGCACCAATGGATAGGGCGATCGGTGCAGAGGCCACGAAGGGGAAGCGGTGAGGTGCGGGCAGCCGACAGCTCATGTGGGAGCGACGGTGGCGTGCAAGCAGTTGAGTTGCACGATGCGGTAGGACCGGCAGTCAAGGGTGTGCGACGCGACGGGAGCCCGTGGTCAACGGCGATGCTCATGCGGGAGTGGCGGTAGTCATGTTGTCCGGTGGCGCTCAACGCACGGAGCAGTTGTTTGAGCCGATGGCGCTTATGCCTCATACGGGCAGCGATCAAGTAGGTGCGGGCGACTTTGCCGCGTGCAGGTGGCGGCTTGGTTTTTTCCTCTTTTTCTTAATCTATCTACAGTACAATCAACATCTGCTTTTCTATTTTCATGTAATCTACTGATCAGTATTGTGCAGGCGACTTCTAGTCTACTCGCGGTAGATTAAAGCGGATTTGCATCGTAGAAAATCATCTAGAAAGCAAAATTTATGGAATTGAAAGCGATTTAGATAGACAATTCAATCTACAATGCTTCGATAATTACCTTCGATCTACCAGAGCAATTCGTGCTGATAACATGTTGAGGAACTATCACTGACTGGAAGGGATACATCAAATACATAATATTATAAACAATAAATTAAATACAGAGATATGAGAGGGGAACTCCTCTCTTTATTCTTTTCTCTATTCAAATGCAACTTTACAATGATTGGGTCCTCTATTTATAGACTAAATGGAGAGTACCCATCAATAGGTCAGACTTGTAGGCCTAAGCCTAGATTTCCCAACACAAGATACTCACGTGTAATCTCTCGAATCGTAGTGATAATCTATTACCAACGTAAGAACAAATACTCTTTAATTCGTGAGAACATATATGCCGGACTTCATGACCACTAAACAAAGTTCTATCGTACTCATAATTCTCAATAAAAAAGATTAAACGATCTTAATTAGCAAAACACTTAAATCTTCCATAACTGATTCGGTCATCATAAATAGCAGAACAAATCAATATACTATCTCATAACATCGGGTCTCCTTCCTCATCAACGAAGACATACGGCCATATATATGGCGCCCCCTGGCATCACACGCATGGCCTAAGCCAACTGATTTGATTCGGTCCACACGCATGGCCCAAAGCCAACTGATTTGATTCGGTCAGGGGGTGGCCGAATTGACTACTCAGAAACCGACTCAAACTCTTTGCTAACTATTCAAGTAAACTAACTAAGACGATGTTTAAGTTAGTTTAAAATCAGCTTTGTTTTTACTATTTAATAATTTTATTTTTTTGGGTTTTTAAGATTTTTTAGGTTTTTTGTTTTTTGTTTTTTTCTGTATTCCTTTGCATTATCTGTGATAGGCTAACATATTTTTTCTATTTTTATATTTTTTAAATTTAATTACATCAAATAAATTAACTTAACTACAGTAAAAAAATCGTAAATTAATTTAAACTAAACACTACCTAAAGTACGGACTAGAAACTACATGGTCACGCCATGGCCGTGTTCGGCCGAAACAATTGTCTCACGTCACGCTTGGATTCGGTTGGGCTCCCCCCACTCCTTGGGCCTTCACATGCCGTTGGACTTCTCTTGTGATTTGGGCTTCGACCATGTCGTGTGGAGTTCATCTCTATGGGCTGACTGCTTCCAGCCTTTCCCTGGTTTGGCCTCACGGCTTGATTTCTTGACCAGCTGCATTTCACCCTTTCATCTCCACCTTGGCCGCATGGCCTTAACCAGCTGCATGGCGATTGCCTTCTTCCTTGCTAGCCGAAAGAAGATGCTTCATCCTGTGCTCTTCTATGGCTTTGGACCTGGTCTCCCTCACCTCCCTCTCAATTCTAAAACCTTCATATTCTATAAACCTAAGAATACACAAGGATTTGACATGAGGTAGTATATCGTTCTCATCAATAGAAGAAAGTTCATTAAGAAACAATTTACATGTTATTTAATCTTTTTAATGTGGCTCAATAATTCTTTCCAGTCAAATATATTTAACTGAAAAACGTAAAACATGTGTGTATCTACATCATGGGCCTTCTCTTTAAGGGGTGTTCGTATTGGTTTCTAGTATGGTTTTTTTTTTTGCTACGTTCAATGGTTTTTGATTAAAAATAAATAATAGCGATCGAAAGAAGTGATTTTTAGAGGAAGGAGACGAGTGGTGCAAAAAGTGAAGGAGAGATGCGTGTGCAAGACAGGAGCGAGAGGAATAGATACGTGATGCATATATGACATCATGACTTATTCTTAGAACAAGAGAAGTGGAGAAGTCGCTTCGAAAAACAAGGTATTCATATTGACTTTTAGCTTCTTTAAATAAAAATCAGAAACAGAACCCAATACGAATAGAGCCTTATATAATGATTCCTGCACAACTGTTCATGCTGATGTGACGTCTGTCAAAAAGAAACAGTTTATTTTTGCCCCAAGCATCTGCCGAGTAAGGGCCTGTTCTTTTTGGCTACGACTGATGACTTTTGGCTTCGGCTGATAGCTTTTTGGCTGTTTGCGACAGAGATTGTGGAAATAGAGATACTCACTTGCGATTTTTGATGGTACAGATATTAGTTTTTTAACGTGTACTACAATTAACTTATAAACCCCATCTTTAAAAAATATTCCGTTTAAAAGTCAGTTACTGTAGCAAAAACCAAAAACGATTTTTAGAAACCGCAAAAGAACAGGATCCAAGTGCGTTGGAGATGGCCTTAGAAGGTAGGGTTTATGGAGCTTACACAACTAACTTTGTGTTTAGTGGTCATCGTGCATTTCAATTTCTTGAAACACGGTATATTAAGCAACAAGTGTGTCCATACTCTTACAAGAAATGGAAACAGTAGCTTTTATTGTAAATCAGACGCGCGATCTATGATCACAAGCAGGGATAGAAATATGAAAACTGGAGAGATTCCTGCTCGACGGCCGGTAACTTAAAAAATCAGTTAAAATTTGAATATTAAAATTTGAATTTAGGATATTTTAAAACTGGTAACCATTTTGGTTACTGGGTAAAACAAAAAAACAGCTAAAAAACTTGGGAGTACAAATAATTGATGCATATTTAATTCATACAATAAATAATCTAGCACAAAAAAAGTCTAAATCAATCTAGAAAATGCATTATGCAATTATAAATTTAAATTTTTATTGAAATTTTTGACTGATTTTCCCAACCAGTTTTCACCGATTTTCCCAGTTATCAGCCGGTAACCACCGGTTTTTCTATCCCTTATCACAAGTATTGAGATGACAGAGAAATTAATATTAGCGATCTAGAATATAGTAGCGGTGTTCTAAAATGTATTTCCAAATTTGTGGGGATACGTGCTGTGCTCTTCACGTTAGTTTGATACTAGAAATGATTTATATATACACATATAACTCAAAATTATGAGTACATGTGCCCTGTTAATGTCCGCTGGATCGCTACACTCGAAATTATGAACACATGTACCCTGTTACTCAATGTCCGCTACGCTAAATCCAATCCGCTCTCTGACGTTTAGGGTACTTTCAATGGTAGACATTGCGTGTTAGTTTTATACTTTCTATATCATTAAGAAATAGTTGTAGATATTACCAAATTTAGTAGGTGGTATCCATCAATAGGATCAAATAATAAACTTTACCAAGCTCTCTCTTTTTCTCTCTCTCCCTTAGTGTTGGATTTTGTACTTAAATAGTGTCTTACATAAGACACTACTTCTCTCTCTCTATTCTTTAATTCTCTCTTCACCAGGGGCGAAGCCAAGGGGCTTCGTAAGGCTTGAGTCTCACCTCCCCCCGGGTAGAACCCCCAGCTCATGGCGCCGTCTCTAGCTCGCCTTGGCGCCGACCCCGTTTGTGAGCACTTGAGGGAGAAAGCAATGGAAGGAAAATTATATAAAAAAAGTCTGGTAAGTGATCAGCCCACTGGCTTTATGAGGCTCAACAAAGCCCACCAAGACACAATAGACCAACTCACAAACCTAGCAAATATAGCAAATAGCAATGGCAACTGGATCTCAGTCTTCCATTCACACAACACAAGGGGGCTGGAAGCGACCGGGGAACCCCACTCTAGGGTGTACATATATTGTTATTGTACTCTTTTTCTTACTTGGGGAATCCCACTCTGGGATGTAAGGTTTTTAACGAGACAGTAATGTTGTATTTTAAAATATCAAAGAAATTTTACTTTTTCTCGAAATATTTACGTCATTGTGTACCCATGTTTTTATACAACTAATTCAATTTCAACTAGTTTTTAACAAGACGCGTACGAGAGAAAGGAAAATGGCAGTCGTCGCCACCATTGTCTCTGCTGCCTTCGTCATGTATAGTTTCTTCAGGCTGAGCTTGGGTTGGCACAACACAAACGTCGGCACGGTGGGTTTTGGGTCGTACTTGGGCTTGGCCAAAGGTGAGGTGAACCGGCAAGACACGACGGGATGACTGGGCCAAGCCAGTACGGCACGAAACGGCCCGAAGCACAGTAAATCCCAGGCCGTGCCGGCACGGCACGGCCCAACTCACAGATCTATGCAACACCATGGCCATGTCATCGAGAGATCTTTTTTCTCTTTTTTTATTTGATTTCATTTGCTGACTCATTGGCGAGGACAACCAAAATGTCCATGTCATGGTAATATTAAACAACCTCCCATGACAGCGTGGAAAAACCACCATGAAAACCAAGATGGGATCGCTGGGGGCAGAGGTGGTCTTAGAAGTCCGGTTTAAAAGTTCGGTTTTGCTATTACACAGTTAACTAAAATTTTCTTATCTCTCAGTCACTTAAAGTTACATAGTACTAATTCCTCCCTAAAAAAAATTCTATCTCTAAAAAATAGACAATTGGATGATGCTTATCTAATAAATAAAACAGTGGCTAAGAATAAAAAAAACTAATCACCTGTACAATAGACACCCCCCTTAAAAGTTGGGGGGGGGGTTCTTTTGACTTCTGTGGAGGTAACATTGTTTTACCAACACACTACGATGAGAGTGGGATACGTAATATGGAAACTTTTACTCTCAATCATACTCAAAATACACCGCCATTATGAAGTCCTTACAAACACAGTGAGGGCATGCTTTAAAAGTTGCATGATACTCAAAATACAAAAATGTTCATATCATGGTAATATTAAACAACCTCCCATGATAGTGTGGAAAAACCACCATGAAAACCAAGATGGGACCGCCGGGGGGAGGCAGAGGTGGTCTTAGAAGTCTAGTTTAAAAGTTCAATTTTGCTATTGCACAGTTAACTGAAATTTTCTTATCTCTCAGTCACCTGAAGGTGCACTCTCAGTGATCTAAAGTTGCATAGTACTAATTTCTCTCTTAAAAAATTTCTCCCTTTAAAAAAATAGACCGTTGGATGTTGCTTATCCAATAGATAAAAAAGTGGCTGATAATAAAGAAAAAAACTAATCACCTGTACAATAGACGCCCCCTTTAAAAGTTTAGGGGGGGTTCTTTTGACTTCTGTGGAGGTAACATTGTTTTACCACACACTACGATGAGAGTGGGATATGTAATATGGAAACATTTACTCTCAATCATACTCAAAATACACCGTCATTATGAAGTCCTTACAAACACAGTGAGGGCATGCTTTGCACAACACCGAGTGAATATTTGAAAACCTTATTCATATGAATATGTTATCTTTAAGAAGCCATAACACCTCAACTAAATACTAAGTTACAAAACCACAGAACCAAGCATGATATGGATTTGGTAAGTTTTAAAAATCGTATTGTATATTTGTATTGTTTCCCCTGCATTACAAACGTTGAAGGCAAAAAAAGAAGCATAGAAGTAACCTGAGAAACAAGCTCAAAAAACAGAGAATTATCAATCAACACTTGTGAAGAAGAAACTTGAAGCACGGACCATGGTTTAACGTCACTCCGTTGCCCTTAGCTTTGAGCATTTTGTTAACCTCACCGCCTAATCTCGGGGCAATAAAATGATTCCCTAGTCACTTGTTCCATGCAATGTCTTGTTTGGAAAACCGAAAACCAATTGCAATCTGCTTGGTCTAAGAACTTTTCAACAGGTTCTAATCCGATAAACCAATGCATTACCTACTTAGCATGTGCAGTAGTTGGATGGAACAAGATAAAACCCCCAAGATTTGGGAAAATAAACTGTAATCGGTGTTAATCCAGTACTCCACCACGCAGCCAACAAATCCGCGACAAACAGCATGGATTGGATTGGAGAGAAAGAAAGAAAAAATTGGATTAGATTGATTGATTGCTCGCAGAAAATAAATGATGCCCCAAGAACAAAACGATAGAATAGCAATCCAATCAATTTAGTGCTTCATTACCAACGAAATGAAGGAATCAATCCGAGCAGAGCCCGGCGGGATGAATCTCCATGTAACGCCCCTGTTTTTGGGAGCAGGAGCGTCGTACGTCCCGCAACAGCCCAGGTGTTCTGTTACGGACAGAGCTAGCATCGAGCCTGCTTACGAATATTTAAAAGGGGTTAGTTTGACAAAGATAAGACCTAATGGTCAGTTTTAGCATTTTTATGGGCGTCCAAGCCCAAATGGTAATTTACAATCAGAAGAACCGAAGAACACACCCACAGGAACGCCTGGGTGCGGTCGCAACCCTAACACGGACACTTGAACTGCAGTTGCTTCTTCTGGTATCTGGGTGAGGTAATAGCAAGTTTGAGTACAACCAACCGTACTCAGCAAGTCACAAAGGAAAATCCCAATTTACTACATGCACGGAATTCCAAAGGAAGGTAGTATACTGGTTTATTAATTTATGTGGATGCAGTTTTATTTGTAAACACTTTTAAAAATTTAAGAAACAACAACTACTTCTTAAGATTAGGGGGGTTTTCACGAAATGTTAATTAACCAACTAGCCCGGTTAAAACACTGGTAAAAACTACTTAAGCTTCGCAACTGGAATCACCCAAGTGACACAACTCCATTAACCAGGAGCACGGCGTATTCGAATACCATTTATTTGACTCTGCAGAGTTGCCCAACTTTACCCACACGCAACCTTAACCCTCATGACTGAGTTAAGGAACCGGGTCGTTTCGTTGCTCAACTCTTGGCCCGGGGTCCGCCACCCGCACTGACTTTCAAGTCGCACTCTGCCTGAGTTGAGCAGGTACTAAACCAGGGTTGACAAATCAACACCTGTGGTCAAGCGGTTACTATGTCATTTGCTCGGCATAAGGGTCTAATCCTTATATTTCCTTGAGGTCCGCAACCTCCAACTTCAGGTAAAGCGGTGGGCGTAGATCATCTCGCGATGTCCCACAACACCCTTACCCTACACTGCACAAACCAGTACAACCATTCTAGGGCACGGTGTCCCATACCACCCTACCCTAGCCTGGGTTTTAACAGTCTACCGGCCCGTGGCCGCTTCCTTATTAGTGTAACTAAATTTGCATAAAGTGATAATAATCTACATGTGATAATAGTATATCTAAATTAAACCTAAGGTTAACAATGGAGGGGTTACAAATTAACATGGCATTTAATAGTGGTAGGACGTACCTAAATTAGTATGTCATTCTAAACCATTTATTTTAGGTAAACTAGCATTTTACAACTATCAATACTGAAAATACATATATACATAATTTAATAAACATGGGATACAATATGTTCAAAGGGGTTTGAGACTTGCCGTTAATCTGGACGATCTCCGCAATCTCGAACGAAGAAACACCGGGATCTTGTGCTTGCATTGACACTTCTGGAATCCCCGACACTAACGCAAAAACACAACAAAACAGAAACAAATCAAAAGCAAATAAAAGAAAAACATTTTATTTAGAAAAAGAAAGCTCAAATAACAAAAGGAGAATTTTTAGAATTTTTCTGGGATGAATTTTTAGGAATGGAGGTCAAAAATGGGTTTAGGACATTAAAATGTGCAAGATGGTATATTTTGGTGATTTTTGGGATTTTCTGGAATTTTCTAGGATTTATTTGGATTTTTCTAATTTCTGGAAATTGGTAAATGCCCGGGAAATTCAAATGAATAGTGTTGGGCCGGCCCGGGGTTACAGTGCGGTCCACGGGGAAAATCGGCCCGCGTGGCCGAACGGCCCACGCGGCCGCCGCTGCGCTTGCGCGGCAGCTTGCGGCAAAGGGCGCGAGAGACTCGGCCCACGCACGCACGTGCCCACACGACTCGGATGACTGACACGTGGCTTGGGCGGACGGCGGGGAAGGAGCGGGCGCGGGATCGGACGGTAGCGGAGGGGTGTCATCCGACGGCTGAGGCAACAAAGCGGGGGAAAGGGGAGAGCGGACGAGGGGGATGGAGCCGTGTCGCCTCGCGAGGGTTTTCATCTCCCTCTCGCTCGGGGCGGCGGCCGGAGGGAAGGAGAGGCGCGGGCCACCGTGAGTCGGCCGCGGGGAGGATTCCACGGCCAGGCTGGCACCGGGGCTCCGGGGAGGGAGAGGGGCTCCCCTTCGGCCTCGGAAGGACAAGCGAGGGCCCCGGGAGGAGGGGGCGGCGGCGGCCAAGGAGGGGGCTCAAGGTGCGGGGTCAACCGGCGAGCGCAAATGCCAAGGTGAGTGGGGTATTGAGAAGGGGAGGTTGTGGGGGTGGTGTAGCTGCATTTAATCGGGTTTTTGTCAAGCGGGGAAGGAGATCGAGCTTGGAGCTCACCGGGCTCGGGGAGGGGCGGCGACGGAGCTAGGGGCGACGGGAGCTCAATCGCTTGCTGGAGGAGGGAGATGGGGGTGGTGCGGCGTCGCCTGAGGCCGCGATTTGGCTTTTATAGAGGGGTGAGGGAGGGGGAGGCTTGCGGGGGTGTGCGGAGCCGCTGACGCGTGAGGGGAAAGGACGAGGGAGATGTGACCGGAGGCGTGGGCGGCCACGCTGGGTTGGTCTGCGCCTCTGGCAGGAGTTGACGAGGGGGGAGAGACGGCTCAGGGAGGGGCGGCGTTGCACGACCGGGTAAAGCGAGGTGCTGCGTGGTGGGGGCGCTGCGTCCGCGGGGCAGAAGGGAGGAGCGAAGGCGATTGGAGCGCGGACGTCGAGGTGGGGCCCCTGGCAGGCGTTGACGCGGGAGAGGCGGCAAGTGGGCACGGCGAGGGATGGGCGAGGCTGAGCAATATAGGCAGCGCGACAACGCGCGAGGGGAGGGAGGAGGCGGCTTCGGCCAGGCGCCAGCGGAAGGGGGAGGCGGAAGTTTTAGAAGGGGAGGAGATTAGGGAGAGATTTTAAGAGGGGTTAAGGGGGGATTAAGGAGCAAAACAAAATTAACAGCAAACAAATCCGAAATTTGAGTTTTCAGGTTGTTTCACTCCACTCCACGCCAGTCCGGTAGCGTGGAGTAGGAGGACGACACCTCATACGAGAGAAGAATCTCTTCCCTTCGAGGTGGCAGGAGCACGTCTCTCGGTCGAAGGAGGCCTGGTGGCGCGGGTGTTCGGCGGAGAGGGAGGGTTCGTGTCGGTGACAGACACGGTGTCGCCGAGGAAGAGACGTGATTCCCTAAATAATTGTCATTGGGCGATCGGAATAGCGATGTCTTCTGATATTTAACTAAAATTTTACTGTAGCTGATTAATTTTTTTACTGTAACTGAGTTGATTTATTATGTATAATTAAATTTAAAAAAATGTAAAAATAAAAACGACATGCTAACCTATCACAAACAATACATAGGAATACAGGAAAAAAACAAAACATAAAAATTCCAAAAAAGCAAAAAAAAAAGAAAGAAAGAAAAGCGCTACAATAACTCAAAAGCTAACGCTGAACGCTACCGTTGCAAAAAAAAAAAAAGCGAAGCTGAGCAGGCCCATAAACTAGAGTTTGTTTGCACATGAATATAGAGGTATTTTGGTCTGTAATGTCCTGCTATTTGATGGTTGTCTGGTTGCGGCATGAAGATTGGCACATTCTTGTAGAGGCAGAGGAAGGTACAGCTTGACTTCTTCTAAACATTGTTAGTTTGAGTTCATCCAATTTAGGTGCTTAAAACCAGACATCAAACTCCATACGCTAATAGTCAAGCAAGGTTAATCATAACTATCAAGGTTGCTATTGCTACACAGTGCGGCCATTATCATGCGCTGCTATACAAGTTGCTCGTCACACGAGCCCTTGCATGATCGCTCCATCGTTGTGGTGGCCGTCTCCACCTGGCACTCCCTCATTGTCTTCTCCAAACATGGTTGTGCAGATGATGACGCCACCCGTACGCGTGAGCTAAAACCGAACTCCACTAGTACGCCACAGTTGATTTCTTTTGATGTTGTTGCAGGTCCGCAATGGTCAAGAGATTTAGGGTATCAATCCCAACAAATAAGTTGAGTTAGATTTTTTTTTAAAAAAACCACTAAGTTAATTTGGGATGGTTCAAAAGATTTGGATTTGGGGATATGTTTCCTGTTATTTTTCTTCTTTTCAATTTCCACTGAATTTGATGGGTGAATATGTATAAATAGGGGCAAATGGTTGTGATTCGTGAAAAGAATCAAAATATTTCAAAATGACAGTACTATTTGTCTTTCAAAGCTTATTTTTAAATGTTAATACTCAATTCTAAAAATGTTATTACGAATATGCAATCATAGTTTACTTTATCAAGTACAGTTTCCCGACAAACAACGCACCGTTATGCATGTCTCACGTCTAGCACCTTTAAAGTTATTAGACACTCAATTTACTTAGGAAACAAAGGAAAAAAATCCTTGAGACTCCAAGGTAAATAAATGAGAGCTAATAGGAGAAATGAGTGCATATGGATGGTCCAGCTCGGTATATCGTGGTGCTCAGGAAGGCCAACTACAAAACACTCGTTGATCTGATCTGTGCTATTGTTTGACCTACAAATTCTTAAAGCATATCATACACCATATTCCTCTCGCACTTGTTTCACACATACGTCTCTCCCTCACTTTTCCTATCTTTTTTTTCAACCATTACTACTTATTTTCAACTAAAATCCATCAGCTACAACCAATTTGAGCACACCTACATAGCATATCTTCTACCGCATGTCATAACGTTTCAGTTACCAGTCCATCACAACTTTTTTCAGCCACTACTATTCATTTTCAACTAAAATTCATCAGCTGCAACCAATTTGAGCACACCTACATAGCACATCTTCTACTGAATGTCATAACGTTTCATTTCAGTATCTTCTCCTGGGAGACACCTAATTTCAGTTACGTGTCCACCACAACTCCTAATTTCAGTTACGTGTCCACCACAACTCCTAATTTCAGTAATTTCACTGTAAAAAAGAATTCAGTAATTTCACTGTAAAAAATTCAGTAATTCCGAGAGACACACAAATTCAGTTGAACAACACCGTGAGGCACACATATTGATCAATTATTCATATAAAAAGGATCAATCTAGTCTTATCGTACTCATTAATCAGGATATTACTTGCAGCATGTAAGGTTTCCTGAAATGCATAGTACAGAACTGTACAGAAATCTTATATGCATTGTTACGTGTGTAAACACTAAATACTAGCTAACTAGTATTACAAACTGATCAATGTAGACGCTGTACACAAGTACTACTGTTGTTATGACGCACAAACAAAATACAGCTGCTACTTCCAGTAAAAAATGCCTCAAAGGAAAGAGGATAAAATGTTGTTGTGGAGAGGATCTGACAAGTGTTCGACGAGGTTCTGTATGGGGCCCTTGCCTGTTACAGCTGCCTGGATGTAGAACCCGAGCCACGCAACCATTGCCAGGCGACCGTTCTTAATCTCCTTCACCTTGAGATCTTCAAATGCGACAGGATCTTTGGACAGCCCCAAGGGATCGAAAAGTGCTCCTCCTGGGTAGTTTATGTCCCCAGGAAGATATATTCCCAAGGGTTCTAGAGCCTCGATCCCACAGTATCTTGCATATTCTGGCCCAACCTAACAAATCATGACATGGAAACCTTATCGAGTGTTGTATTTAATCATTTAAAACAAGAACTAACAAGGGAATGCTGTAACAGTAGAATATCTTGCAAGGAAAAGGAATTTATGTGAAGTGACTATCTACAATTCCAAAGTGTTTGCACACCACTTACCCAGAAATCACAGAAGACAGCAATGTTTGAACTGCTGGACACATCAACCACTTGAAAAGTACAGGACGAAAAAGTAAAAAACAAAAACGTTTTTATTACCATCAAAAGGGCTTGACAGATAGCGATGACGATGACACCCTGACCACCGGCAATTCGGAACCCAGGAATCCCAAGGTAATCAAGAGTATCACCCTGTAATAATCAACTCAGTTGTTAAAGTTTGCAAATTACCACAGCTAACAAATAATCCATTTGTTAGTAATACAATTTGCCATGTTTGTTAGTAGAGCATGTATGTATGTTAGCTGGCAGTTATCATTTCATGTTGGCAATGTTTATTCTGTCTCACAGCAAACAAGAAAGCTGAGCTGCCAGACCTCTGTTTGGAGGCTCCTAATTCTGTCTAGGAAGTGCCAATATGCCTTGAGTAGAGCACAACAGGTCATGCTAGGTCATTTTCCTGATCTGGGATTTGCAGTTTTGCACAACAATGAAGATGCTCCATTAGAGTTAGCTATGAACTAGCTTTCAGATGCAGAACATGTATTTACCAACAGCCTATTAGGAGCAAATGGAATGAAGTTGTGATGTATTCAGAATGTACAAATGTTCTTCAATTATGTTATAGGAACAGTCAATTCTGTGCTCAATGAATTCAAACATGGGAACCATAAACATGGATACTTTACCTGAAGTTTCGCATAACCAACTTTCCACCAGACAGGCTCAACAAAATGCACTACCCCAAATAGATCTAACAGCTCAGGAACAACAACACCAAGAGCAGCAAGCATGGCCCACCGAGAATGCAAGATCTCAAAGCTGCAAAGAAGATTGCTAGTGAAAACAAGGAGAGGAAATTGTGCATAGGAAAAGCTACAACACAAACGTTCAGAGAAGTTACAAAGTTCCAACACAAAAGTTTAGATCACGATCTCAGATGAAAATTTAGGTTTCAGAAGCTACTGAAAACAACAAATTAAAATAAACACTTCATTCACTCCACTCCCTATTATAACTTACAACACATAACATGGCTAGGGTCAATGCCCAAGTAATGCAAACATTGTCAATAAGGAGCACAACACAGTCAAAACTAGAAGAGATTAGCTAGTAGTAGTTCAGATGCACAAAAGGAAACGTTTACCATTATGAACTATACATTGGATTAGTTTAACCCAAAAGAAAGAGACATGAATGTTACTAAAAGAAGGCCTGTTATAAAGTATTGCAGATAAGCCTACTATATACCTTCTGCATTAAGGACCTCTATTTTAATGTAAAGGAACCACGCGCAAAATGAACCACAAAGCATACTTAGCATATTTTCTGTAACTATTTTAATCTAAAGCGCTATGAGCAAACTGGAGCACAAAGACACATATTTAGTGTTATTATAAGTAACACAGCTTTTTCTAGGAACATCTTTCAATGATCTGATTCCTGCAAACAAGTTTCGTTTGTGTAGAATATATTAAGAAAGATACAACATTCTACAACATAAATATTTTTCTTTTGTTACTTCATAAAGTTTCTGAGTTTAGGACATATCATTTGCTGGGAGAAGCATAGAAGATATTGCAAGGTAAGGTAAGTTATGTACTAACATACGTGTGATAGAAGATGCCATAAGGTTGTCCAACGTAAGGAATTCTTTGCTTTGATTTTATCACATAACATCTTTTTATCATTCAAATCAACACGAAGCAACCTCGTGCACAGCTAGCAAAACAGCTTGTAGCCAGCCAACTATATGTGAATGCCTAAACACCAACCATGATTGGTGGACCAGCTATATTCTACATGCTAAAGAAAGCACGGTGGGCAAGAAGGCGTGCCAATCATCAGCATTTAACAATGAGTACATAGTGACTATCTGGAGCAGATAAACAAGTTAATTGCAATGTGTAAGCTGTCATCAAGTGCTAACTAGTATTCTTGTACTACTTTTCAAAAGGGAAAGAAGTAATCAGAAAGAACAACCGTGACATACTTAAAGTAGTTTGCGAAAGCAACGGGATCCCTGCCCAGACCTGCTATATCGAACCCGTAATCGCCAGGGTACTCTCCGGTCAGATGCTCCGGGTAGTCGTACGGGATGGGGCCCAGCCACCGCGGCCGATCTCCCCCGTACCAAAAGCTTCAATTTTTTCCCCAAAATTCGCAGCGTCAGTTGATTCACACAAATTAACAGAGTAACTAAATGTTGTGCAAAGATCAGTTCTTTGATTCTTGGTTGACAAGAACCAGCCACACCAAGAACCAAGAACGGTTCTTTGATGAGCCGCAATGGGATGGAGGCATGCAGGGTACCTGGAATTGCGGGCGCCACTCGCGGCGGCGCGGAGGGCGTCTGCCTCGGCGGCGGCGGCGGCCTTCCTGACCTCGAGGCGGCGGCGGAGGCGCGCGCCGAGGGGGCTGTTGGCGATGGCCTTGACGGCGGTGAATGGCACGGCGGAGAATACCAGCACGCCCGCCAGCTCCTGCCACGACGCCCGCACCGGCGCGCTACACCTCCCTCGCCGGCACTGCCGCCGCCGGCAGACGGCGGAGGGCGGCGCGGGGGCGCGCAGCAGCAGGGGAGGCATACGGGCAGTGATGTGGGGCCCACCTGTCAGCGTCGAGAAAGTAGTGGCCAAAACGCTCGAAGAAAGTACCGGCTGAGTCTGGAAGCTAGGAAGGAACCAAGGGGAAGAGGCTGAGGGAGCAGGTGCACCGTACACGTGGCGCGCTGGGGGTCACGAGTCACTGGATGCGCGGGATTTTCTGCGCCGGGAGCGCTGTTCGCGCTACATGCTTAACAATTACCTGTGTACGCCACGTCAGATTTTCTGGTGAGGTAGAAGAGAGAGAGAGGGAAGAGAGAGAATAAGCTTGGTACTCATGAATTGGAATGATTTGATATTATTTTTTTGGGATGGAAGGGCCAATTGCATGACTACTGTAGAGCCTTTAGTATCAAGCATAAGTAACTTAGGGTGTTTGTTTCTAAAATATCATTCAATCACTTTCTCTCCTCTAGAAACAAGCCTTAGTATCGAATCATTAGGAGTGCCCTTATATGGTCTCGATGCAGTGCATGCGTTGTGGTGTTCGACGATGGGCAGCTGTTCATCGAAGCGGCTCCTCGACGACGGCGAGGTGCACGAAGAGCTCCTGTTTCTTCAGGTCCGCGTGGTGGGGGCCGAGCACAACAATGATGCTCAACTTGTTGGTGTGGGGGTAAAATGATTTTTTTTATCTGTAATAAAGCATGAGTATTACTTAAATTAACTGAGAAGAAAATTACGGACATAGAAGTAACAACTCTGTCAGTGTAGAAAAAGACCAAAAGAATTGTTGTCTCGCGAGATTTGTGGACGAAATCTGAATGCGAATTGGAAACCGCGTCCACAGATCTTGCGTGCCTAGAGGATGCGAGTTGGGCTAGATTATTCTGAATTAGTCTAAGGTCCGATCGATCTGGCACGGTCTAAGCACAGTACGAACATGTCACGAACGGCGAGCCGACTCTTGAAAACTGGTCCGTTTGGTGGTACGATACAGCACAGCGAATCGTACCGTGCTCGGGCGGGCACAGCACGGGGAGCACGGACGGGCACGGATAAGGTGTTTGACCAAATGTCACTATCTTTATTTTTGCATGCAACTATTGTTGAATTCATTGTTCTTCCACTTTGTTGGTTTGAGATTTAACATATACAATAGCAGTTCTAAACTTTAGGATCTTTCTAACATCAAGGAAAGTCATACTTACCATTTCCATATTCTCTCTGGTAAACTTTTAGTATCTATGCAAATATACAACATACAATATGGTTCCATTCTGTATATATCTACATTTGGTCAGCACATATATATGCCAGAAGACTAGTACATTGTACGCATGTTGTTACTTTTCCGTCGAAATATTTATGTGGCTATGTTTTTATGCAACTAATTCAATTTTAACTAGTTTTTAATGAGGCAGATACGAGAGAAATGAAGATGGCGGCCGCCGCCACCATTATCGCCGCCGCCTTCGTCGTGTATAGTTACTCTGGCTTGGGCTTGGGTTGGCACAACACGAACACTGGTATGACAGGCTTTGAACTATGCTTGAGCCTGGCCAAAGGTGAGACGGGCCGACACGGCATGGCACGACGGAATGACTGGGCTGAGTCGGTACGGCATGATACAACACGAAGCATGGTGGGCTTGGGCCATGCCGGTATGACACGACCCAATGCCCACCTCTATGCCTGCTGCAGATACACACAATCAACTTTCTAGAAAAGTGTTATACAATAATTATTTTTGTATTTTTAGAACAAAACCAGTCAAATTTTAAAGCGTTGTATCTTCATCTAACGAATTTTTTATACCCTCTCACAAAAAGTGCTCTGAATCTGAAGTATTGGGTCTTTATTCAACGGAATCCTCATACCCCCTCTAAACAAATAGGTGGTCTAAATCTGAAGCGTTGGATCTTCTATCTAATATCCTAAAATATGATAAATTTAAGATTAAAAAACATGCGAATATTATATATACCAGTACTATATCTCGGTGAATCCTCTGGTCCGGGCACCGGCGTCCATGGCAAACGAGGCCGCCTCCACGCATTATTCGACGGCGTCGAGCGACACGCACTCCTTCACCGTCTCCGACCACTCCGTACATAAGGACTCGCGCCGCTGCTGTCCCCACGGCAACAACTTCACCGTGGGGCGCCTCGGGGTGCCTACAAGACGATCGCCTGGTTGTCAGATGCGCTCGACATCCTGGCCTCACGGCTCACCAGCAACATCATCGTGCCGCCGTCCGACCTGCGGCAGCACATCGGCAGCCTGCTGGAGACCCACACCGCGACGAACACCACCATCAGGATCGCCCAGCGCACCTTCAAGGTGCACAGGTGCGTGCTCGCCGCAAGGTCACCGGTCTTCGAGGCCCAGCTCTGGCTCCAGGCGAGTTGCTTGAAGTCCTCCCTCTCCATGATGAGCGCATAACAACTTCTCCCTCCCTTCGCGATAACTCGTCCTCGAACTGTGGTGGCGACTATAGTTGCAAGCCTTGGTAGCTCCACTTTGGTGAGCAATTGCAATGCCTTGCATGGGAAATTAGGATGGTGTTCATGACTGTTGATAGCGAAGGTGTGAAGACCTTGTTGCCTGATGTAGAGGAAGTTGCCTATAGTGAGGGCCATCGATCGATGTGGGACAACAGTGGCATGCTTCCCGCCATAAGAAGTGACAAGGATAGGAGAGACATGACAACACGAAATTTGAGACTCCTCTAGTGGTGCAGATCACATAGCAGTATCTACCCGTGCCCTCTCAGCATTTTCCATCAACTTAGTCACCATAGCTGCCATCTCTACCAATATGGCTTTCAAGTCATCTACGCTGACACTCATCTCGTCGAGGGTGGCCCTCATGACCTTGAAATTCTCAGCAACAGAAGCCATGGCGCTAGTTGTGATACCAAGTTTTTATGATCCTTAGATCATAATGGTAAAAATCCTTAGATCATAATGGGGAAAATATCGTACAAAAAATGGCTAGGATGGCACAGCTGAAGGAGAGGTTTTAGGAGAAAGGGGGATCATGGACTAGGGAAAAGAACTTGTGGGAGAGATTAGAATACAGATTAGAATACATCTTTCTTCTTATTGCTTAATAAAAATAAAATATATTGATGTCGATCCAACTAAAAAACTAGCTGACCTACGTTGTTTTGGCCCTAATCTTTCACAATACACCTTGCTGGTCACCCTCCTTGTTCTAGAGTTCTTGTGCACCTAAGAACAGTATACACCTCCAAGATAAACCTTCTTCCACGCACACTACAGTACGTGAACAAAGGTAGAGAAACTGAAGTTTCAGTGAGCCGAATCCAATACCACAATTGGATTCAACACACCAAGAGCAATTCCTCGATGGAAATATCAACAACACGCCAACAATGGCCGCCAAACCATGGCGATTTTCTGGTGTCTATATTCCTCAAATCACATCATAGATAGCCTATCCCCACAATGGGGCTAAGGCCTTGGTCTTATATTGGCACCAAGAGTGCGGTCAACTTGAACATAACACATACACAAAAAAAACCTACGTCAATACGAACTAAGAAAGAAAATACCTAAAATATAGCCATCGGTTTGTGTAAATTTGCGCTGCGACCAGGAGGTTACCGAAGCTAGCACCTCATGAATTGTATGGGGCTTCAAATTAACTTTCCAACAAGTCCAAGAACACCCAAATTGAACTCCGTTTGTGAAAGTTATAGACATTTTAATGTTGGTCTTGCTGGCTGTCCCGAACCGAGTCCGAACCAACTTCAAATGTTCATATCTTTGCTTTTCTTGTTTAAGGGGCTTCCAAATCCGTTTGGAACATAAAAAGGAATCCTTCTCAAACTTCGGAAAGCCATGGTGTGGTCGGATATTACGCACATATGCATTGCAATACTCGAACTTTTTATATTTAGTAACTCTTGCGCGTCTCTCCAAACAGCTCATGCAACATTTAATGATTTTACCATAACTTTGTGTAGAAATCTCCAAATCAAGCACCATTTGATCCATTGGAAAGTGGACATCATTATCTTTCCAAATATATGTTTTGTGTGCACTAGAAACCTCAGAATTAGCGTCGAAAGTTTCTTGAACATTGTGCATAGAACTGCAAGCACTAAAACTTGATTGATGTTGTGTCTTTCTCTTGAACCAAATGAGCTTTCTCTTTCTCTTTTCATCATGATTAGGCCCACACAATATACGCATAACTCCATCCAACCTAAGGTTCCAAACTATGGTTTTCTCCTTACGGCTGGTATGTTTCTTCTCCTTATCTTCTTCATGCGCCATAGTGATTACATTTTTTCTTCTTTCGTCGTCCTCACTTCTCTCCCCTGGCTTCATCTTATTGACTCAAAACAGTACTAACCAAAGTAGTAGTGCTACTTAGTGCCACATCATATACTCCCATTCTTATATAGATTAGATGGATTGACTCCTAAGAAATTTATCTCTGATATTATAGAAATAGATTATCCTAACAAATCTAATCTTATCTATAAGCTAGGAAACTAATCCAATCAAATCGAAAAAATTAGTCCAACCAAATCGGTGTTGTGAGTAAATAGGGGCCACACACTGTTCACATGAACAGTAACCACAAACTATATGAACAGTGCCTCTGCGCATAACACCTACTTACTGCAATTGCCTGACATAACAATCATCTGTCAAGAATCATCCGTAAATCAAAGATGGGGGACTTCCTGGTCGCTCGCCCCTGCCACGCGTCCCTGCTGTGCTCTCCTGTTGACGCGTGCGTGCGCACTGTGTGAGCGAGGCAGCGAGGCGCGGTTTTCGCCGTTCTATCGCGCGGTGCTCGCGTGGAATTTTTGTATGTTCCTCTTCGTTCGCGCGTCTCCCTGGGTGCTGTGGCCCACATGTGGTCTGCATGGGTGCTCTCGTGCGGAAATTTCTAGAGGAGCGTTGCCTGTCCTGCGTGCGTTCTGTCGCTCGCCCCTGCCACGCGTCCCTGCTGTGCTCTCCTGTTGACACGTGCGTGCGCAGTTTCGCTGGTTTTTTGTACGCCATTTTTCATTCGCGCACCTCCCTGAGTGTTGTGGCCCACCTGTAGCTTTCTTGTGGTTTTGCTTTGTGAGTGTGTGTACTCCCTCGTCAAAATCATCCTGGGCGGTTTGTGTTTCCTCCTCTTGTTTTTTTCACGCCTTTCTTTATACGCGCGTGCTGCTGACCGTTCTGTCCCACCTGGGGTTTTCTTACTGTGTTGTGCTCCGTTTTGGTGAGTGAATGTTTTTTTGCGTCCACCTCGTTTGGCTTGCTCAGTACGTGCTACGGACTTCGTCAGAAATTATTCATTCTGCCCTTTCCATCCAGCGGATGCGTCCGTCGCTGCTGTTTTCTTGGTTCATGCTTCGTTGATGCGTCCGCCGCTGCTGTTTTCTTGGTTCATGGTCTGCTCTGATTGCTCTTGCGCCGTTGATTGTTTCATTCTTGGGTTCGCACCCTTGTTGCTCCGGTCTCTAATGCGTGTTGTCTCTCTATCGTCTTGATTGATTTCGTCCTACACAGCGGCTGCTCACTGCAAGGTGCTATTTTATTACCTCTCTTTCATGTTGTTGCTCCTGGTTTCTTATTGATTTTTTCTCCTTTTACGTGCAGTGCGATTTCGGGTTGAGCTGTCGCTCCATGTTGCGCCATTAGTACTTCTTTTTACCTTCTGCCCATTTGGCTCGCTGATTACACAGTGTGGACTTTCCCAGGAAGTCTACTATTTCGCTTTTCGATCTACTGCCTATCGCCATCTCTTTTATCCTTTCGGATGGTTTGCGCTGGCTGATCTTTCGTTACACACACTAAGGTTCGGTTTTGTCGGTTCTTTTGCTTGTGCTTTACATGTGACTTATTTCCTGTTTTGTCTATTGTTAACATCTTGCTTTCTTTTATATGCGATCTAGGTTGTTGCTCTGCACTGTTAATGCTCCTTTTTAGCTTTTGCTTGTTTGGACTGCTCAACACAAGGTATTTGTTTCTCTTACGGATGAGTAACTTATTTTTACTGTTTCTCCCCTCTCATATGCATTGTTAGTTTTTTTTGCCCTGTTTAACATGCAGAACTGTTGTGCAGGTTTGGTCACGGGGGCTTCTATTTCACCTAATTATTTCTCCCTGACCTGCTGTTTTGCGCCATTATCAGTCAACATTTCACATACCGTTTAAGGGCAATGGTTCTAATTCGTTGCGCTTAGGCTTCATCGGTACAGCCTTTTGATTAAAAATTATCTTGTGGTAATTACTTTATCGTCATGTATATTACGTTGTTTTCTCTCTTTTCATTTTGCTATTGGTTTTTCATCTTTATTTATGTTTGCCTCTTTACTTTCCTAAAGTCTTTTCGTAATCTTTGCATTTACATTCTGTTATTGCATTATGTAGATCTCCTTCCTTTTTATGCTTATGTTATTTCTTTCTTATAGTTCAATGTTACTTATCCGTTCGATTCGGATATTGCTTCGTCTATACGCTTTTAGTCACTCGTTGTACGGTGTAGGAACATTTCGGTCAGCATTATTGTTCGACGCCACTCATATTGGTCAGTTCACATATCATTTTATTTCGTTGTGACAATAGTTACCCTTTTGTGCTCTTGGTTATTTGATACATCATGTTGGTTTTATTTCGTTGTAATAACGGTTGCTCTTATTATGCTATTAGTTATCTAATACATCGCTTGTACCTTATTCCTATTCCAGTAGAATGGTTATCTTATTTTTATTGCTTTTCCCCCCTTGTATGCATTGTTAAGTTCATGTCTTTTTTAAAATGCAAGACCGTTGTGTGGATTTAGTCAAGAAAGTTTCTATTTCACCTAATTATTCCAGACTGACCTACTACTCTGCACTATTATCAGTCAGTGTTTTACAGACCGTCTACTGGTCAGTTTACATATCGTTCTATTTTGTTGTGCTGATAGCTACTATTTTTGTTCTTCCTGTTGCTTTTACAGATTGCTTCTTCATGTTTATTCATGTTTACGCTTACCTTTCTTAGAGCCTTTCTGTGGTCTTACTATTCCTATTCTGTTATTATATTATACATATGTTATAAATATTGTGTGTATTGATATGATATCCAACGAGTCATATATATATATAGAGGAAAGCACATAGAGATATGCCATATAGAAATAAGGCATATATGGAATATTTTAGGCTTATCTTTTCTTCCAGCCCTCCCGTACTTTTACTATTCCTATTCTGCCACTACATTATATATATCATAGTGTTGTCCCTCTCTTTATGCCTTTCTTATCTCCCTTCTATATATTTACGCTTATCTTTTCTTAGAACCTTTCTGTAATCCTACCATTTCTGTTCTATTATTTTATTATGTATATTAATATATAAAGAGATATGCTATATAAAGATAAGGCGTATATGAAATAGTTTAGGCTTATCTTTTTTTACAGCTTCTTCGTGTTTATTCATGCTTACGCTTATCTTTTCTTAGACCCTTTCTATCGCCTTAGCATTTCTATTCTGTTATTATATCACATATATTGTTATGAATATTGTGTGTATTGATATGAAGTCCAAAGGTCCATATATAGATATGTATATATGAGAGTACAAAAAGATATGCCATATAGAGATAAGGCATATATGGAATTGTTTAAACTTATCTTCTCTTGCAGCCTTCCCGTAGTTTTACCATTGCTACTCTGTTATTACATTATGTATATCATAGTGTTGTTCCTATCTTTATGCCTTTCTTATCTCCCTGCTATATGCTTATACTTATCTTTTCTTAGAGGCTTTCTGCTTCTTCATGTTCATTTATGCTTACACTTATCTTTTCTTAGAGCCTTCCTGTGGCCTTAGCACTTCTATTCTGTTACTACATTATATATATTCTTATGAATATTATGTATATTGATATGAAACCAAAAGGACCATATATATATATATATATATATATATATATATATATATATATATATATATATATATATATATATATATATATATATATATATATATATATATATAGAGATAAAGCATATATGGAATAGTTTAGACTTATCTTCTCTTGTAGCCTTCCCGTAGTCTTAAAATTGCTATTCCGCTATTACATTATATATATCATAGTGTTGACCCTCTCTTTATGCCTCTCTTATCTTCCTTCTATATGCTTAATACTTTTTTTTATCTCCCTTCTACATGTATGCTTATCTTTTCTTAGAACTTTTCTGTGATCTTACCGGTCCTATTCTACTATTACATTATGTATATCGATATACAAAGAGATATACCATATAGAGATAAGGCATATATAGAATAGTTTAGGCTTATCTTCTGTTCCAGCTTCTTCATGTTTATTCATGCTTATCTTTCCTAAAGCTTTGGTTGATATGCATATTTTCTCTCTTTTTATGTTTGTCTTATTTCTCTCTTATAATTGAATGCTTGCTTATGCAACTCTTTTTGAATACTATTTTGTCTACAAACTCGCTGTCCTTAGTTATACAGTTAGTTTACTTCTTGTTTCCACTTCTTTTAACTTTTGTACTTTTTCGCTTTGAATATTAACTTCATGGCTGAATTGGCGTTCTTTTGGCTTTTCTGTTTCCTCACTTTCAATATTAATCTCATAGCTAAATTGCTGTTCCGTTAGTTGTTGCTATCTATTTTTATGGATTTAGCGCATCCTGCTAGAGCTTTTTAACTTTTGTGCTTTTTCACTTTGAATATTAACCTCGTGGCTGAATTGGTGTTCTTTTAGCTTTTCTGTTTTTTCGCTTTCAATATTAATCTCATAGCTGAATTGTTGTTCTGTTAGTTGTTGCTATCTATTTTTATGGATTCAGTGCATTCTGCTAGAGCTAAATACAAAGAAATGCAGCGTGGAAAACAACTGGTTAGCTCAACAACCTCACCGTTGTTGTCTATACATGCTTTACCCAGTGCGTTCGCACCAGTTTTCCCACAAACAGCACCACAATCATGTATAACTGTTGCTCATACTAAATACATGCTTTACCCAGTTTTTCCATTTTTTTTAGAAAGCTTTCATTACTTGCTGATTTCTGCTTTGGTTTGTTTTACTATCTTACAGGGCTTGCTGCAGATGTTAGTATACCTCCTGCATGAAATCGTCACACACTAACTGCTGTTTTCGTATTATGCTTACAGGAAAAGACTACGTACCTTGCTCACAGCAAATAAAAGACATCACCTATGCCTCACCACCTCAAAGTGCCTCTCACATATTTTACTACACGATGTACTAGTGACGCTCTCATTTTTGTTTCAACATAAACTTGCTCCCACCAGCTACACTTATTTTGTTGTACAAAATATTACCAACTATGCTGCACCTAGCAACAAATCTATCATTACTAGATACCGCTCTCTTATAACTAACACTGTATTAACCAGTGTGAACATATTTAGTGGAACCTTCGTTTCCCTCATGCTCCACAACATATGCCACTTTATGCAGAAAAAAATGTGCCAACTTGCCTTCCTCAGTTTATCTATATATTAGTTATATTTCCCTTTACAATCATCCGCGCCTCTTGCTGTTCATACTGTTTCTTTTAATGTTAGAGATAGAACAATACTACCAATTCACTTCAAATTAAACAAAATCAGTATATACATTACATTCACCAGATCATATGAATAAATTGTCAACAACGCAAACAAATCAGCGATCACCAACCGTTTATACAAGCTAGCTTGCGTGGCGTCTCGCCACGCATACGCAGCTAGTATATAAAGGATAAGAAAGAACCTCATAAGCAAAATGCACAGATTCTTTGACCCGAGCATAGATATATTCTGTTTTACCTGAAAAATATGCATGCTCAAGAAATTTTAGACTTCTTTAAGGAACAATAAGATCACATATTTAAGCAAAATAGAAGGGGGTTGGAGTGCTGGGCAACAATTAATATTTTACACATGTTCCAGCTATGAACTGCTGTACATTAACTCCTCATACTTAAGAAGGCCTCAACATAGCCATCTATTAAATCATAGGCAACAGACTAACAACTAATATGATTTTATGAGGCCTATATTTTGTATTGGTGATTTGGATTAACCTAATCAAACAAGTACCACCGATTTTAGCAATGAATTAGTTTCTACAGAATAAGCAATTGAGAATTGAACCTAAGGTCATCTGTGTACTACCTAAATATAAGAACAATTAGGGAACTTCAAATCATCAATTCTAAGGTAGATTCTTGCCACATGTGATTCCACATGGTGATTTGAACAGCAAGCAGAAGTGGACAAATGCTATAGCAATGAAGATGGGGGGAAAAGCACAGATATAGAAGTGGACAACTCAACATGTTGAAGGGAAAAACTTGTGTTGCATACCATCAGTTTTTCTATATAGACAATCTATGGGGACATTATTCTTTCGACAAAATCCTTCAGCAGCCTGAATAAGAACAGAGAATTATTCTGTAAAAATCTGCCTGAATGTGGATAAAGAAAATTTTCACAAAAAAAACATAAAAAGGCCCTTCATCAGCCAGAATAAGAATAGAGTATTATTCCAAAAAGCATAAAAAGGCCCTTCAACGTGGACGCTCGTGTTGGAGAGCAACAAGACCATCTTCCGTCTTGGGGACGTGGACGCTCGTGTTTTCGAGATCCTGTTGCATTTCATGTACAACGGCGCCCTGCCCGCGTTCATGGGCGACCACGGCGAAGGCGACGCCGGCACGACCAAGGATTTGCTCGTGGCGGCGAACCTCTACGGGATGGAGAGGCTGAAGATGATCTGCGAGGACAAGCGGAGCAAGCCCTTTGAAGTCGACTGGAGTTCGCGGAGAAATACTATTGCGAGCATCTCAAGGCCTGTTGCATCAAGTATATCTTGCACCGGGATAGGTTGCGTGTCATCATGGAGAGGGAGGAGTACTTCAAGCAACTCGCCCGGAGCAACCAAAAGATTATCGACGAGATTCTGTATACGGCTGCTGATTTTCTGTGAGCTTGGTCATTTCATGCCAGTAATTAATCCGTCATTTGGATATGCAAATTACGCTCAGTATTAAGCATATCCCTTGCTTGGTACTCTAGCATTCATGCGTATTTCTACACACCCGATCGAGGTAGCCGATCTTTACCTAGCATTCCTTATACTTGTCAGCCTTTTGCAATTCATTCATGTATAAGTAGTGCCATTTTTTATTAAAAGAAATTGTCACATTTACTGTCATGCTCCTCGCAAAAAAAAAAAAACTGTCGTGCTTTATGCAATTTACTTACAGATTTAGGGAAATGTGTGCAACATTTCCCATTATTATTGGTTGCAAATACTTTTTGTGTCAAAAATACACCATATATAGAACCGGTGTAATACCCGATTGTGTTTTTGACGTTCAAGTTCAAATCAAACTGAATAAAAATACATGTAAGGTGGATTTATTTGTGGATTGTTTTGGATTCATCCCGTTACAAAATATTGTTGTGCACACATTAGTACCCTTCAGTAGGAATTTTATAAGGTTACGGATTTATCCGTATTCTCCGTTTCTTTAAATGTGTACTAAGGAGACATATTCGCATATGTATGCATCTTCCTTGTTATCGCAAAAAAAGCTATGCCCTTCCTAAAAAAGAAAAAGTACAACAATACGGTAGATCATGCATCAACCCTTGAACTTACATAGATGTGTCATTTGGGTCTTAGGTGCATCATTTGGGTCCTGAACTTGTGAACTCTCCTGTGTTTTTAGCTCAATAATACAGATTGGGTCTTAAGCTTGAGAAATACAATGTTGAGCTAAAATCACTGAAGCTTGGTCCCTGAAACTTTAGAATGGCACATGTAGTTTGACACCCTGATATTTGTGTTGCCCATTATCTTCTTCTGCGGGATCACTTACTACTGTACCATGCAATTACTCTGTCAACCAAACAATCGGTTGGATTGGAAAATAACACGTGGGATTGCTCGTGCCACTGTGACAAATAAATTAAGATAAACTTGGGTACTCTAGCAATCGATCTTTATCTATTGTGCTTACTTGCAGCAACTGATCGAGAAAGTTACAGATTCTAATTGCGCTGATCATGATCAAACTGCTAAAACGGAACCTGACAAGTTACTGCGTTCACCTAGATAAGTTACGTTGCACTGCATATATGTATATGTACATAGACGCGTACGTTAGTTTTACATACAATACAAGCTAGCTTTGCTGACACATTTGTGGTTTGTTTTTTTGATGGGACATTTGTGGTTGATTTGGCATGTTTGATCCATGCGTCGATCTTTTTTTTTCTTTTAAAAAAAGGGGCAGGAGCTATGCTAGTCAGTTAAAGCAGGCAGGGGCGTAGCCAGCAGCTGTCTGTCGAGTCCAGTCTACTGAAGAGTGTAAGATATCGGTATTTAGCTTGTTAGCTATAGTATTATATAATAAGTAATTTTAATTTAGATATCAAGCTATTGCCTCGACGATTTGAGGTCCAACTTCGCCTTTGAAAGGAGGAACAGAATTTAGCATCAAAGGTGCCCAACGGGCGAGGACTGACTAGAGGGGGATCCAAAGTCGGAAATGGATTTTTACCTCTTTAACTCTTAAGGAACATCTTCCTATCTCATCCGCCGTCTAATTTTTCCTTTTTTACTTTGAGATCAATGCATGTATGTTTTGGAGAATAGACAAAAATGGCTTGAATCTCGAGACAAAATGGACGGTGGAAGAGATAGGCGGGTTTCCTTTAAAAGGTAAAAATTTCCCCAGGTCCAAACTATGGATTCTGTAACAAATTTAGAACAAAATGCACCAACAAATTGAACCAACTTAACCTTTACATAATTGTTGCCAATAATCTAGAATCACATACGTACAGTACAGTGCTTAATTCTACGGCTTTTCATCTATCCAAAATTAAGTACCAGACACGTTCGTATCAGCTCCCCGAAGAAACCGTACGTACGTACGTGAATCCTTTCTGCATGACACATCATACTCTACGTATATGTACGCATATGGTTATACTGCAAGAAGCAACAACATACATACGTATACATACTGTATACATGTATGTACGTACGTATGCCGCTGCTTCCATTGCATTGTTTTACGCCATCATGTAGTCGGCGAGGCCGCTCATGACCCGTCCGACGTACGGATGCCGGTGCTGCTTGTACCAGCACCGGCGGTTGAAGACGAGCAGCATCTTCTGGCACTCGTGCTCCGGCAGGTCGCCGAGGAGCCGGCCCCGGCCGCCGCTCGCCCGCTCGACGACGAACATCTCCTGGCCCTCGAACACGACGGCGCACCCGCCGCCGCTGCGCCGGCACGCGCCGGACCAGGCCTCCCGCCACTCGCTGCTGAAGAGCGTGACGCCGCGCATGTAGTTGCCGTCGCAGGCCCACTTGCACACCACCCGAGCCCGGGGCACCGGCTGGAGGAACGGCAGCTGCACCTCCCGCCCCTGGTCAGCGCGGAAGCTGTGGTAGAACTCGCTCCGGCCGCCGCCCTGCACGGCGTAGCAGCTCAGGTGCATGTTCGCCGGCATACGGTTCTCGACGAAGATGTGGTAGTCGTCGTCGGAGCGCGCTTCCCAGCTGGAGACGGCCGCCTCGGCGGCCAGCGCGAGGAGGGCCGTGGTGATGGCCGATACGACGACAGCGTCCACGGCTCGCCGGCCGGCCATCGCTGGGGTATGGAGCAGCTGGCCTGGGTGGCGCCAATGAGGGCCTTATCTTGGAGTCTCCGGGTGGATGACGGTAGTGGCGTTTAAGTAGGGAGCTTTCTAGGGAAGGACGTACGACGTGCGTGCATGGACTTTCGTGGTTGCCTTTCTTTAGGGTTTGCTTATAATAGGTTATGATTGAGGTCCTAGCTAGTGAACCATTTTTAAGTCTACCTCTGCATGCATATTTGGGTTGCCTTTATTTCATTGTTAAACCTAGCTAAATGTGCCGCATGAATCGGCACGTGCGAGATTTTCATTTTTGCTTTGGGTGGTTGAGAAGATAGTAGCAGAAAATCGCCACCATAGGAGTGCCTCCACAGTTGACCTTCCCTTAGCGATGGAGTCTATGCTCCGGTGGTCGGTGGATAATATTTATACAACGGTATTTGTCAGCTATCTATAAGACTATGGATCTACTTTTAAAAGTCAAATCAAGTATTTTTAAGTATTTTAATTGTAGTACACGTCAAAAGACTTATCTATAAAAAATCGACTATAATCTCTCTTTCGCAATCTCTGTCAAATGCATAAAAAGCCATTATGATTACGATGATGTAAAAAAAGAAGATATTATCTAGTATTTAATAGACAATCTTATATATGAATTTCTATTGTCTATACTATTATATACAACCCACTGATTCTGTGAGACTATTATAATAAGTTATTTTTAGTTCTGTCTATAGATGAGTTGACAATGCATAGCCTAACTAGCACCATGGAGGCTTCTATCCTTTGTGCATGCGCTAGGTAGCATCCGCACGTAAGATGGGCCCACAGGATGCATTCGCTTGAGAGACAAGCGGATCGGATGCATCTCTTCCCGTTTCATCTTCTTCCTCATTCCTTCTCTCCCTTCACCGCCATTCTCGCCTGTTGCTGTTGCTGCTTCTATCTTTCTCACCGGTGACCTAGTCTCTCCTCCTTTTCACCGCACGCGTCGCCGTCTCCTTCCTTCCTTCATGAGCTCTGCGCACCTCTGCCCCTAGCCTTGCCCCGGCTTCCACTACTAATAGGCCAGTGTTGCCCTCGCCACGCCACACCAACCCCGTCCAACCTAATAATCAGTTTCTCATCATGTCGTGACACTCGCCACTGCCTAGCACCCTCATCTAATGCCGCAACCGATGGTGCCACCGTCGCCTCGCTGCGCTGCGGCCACCTCCACCCACCGACGGACCACCACATTCCCCCTCCCTCTATACCTTTGGGTAAACCCTAACACTCACCTGCCACTATCGCTACGGTCATTAGAGCGCATGTGAGAGCGTGGTCTTGAGAGAGAGGATGGGGACGTATTCCATTCCATTGCAATGCCTCCTCCATGCTCCTTCAGCCTCATAGGGTTGTCCTAACAGCATAGTCTCCCTATGTGTGCATTGCGTAGATTAGTATTGTCGCTAACACCATATGTACCATAGCACAAAATTAGGGATGTAATCAGAGCGGGTATGGATGAATATAACTTATCCTATATTCTATTTAATTTTTTTTCTCAGAGTCGAATCAAACACGAATAGTATAGGATACCTATTTCTCTAAAAGGCTTCAAATGGTCAGCCAATCCACCTATATGTTATTTTGTTCATTTACTCATATCACCTGACATAGAGATATATATGAACTAATATTACTCATCCCGTATCATATTATGTATTTTTTCTTCGTAGTCGGACTCGGACAAGGATAGTATCAGATATCCATTTACCCTATTCCGTATTCGCTCCATAAACCTTTGGTAGGTCAGTCAAACGAAAATTATCTATACCGTTTGCACCTTTACACAATACCCCCATCAACTACACAGAAAAAATATACAAGGCAATTATCGAACCCACGACCCCTTTTTAAGTTAATTGCATGTCATATTGTTCTACGCATACGAGAATACTACAAAGTACAAAGTAACTGTTGCAGCCAGTCAAGGTTCACCAAACCGAAAATGGACTGGCGCACCCTAACCACTTCACCGCATAGTTAGGTCGGTTACCCTTTGCATAACCCTGCAGGACTATACCAACGCAGCTCGCAGAATTTATCCGGAAAACCTGAATCGGTAGGAGTCGATCTAAATTGTAAGAACCACGAGCTGGTACATAATCTGGACACGTTGAATTACGGGAACAAGCTCCAAAAATTTATGGCACGGTTAATTTTTGCGATTACCAGTGTACGTCCGCAGCACAGCGCTGCCTTCGCGCCAAACTCTGCTGCTACTTGAGCGATTCCCGTGCTCCGAGCATCGAACACCGGCGATCCTCGTCCAAAATGGTGTATAAATAGAGAATCTAAGAGAACTGCGGCGCCACTAGGATTGTTCTCTTTGTTTGGCATCAGCTACGCAAAATAGATCAGACGCCCGCGTCTGCCCGGCGTGCAGAGCTCCTGAACCAGCCTGAAACAAATGGAAGCTGCGAGTGAACAGTTTGAGGATTACAATGCGGCCCTGATAATATGCAGATTTCCGGACCAAGAGCTAAAGTGTGTTCAGCGATGACCTTTCCTTTCTCTTTTAAGAGGACATCAATTATGTCACCAAAGAGCAAGAAAGCAAATCTCATCTCAGTGTAAAGGTGTGACTAGGGGTGCAATCAAAATGGATATAGATGGATATTGAAATAGATACATACGGATATCGCTCATCCTGTATCATATTTCGCATTTTTCCCTTGGAGTTTGACACAGATAGTGTCGGATACTCATTTCTCTATTCCGTATTCGTTCCACAAACCTTGGGATAGTCAGTCGGATAAAAATTATCCACTTTTTAGCACTCCTACACAGGATATTAGATAGTGAGGGCGCAATCAGAGCAAACATGGAGAGACTACTGTCGAGATGTAAAAGGAAAAGCACTTAATATTCTACGCTTATTTAGATGTGGCAATCTATCTATCTATTATCTTGTTTCTAAGTAAAATTATATCATACTTCCTCATATCACTTGATGTATGGATATATACGGATGTATATCACTTATTCTGTACCTTGCTTATTGTTTTCTCGAAATCAGACATAGATAGTAACAGATACCCATTTACCTTTTTTATATTTGCTACGCGAACCTTCGGTCGATCGGACGAAAATTATCCTCTCTGTTTGCATCCCAGGTGTGACATTGGAGAACATCAGTTGGTTGCTAAGGTGTGGCAAGCCACACTTTTTATGGTTCCCAATTTGATGGCCACAAATTAGGCAATTTTGGGCAAAGCCACGTGTCTATAACCAGCAGGGTAGGATGCTCTAGGAAACTGGCACCGCAAACCAAACAGCTGGAACGGAAAGTCGAACATGACTAAATTGTGGCAAAATGTGGCACCAACCAAGCACCCCTAATACTCTTGTTGGAAAACTAAACTGCGGCCTTGTTCTAAGTATTCACGTTCGACATACATAATAGGCCTTCATGTAACACTAATGACACATAGAGGCATAAAAGTTAATTCACCTACTTAGAAATTTCTAACAATTGTAGATAAGTTATGTTTACAAGTTGTGCATTTATTCATCCACTGCAGATTGACAAGAGTTTGTGGCTTTGAAGTCAGGACCTGCTAGAAAGATAAAGCATGGTACATTATTTGCTATTATTGTTAATTTCTTAATTTCATTTGAGGACATTGTAATGCATAAGTATAGTCCTATATATGACATTAACTTTTCACAAAAAATAATCAAAAGCTGCAGTACACGATCGATCAGCGGAAAAAAGGAGACACTCAACAAATGAAACAATAAATGATGATATATTCATACCCACTGGTTGAAAGGAAAATAGCAAATGATTATGACAGGTTAATCAACTTACATGTGAATGTGCGTGGTCACGAAATCATATATGCTTCTAACATTCTAATGAATGCTGGAGTAGTCCATCGAAATCACATGTCAGTTCCAAATCAAAATTGAAAAAAGTGGTTTTTGATCTATTTGGAATCACTTCTTGTCGTAAGAATATGTTCCCGGAAATAGCCTCAATGGCAAATGAAGCATAAGATCTCCATTACAAAACGATTTGAGATGGAAAAACTGGAAACTTCTGATATACTACCTCTTTACTTGTAGCCGACTTCTTTCATTAAATGCCGATAGCTTCGTCCAAGGTCTGAGATTATAGGACCAAAAGGTCGGCTAAGAATCCAAAATCCTCCACAGTGACTTCTACCTTAAAGTTTACTAGTGTGGCTGTTAAGGGCCCTCTAGGTGAACTAAGTACTATAGGTCTCTTTAACTTAAAGGTTGACAGCTTAGTCTTTATAATAAAACTCCTAGAGATAAAGGAATGTGAAGCCCTAGAGTCAAACAAAACTTGCGCAGGTACAGACTTAACAGAAAACGTACCCATAAGTACTCTAGAGGCATCCTGGGCATCCTCCGCTGTCACATGGTTGACCCAGCCTTGGTGGGGAGTTGATGCGGTCCGAGATGCTTGAGGTGTTTGGAAACTCTCGCTTGGTGTGAATGATTGACCTTTTGTTGAAGTGGCATTCAAGTAGGACTTCACCAGAGTGACTTGACGATCCGGGCACCTATTAGCAAAGTGTCATTTTACTTCGCAGCTGAAGCAATGTACATTAGCTGCGGGGTTAGCCGTGGGTGATTGCCCCACAGGGCGTGGTACTCGCACAACACTCCCACTGGAGTGTGGTGATTGAGCTGGGGTTCTTAGGGTCGAGGTTGCTCCTTGTCGGAAGGGAGGGTTGCCTTGGTATGTTGGCCTAGGCTGGAAGCTGCTCTGAGCCCATTGCGATGCCCATTTCCTCTTGCTGCTCGCTTCCAATTGCCTTCTCTCATTTTCACAAACGAGAGCCTTGTTGACTAGATGATGGAAGGTTGGATGATTATGGAGGATCAGTTGCGCCCTCATCTCTTCATTCATCCCTTTCAGGAATCGATCTATCTTTTCTTCATCCTCTGCTACATCTTTGGTGGCGTAGTGAGCCAGCTGGTTGAACTTGGTGAGGTACTCGCTAATCAACATATTTCCCTGCTTTAGGTGCGGAATTCATTCTTCTTCATCCTTATTATTCCGGTGGACACAAAGTTCTACTGGAATATGACTTTGAATTCAGCCTAGGAGATAGTAGACCGAGGTGGTACTACCTCTTTTTCCCTTGCTTCCTCTGTTTCTTCCTCTTCTTCTGTCTTTGCATTGGCCTGCTCTTGCTACCCTGCTTGGCGCTTGCTAGGTATCATCAGTTGGGGTCTCAGCTACTTCTTCTTCAGTCTTGTCGTTTGAAGAGTTCTTCTTGTCGTGACTCTGGAAAAGACGGGCAAGCCAGCTGGACTGCTCAGGGGGTTTTCTCTTTTTTTGAATAAATAAAAAGAAGAGACAAATTGGCAAAACACAAAACCATAATTGAAAATCAAATGCTAGCTTTTAAAATCCGAAAAAATAGTTTCAATTTAATTTTGCAATACAAGCAGCGATAACATACCCTAAAAAAAATTGGATGTTACACCGCTCCTCATCGCCAACCCGCATGGACAATATGCACTGCACTCGTGTAGCCATTGCCATCCAACAAAATCTCACAACTCAGACTGAATCACCACCCTCGTGAGTTCAATGGCTAGTGCACTGTCTCGCCTCATGAACCGCAACACCCAATGCTCCCTTTTGTCTATTTTCCTTGGCACCGCTCAATTTAATTTCTGATTTCTGCTTTTCTCACTATTCATTAATTTCATCTTTTTTTATTTTTTAGATTTTTTGCATTTCCCCTATTCCTTTACATTATTCGTGATGGGCTAACATATTTTTTATATTTTTAAAATTTAATTATGTCAAATAAACCAACTCAGTTACAATAAAAAATAAGCTAACTACAGTAAAAATGACATAAGCTAATGCCATTCTGAACACCCCTTGTCTGTTCTTGCGACAGAAATCATGTGCACCGTGAGAACTCACGTGGCCACCATTCTTCTCATCCTTCTCGTGCTTTCTCCTCACCTTTTAGCCAGCTCTCTGCGTCATCTTCGTCCTAGCTAGGGCTGTAAAAAAAGCTCGAAGCTCGCGAGCTGCTCAAGCTTGGCTCGTTCTAAACTCGATTCGAGCTTGGCTCGAGCTCCAAACGAACCGAATTCGAGCTTAATTTCAAACTCGCGAGCTTTAACGAGCCGAGCTCAAATAGCTCGCGAGCTTGAAATTTTCTTTACCCTACCCGGCTACCCCAACCCATTTCCCATTTTCCCTGCGTCCTGCTCCCACTCCCGCCCGTCCCGCCCCAAAATCCCACCCGCTCCCGCCTGTCCCGCCCCAAAATCCCGCCCGCTCCCGCCCTTACTCCCAAATCCCACCGACCCACTCACCCACTGAACCACCCCATCTCCCTCGGTCCTTCCGTCCGCCCGATCCCCCCGGCGCCTGTCCCTCCTCCTTCTCCCCCCACCGCGCGCCTCCTCGGCTTCTTGCCCCCGCGCCGCCTCCTCGGCTTCTTGCTCTCCCGCCGCCGCCTCCTCGTCCCCGCGCCTCCTCTCCCGCCAGCGCCGCCTCGCCCGCCGCCCTCCTCGGCCCTCCCGCGCCGCCTCCTCGGCCCCCACCGCCCTCTCTCTCCCACCCATGCGGCGCTCGCTCGCCCCCGCCGCCGCCTCCTCGCCGTGGCCCCGCGCCACCCTCCTCCCGCCGGCGCCCCTCCCGCCTCGTCAAATCCACCCGTCCGGATCGATTCCGCGACTCCACCGGCGGCTGCTCGGATCTTCACCGCCGACGCGGGTGGAGTAAGCCCCCGCTCGTCGCCAGATCTTCATCGCCGGCGTCAAATCGCCCGTCCGGTCGCCGCTGAGAGCGCCTCGCGCCTTGCCGCCGGATCTCCGCCGCGCCCGTCTTCATTGCGGGGCTGCCTCGCCGCCCCCAAATCCTAAAGTAAGTCACGATCCATAGCTAGATTTTTGTCGAAGTGATTGGCACCATTAGGGTGGTTTCTTGTTTTGGTACGCACTAGGGTATCCCTGTTTCGAGGGTGTCACGGAGCGTGGAGAGCAATTGTTTGGCACTATTAAGTGAGCCTCGAGCCTCGACGAGCTTTGTCGAGCCGAGCTCGAGCTTCGTTCGAGCCGAGCTCGAGCTCAGCTCAAAGCTTGACCTACATTTCGGGCTCGCTCGAGCTCGGCTCGAGCTTCAATCGATCTCGAGCCTAACAGGCTGGGCTCGCTCGAGCTCGGCCCGTTTACAGCCCTAGTCCTAGCTCACCACTTGCAATATTTCCCTCAAAAACCAGAGCCATTCACTCCTCGGTTAGTCAGGAACACGAGGCATCTTTCACGGCACTGATGAGCTTGCCATCGCATTACTCTCTCTCTCTCTCTAGTGAGTTTCACCAAGCTATTTTTGCAACAGAGTGTACAGAACTAAAGACGAGTGAGACACTGACACAGTCACAAGCACAACTCACAGTCTCACGACCACATAGGGAGAAATGTGTGGGCCTGGGCCAGTTGGCAATGGGACGAGAGGCTGCCGGGAGGCTAATTTGGGTTGAATAGAATAAATTTGGCCTAACTATTAATATACATATCTATTATACTTCGTATATACTGACTTTTTCTAAAGATTTTGAGTATTTAGCTGAATATCCATGAATTACTGTATATTCGCCCCCTGATGCTACTCGTGGCCATTTGTGTCATTACCACCAATGCCCTGTTGTTTGTCGCTGCAAAGATCCCGTTGGTCGTTGTCACTGTTCCGATGACCATAGGTCCTCAAGCCTAAGCCTATACTTCACCACGACCTCCTAAAGTTATTTCCACACTCAATTGAGGCCTTTAACCATGCCCTGCTTGTTGCCTTGTTTTGACCATGGAGCTCCGCTGCCCTTCGCTGTCGCACCGCCACCTCCAACGACCTCTTTAGCCTCCGCCACCACCCATAGCTTCGATGTAAGCCTGTCATTCCATTTTACTACTTTCCGAGCATGTACCATCACTGATTCACCACCGGTGAGCATGGCAATGAGCCTCAGCCATGGCCACCGTCGACCTCCAATGTTTCCCTCTCTTTGCTAGGTGGGACCCACCTGCCAAGCACCCATAGGAATACCCCAAGGAAGCATAGTCACTGGCATATGGGCCCCATTTTATTTTTTTATAATTAATTAAATAAGATTTAAAATATGTGAGACTAAATGCAGGGCCTACTTATAATAAAAAAGAAAATTCAAAAAATAGTTAAGATGGGAAAAAGCCACTTGCAATTCAAAGGAAGTTTGCTTTCTCAATACGAAAGGTACTCTAGACAAAATATGCTTTCGACGTTATCTTTTCTTTTTAGCATTTTATAAACCAAATAAAATTTAAATGGCCATAACTTTTGCATATGAACTCCAAATTTAGCGATTTTTATCTCCAAATTTTTTATAAAATCATGCTATATCTGAATACGTAAAAATATTTGAATTTGGTCTTTATTTAAATTTATTTGGCTTATATTTATGTTCATTTATTTTTATCGATTAGATACAGTCGCGTTGAAAAACTACAAAAATGATCCCGAGCAACACTCGAGCAACCATAGCAAAGAAAGCACCCGCTTTAACCATGTTGATTCTATTATTTTAATTATTGTATGTTGTTTGCAAAGAATATTATGCATGTGTGCATGTTTTGGCTACAACCACTATATTTGTGGTAACTGTAGTTATTCCCGCTTGTATGCATTGCTCCTCCTTGTGAATTCAATATCCTTACTATTGTATCCTTAGAGTATGGTTTAGGCAGTAACTAATGTAAATTTGGGTATATGACATTCACGTATATCATCTAAATGCTTAGCGATGTTCTAGTTTTCACTAAGTTTGGACAATCAAAAAAATTTGTGCATGGAAATGGGCAATTTTGAAAGGTTGGACCAAAGGATTAACCTCTATTAGTTTGGTATAAAAATAAAATAAAAAACCTAGTTTTTGACGTGGGCAAGTTATATCATAAACTGAAAAATGTGATAGTATGATAGGAGGAGATTCTCGCCTGGATCAATTAAGGACCGAACTCTATTGTCGCACATCTAAGCCTAATAATACAACCACATGTGCTATTATAGGCTCTGATGTTAGCCAACTAAGTTATCTAGGACTAGCCTTGTATTTTGGTAGGACGTAGTAGTGAGAGCATATCGGATAGGATGCTTGTAGTGGCTCTCTTCACCAAAGTGTTGGGACCAAAACTTACTAATACAATGATGAATACCTCCCTAAAGAGAGGGTATCCACTGAAGTGAGGGTTTATCATTCATCGGGCTAGTGTAAAGATCTAGATGATGTAAAAGTCTTATAATAATCACTTCGTCGTATGCCTAAGTAAGCGTGTAGTGGCCAACAGAATAGTTGATTATCTCATATGGGTAATATAGTACAATCTCTCGAGAGTGTAAAACTACTTAAATAGTCGTGCTTGTGGTCATGAGTACGCTTGGTGCAGCTACATTGAGTTTAATTTTTTTGACAAAAAGGTTTTGTTGGAAATAATGGGATGGTATATTGTGACATATATGTCATGTCTATGGCTAAAATTTATTCTTTGATCGCAGCCAAGGAGGACCGTGGCTTAGTCTTATAAAGTTATATATAATTGTTATTTCATTACATGTCAATTACTCTTTCAATTTTCGCTGCAAATTATTACATATCAATATTGCAAACAAAAACTTGCTTCATCATGAAAATAACTTATAGTGTAGAGTCTTATCCTTTGTTTAGCCTTGCATTTATATAATTTGTTGTGATACATTACAAGTCTTGATGAGTACCCAATGTACTCAAACTTGCTAAAATTGTTGCTCGGAGAATGAGGAAGAAACAATACCTGACGACGCATACTTTGCACTCAGTATCGGAGGGTACGATGAAAGGTCATTCTATAGCCTAATCCTTGTCAGTTGTCTGTGGGGTATGCATCCGCTGGATGCTTTTGGTTTAATTATTATATCTTTCACTGCAATCTTTTGATACTTGTATTTATTTGACCGATTGGTTCTAATGTTGTAATCATGCTAGTTTCGCTTATGTATACAACCTTTTGTTGTAAGTTGGATGTATGTAATGTGTATGAATGTGATTTCAATGTTGTGGATATGTGTATTAACCACTAATCATAGGACTAGTACGGTACCCATACAAGGATTACAGGTATTCAACGCTCGAGATCCGACAATGGTTTTTGTGTTTTCTTATATTGGCGCTTCAGCGAGCAAGTTTTTGTAATATCTTTTTTGCGTGTAATCTTTGTATTTAAGGATTGATGTTGGCATTGAAAGTCCGTGTAACAAATTTTTTTTCGATCCCGAGTGCCCCTCAGATATATTTGGACATTTGAAATTCAAGTTACATGGTGCGGGGAAAGGTTGAATAACACGACGTAATGATTAACACCGATTTACTCCAATATATCCCGGCTGCGGTCAATTAAACCGACTGGCCGATTTCCGACTCCCCAGCTAAATTTCAGAAACTGCTTGCTTTCCCAATTTCCAGCAAACCAATGGGGTCCTCAAACTAGGCCTATTCCAGTTTCCAAAGAATTTCGTAGCAAACCCTACACCCAATGAAAGAGTGATGTTTCTTACCCTCCAAATTCCTACTGAATTCGGACTTGAAAAACATCTCACTCACTAGCAAGTCTAAACTCTTTTACGAAAGAGTTCAGAGACATCTCTTGCTCAAACGACAGCCAAGTATACCTTCTTATAATCCATAAACAAAGGAGACAGGAAAATGAGAACAGAAGACAGCCAAATAATCACGAACCATGACAAATTACCGTACTAGAATAGTACTACACTGATCATAGCAAGTCACTGTTGGTGGTAAATATTTTTCACCACCTTCAACAGATGCGTTACAAAATCTGAACACCAGCCAGAATGGTCATACAAAATCTTCTGTTGAAGGGGATCTTAGATGACAATTAGTGGAAATGTTCCATGGTGCAACATGTCATCCGAGTAGTCTGACGGTCTGATCGTAGATAACATTTTATAGTGTAGTGCAGAACAATTCTGCTAGAACAAAACAAAAGATGAGGCGTACCATCGCCTAAGTGAAACAAAGTATGAACGTCTGTCATATGAAGCTAGAGAAAAATCCAGGTGGTCACGTCGCAGCCTTTGGCAAAGGACATGAACACGCAGAAGCTTGGGATGCGCTTTTGGTTTATCTGACTTTCACCAACTCAACTTCATAGATGATCGTTGAATTTTCGGGTACCTCTCCCACTGCTTTATCGCCGTAGCTGCAGAACAAATGTGATCCAAAGCAGAATAGGTATTGTTGCAAAGAGAAGTGTATATAGAACTGAAAGCTGTAAAGTAAACTATGCCAAATGCATACCACATAGATGGTGGGATGGTGAGCCTCCTTTTGTCCCCAACACGCATACCTATAGTTGATATCAAAAAACTTTAAGGCATTCTCCAAAAAGGATGTTGAAATGTAAAAATTAAGCTCTGAGATGATTACCACAAATACCGACATCCCATCCACGAATTACCTTCCCAGCACCTTTAGTCAGCATGATATGCATTGTAAGTATTCACATTAAGAATTCAAAACATAATACAAAGGTGCAAATGTTTGTGTGTATTTTACCAAGCTTGAACTTGTAAGGCTTTTCATCAACATTAGACTCAACAATTTTCCCATCGTGTAGTGTGCCAACATATTTGATATAAACCTGCACAGGTAAAGTTGGGTTGTTTATATCTCCTTTTGTTTTGGGCAAGACATCTTGATATAGAAAATTACAATGCCCCGACTGAAAGGCATAAAAAATTTGCCAAGAGCACTGTTAGTAAAAATCTGAGTGTTCGTCGCAAGATGATCATAAAACAAGGCTGCAAGGGTACTTTGCCAGGCACATTAATATGAAACGTACAATTACAATGATACAAAACAGAAAGCTCGGGAAAGAAACTTAGGGGCTACCTTGCAGCCATTAGAAGCCATTTTTGCATCTAGGTTTCCTGTTGACAGATCTTCTATGATCAGCCCATCTTCCAATGTTCTTATCTTGTTGGAATGTTTTCCACTTTCTGCCTCTAATTGATTTCTCATCTTTTTCTTCGATTTCTTTTTTGTTTCAGCTTTCGATGATCCGTTCACATCTGTTACATCCCTGTTCATGACATGTAACATGGTACATATCAGTAGACACAATAGAAACACCTATACGCCAAGTATAAAGCAAGAGATATACATTGGCGATGCAGGATCCTGACTGATGGCATCACTTTTTCTTTTCCTGACATCATTACTCTTTTTTCTGGTCTCATCATTTGCCTGTACATTTTGGGGTTTGACTTCCTCAGGAACTTTAGCATTATCTTTCTTAGCCAAAGAAACAGATATAGGCACGTTATCTTCATCTTCACTGCCACTATCAAATATTGATTGAGTACTGCGCCTGACAGCAGGCTTGCATGGAGAATCATTATTGTTGTCATCGGTGTTGTCAACTTGAACTTGGAGCTGCTTCTTCAAGCGTCGCCGTCTTTCAACCTTACCAGTTGGCTTTTCAAAATCTATGGCATAAAAATTGGATTGCTCCAAATCAGTAGGACAGAATTACGAGCAGCATGTTAAATTCAACTTTACAAAAACAACATAAACCCAGATACGAACAAACGATCGTGCAGTGATTGATCCTAGATTATGTCATCTCTATTATAATAGTGTTACATGCAAATAAATGGCACACCAGAAGAACAGCTTTACAAGAATATTGCAGGTTATAGCTATGCAGGATCAGACAAATGAATAATAATCACACATGTTACCAAAATAAAACTTGAGATAGCTACCAGACATATCCATGGTCCTAAAATGAAAAATAATCCAAATTTTTCTCTTGAAAAACAAAAAAGTGTAAGACAATTTACTTGCGACTTTACTCATTCTCAGTTATGAATATGAAGGCACTATGAGAAAGTCAGGTCCAGAACTTCAGGAAAATCATAAAGTTTCATTAAGAGCTCCCTAGCTTAAAAGAATATTAAAAGTAAGTATCTGTATCACTGTATGTGACTATAAGCTAAGTAATTCAGTGTCACACAACTCGATCCTGTACCTTCTTTTTTGTGGCGATCGGGGGTGGAGCACACATCGCCATCATCGATAAAGTCAGATCCGTACCTGTCCTCAGATACCACAGCGTCACCATCATCGATAAAGTCAGAATCATAGCTGTCCTCACTCACATCATATTCCTCATCAGTATCGGACTCTCCAATATCCTCCCCATAAGATTCTCTAGTTAGTATTAAGAATGAACTCGAAGTCTGCAACGCGACACAAAAGTGAAAGTGCTATGAACAAGGATACGATTCGTCGCCATCTCCTGCATGATATCTGCTGCTCGAACGGATGTAATACCCAGAGAGATGAATGGAACTCTGACCAAGTACTGAAAACACAACCTCATCGTCCTCCTCCAACTCAATCTCCAGATGGCACATCTCAGCCAATCTAGGATTCAAACTGCAAAGTATGATGGGTGTCTTGTTACCAACATTACATTGCACCACCGTCCTTGCAGCAGCATCACAACTGCCCAGTGTGGCCTAAAAATCATAAAAATTAATATAGCATGCCCTAAAGACCTGTTGAAATGGGATGTGATGCTTAGAAGCAACATTCAAGTATTGAACCACTCCAGTGATTTTGTTCAGTTTCAGCAACAAGAAGGAAACAGCTAATTAAGCACATGAGCAATTGAACATGTTCTAACCAAATGAGCATTTTCTTTTCAAGTCCAACAAAGAGGGCAGTAATACTGTAGTAGTATCCAAGTAACTGCTCCAATGACACGAGAAAGCTCAAGGTCGCACAATTGTAATGAAGGGATGCCAATATCACATCATACAGTAAGATACGTTCACTGATTAACATTTACATTACACTAAAAAGAAACAAATCAAAATGAGAAATAATTATAAGCGACTATCCTCAATCAAATTACGATCTTGTTACCAAGAAACCTTCCAGGAGCAACCAATAGGATGATCACAAGTGGCAAAACTCAGCAAGAACATGTACCATATGCCAGCAAAACCACGGCATCTAGAAATGCAAAATGAGAAATTCGACGAGGCAGCGACCCTGAACCTGGCAAATACGGAGGCGGCCATGGGAGGGGTGGTAGCGGTGGGCGTAGGGCTTCCCAGGCTTCACCTCCACGCCTGCGCAAACCATGCGTTCAACAAGAACGGAAATAACAACGAAGCAATCAAGAAGTAAGACTAGGTAAACAGAGCAAAGAACCAGGCTTTACCCCAGAATGCCATAGGGGTTGGGGGATTCGGGCGGAGAAGAATACGACGGAGCGCAGCGGACGCTGTCACCGGCGGCGCTGATGGCGCGCTCCACAGCGGCCTTTGTAGAGGCGGTGAGCGGCGGCGGCGGTGGCGGTGCCTTGCCCGGGCTTGAAATACCTAGGGCTGCAGCTTGCCTTGGGGCATCCTTTGTAGTTGCTGGTGAAGTTAATGGACCGTTGGCCCAGCCAGTTGCTGGGCTGGTGGTCTTTCCGTTTAAATCCAAACCAATTGCCAAGGTGAATCTCATTTCCGTTTTACGCGTTTCTCAGGCTTAGGCCCCCGTTCGTGTGTGGTTTTGGCTTTTAGATTCTACTTACATAAACCAAAGCTAATACAAACATTCTAACTTCTATAAATTATTTATATCATTTACTACTATTTATCAATCATTATTATCAGCCGTTTTGCACTTTTCTCAGGATTAGAGTTTATTCGTGTTGAGCTTCTAGATTCTTCTTACAGATGCCAAAACCAATATGAATGGATCGGTTTTCATAAGTCGCTTCTATCAGTCACCACTATCAGTCATATTGCGCTTTTGTACATTGTAACGCAATATATATTTTATTATGTCATAATTCCGTAAGACACATAGCGGTCTAAAGTTATATGGCTTGCGTTGCACTGTCATTTGTTCTCTTTCTTACATAATGCACTCAGCCAAAAACCAATATGAAAGTCTTAGATTCTATCAGCCACTACTATTTATCACCAAAGTAAAAAAATCATCAGTAAAATCCAATATAAATAGACCCTTAGTTCATGGACAAAACAGAGGGTAAGTATGTAGAGTGGCAAAGCTACCCTGGGGGTAACCAGGGACCCCTAAAGCTTCGTTCTTTTTAGATTATAGCTTATAGCTTTTTTTGAATAAACAATCAGGACAATTTCTTTGTTGTTTTTTCATAGCGGCTTATCAGGATAGTATTTTTAAAGCAACTTATCAACTTATTAGCATTCAGCTCATTAGCATAAGCTATTAGCCACAGCCCAAAAAAACACACCAATATCTTGGCAATAAGCAAGCAGTGGTCACCATGGGGGAGGCATGGAAGTCAGAGAGAATAGAAAAGGAAGACAAAGGCTCATGGGGGCAGGGGTTGCTTCAGGCATGGGCACGTAGGATCAACTAGCAACATAAGCATGGTGCCACACCACGCTAGCTACCATGTGGATCGAAGTAAAAGAGCCAAAAATTTGTAAGAGAGACTTCTCTAAAAAAATAAGGACCTGTATATATTTCCAGAGAAACCGAAGAGTTTTTCGGCATAAAAAAGGACCCATGCGAAATTTTGAGAGGATCCATGCGAAGCACGACGCTACGCCGTGCTAACTACCATATGGATCGAAGTAAAAGAGCCAAAAATCCATAAGAGGGGTTTCTCTGAAAAAAGCGAGGACCCATACTATTTTCAGAGAAAGCGAAGAGTTTTTTGGCATAAAAAAGGACCCATACGTAATTTTGAGAGGACTCATGTGTAATTTTAGGGAAACCATAGGGTGTTATCCAGCAAAAGAAAGGGCCACCACGGAAACTTGAGGACTCATACGTAATTTTGGGGAAGCGAGGGGGTTTTCCACAAAAACTAAGGTGGCAGGGGCCTTTATGCAAGAACTGAAGACCCGCATGCTATTTGGTTAAAGAGGAGGACTTTTTTGTGAAGAAGATGATGTAGAGGGCCTTGCCCGGGCGCATTCCCTAGGTATAATATTGGATGATGATGATACCTAGATCTGTGTTTGATGAGGATATCTCCACTACTTCTGTATTTTCCACTTCTAATGCTCAAGATACTATGCCTGATACATCTAAGGGTCCAATGACTAGAGCAAGAGTTAAGGTTTTAAACTAATATGTGCTTTTGTTTCTTAAACAAATTTTCTTTATCCCTTATAAGAATTGGATGCTACCTAAGGCACGTACATTGTGTTTCTCAGGTTTGAGACAATGGAGGACTCAAGGAGATCAAGGTGGTTGGACCAAGAAGAAGCCTCATGCAGCCACTTGGCCAAGGAAATCAAGTCCATGAGGGAATTCCCATAAAAACCGCATGTATGACTTGAGCAGTTTTCTTATAGGTATGCGTGCCAATTATGGGATGAAAATACTTAATTCGGCTATGTATCTAGTAGAGTTTCAATCCAAATTGCTATTAGGATTAGAGTCGACTTCTTTGGCCGAATAGATTAAAAATTGGGCTAGAGCCCATTGCTTGTGCGTGAGGGTTAGGAGAGTCTTTAAAAGAGAGCCGCCACCCCTTGAAACCCTCAGACCACTTTTGATAAAAATCAGTTTACTAAAGTTCTTGTTCGTGTTCTTCTTAGTTACCAAAATTCTATGGAGAATTAGGTGTGTTCTTTAATTAGGATCATTCAGCCTTTCCATTGTGAATTGGGTATACGATAGACTCTCGCTTGGTGGTTGACGAAATCGATGTGAGTGTATTTTGGCGAATCAAAGAGTGTTCTTTCTTTGCATTGGTATTGGATGATAATTACAATTCATCAAGATTTCTGTGGGTATCCAATCCTACATTGAGAAGATCAGGTGATCTTATATTATCTTGGTATTAGAGCGCGATTTACTCGATAGAATTTTATCCCTTTAATTTTTAGTTCATTATTTGTTGTCCTATAGTCTATATAGACGAAAATTGCTTCACAAAAATATAGAAAATCTAAACCTTAGATTAATCTGTTATTTCATGTGAGTTTTATTAAGTTTTGACCCATTAGAATTTTTGTTTTCGTGCTGATAATCGTGTTCCTTCGCGTAGCTTGATATTGTGCCCACATATTTGATCTCAATTCCTTTTGTTGCTTCGTCCAAGAGAAACCCTAGCTGCCACAAACTTGTGTACCATCAAAAATCTTGTTAGGGTACACCTGTTAGGGTATGTTCGGACCGTCCAAAGTCCATCGGTGGAACGATCAGACCGTTCAAAGTCCATCTAGTGACGTTCGGACCATCCAAATAGGTCAGGTGGTGATCGGACCATTTGACGCAATTGGGAGACTTTCAGACCATCCGAAGGGGCTCGAAGACATTCAAACCGATCGAAGGGAGCGGGAGCTATTCAAATCGTCCAAAGGGAGCGATGTTATTCGGACTATTCGAATGGAGCGGCTGGCAATCGGACCATCAGGAGGGCTCGGCTGCCGATTGAACCGTCCAAAGAGATCGACGAGACGTCGGACCGTCCGAAGCTAGCTGAAGACTTTATTGCGAGCGTCTATTGAGGTTTTTTACTTAAATCTTTTGAACACTTGAGACTAGTCATTGATATTGCTTTGAGAGTTGCTCTTGAATTATTTATTTTTGATTGAATATTATTGGCTCGTGCATTGCTCATCCGGCTGATTTAAAAAATCAGAGTTTAGTGAGGGAGTATCTTTTAATTACTTTTATGCCTCTGCCTTCTACTAAAAGTTTGTGACTCATAAACCTCCCTGGACTTGGAAAAGGGATCGGAAGAGATTTGAGACAGTTGCGAGTAGGGATGGCAATTGGACGTGACGGGTACGGGTAGTGCTCACCCATACCCATACCCGCGACCTTGATTTAAGCCCACGGGCATACCCGCGAAAGATAACGGGTGAAGAACCTCGTCCATACCTGTCGCCCACGGGTACCCATTGCCCGCGGGCATGCCCGTTTACCTGCGAACACCGTAGGTACCCGTCGCCCACGGGCATGCCCGTTTACCCACAAACTGAGAGTCAGTGTATGAGAATTGAACTGTTATTGTTTGGCATCAATGGTCAACATAAGGAGGTGACATCTTTTGCATAAGGCATCAATTACTTAGCTCATTAAAATAACAGAAATGATGAAAAATTCAACACATGAAGAACAATTACACATTAGAGTTTCAACATAAAATGATTAGGTAATACTAGAAGGTAACGCTTCTCTGAAATCAAACTATTGTTTGTATCTAAACATTTACATGCCAATCATTAATGAAAGAAGATAACTACAACTCAATAGGAAAGCGAGACAACAATAAATTGATAGATTACATATGTCAATTGAGACAAGAAGATTGACCAAAATATCAGTAAATCTACTAATATAAGGTGTAGTCATTTCTTAAACAGGTAAACGAGCGAGACAGGTACGGGTGGAGCTCACCCATACCCGTACCCATTTACCCGATGGGTAAAAAGTTTCCCTGTTTTCATACCCACGGGTAAAAAATACATCCCATACCCGGATCTATTAGAGTATTTACCCATGGGTACGCGGGTAAATGGGTACAATTGCCATCCCTAGTTGCGAGGTAGCAAAAAATGGGGATTAAAAAAAGAGAAGAAATGCCGACTTAGGTGAGTACCTTTAGCTATAAATTCAGCTTAAATATTTAATTTCTTGAGCTATCTTGTGCCCTTAAATTCATATATTTGCAATTGGTTAGCGGCTCTCTTAGTACTTAATGCAAAATGAGCTATTTAATCATCAATTACCAATTGCTTCTATTTAGCTTATTTCTTTATTTGCATTGAGTCCTATTGATCATTGCTCGTATGTTCATACACTTCACCTATATCCTTGAGATCAACATCTTGAATTATTACTTAATTTTACAATATCTTAAAATTTAAATTATGTAGGATAAACACTTCCATACCAAGTTCCACTAAATATCCTTTACCATGCAATTGTGAACTACTTTTAAATCCGCTTATTTATCACTTGCTGTTGTAGTCACTATCAAGTATAAGTTTCTTTTGGTCTTAATTCACTTTGAGAAGGTGAGAACTTTACTTGAGAGAGAAAAAGTAAGATTGAATGAATTTCACATAACATACATATATTGGTGCTATTTGTGCCTTCTTTTGTGCCACTAACCACGTCTGAACACATTGGTGACTCGTTTTCAATTCCAAACTTTGAGAGAAACTTTGTGCAATGAGTTCGTTACCACTACTTCTACCTTGGAAGAATAACTCCAAGCGGAGATCAATAATTGCGTGCAAGATATGCGCATTGAGATGAACCAACAAATAAATGTGTTACGTACAAACATTGTGAACGACGTTGTGCACGCACTTCGACCACAACAAAGGAAAGAAGTGTTCATTGTGGGGGTGCCATACGTCCACGAGATGAGGGAGCGCTGCTTCTCGAGGTGGCCAATAAGCTCAACAAAGGCGAGACCGCATGGTGGCAAACACCATTCGTCTACCCCCACCTGGGAGAGGTGAAGTGGGTGGGTGGCTTCCATGGTTCGAGAGGGGCCATGGATATGGAGGCTGTGGTGGGGATCACCTCACTTTGACGGCGATGATTTTCTGCACTACGACGATAGCTATCATCGTCGTAATCATTACGACGATGGACGATCAAATGAGGAGAAATTTGGTAAGTTAAATTTACAATGCCATCATTTACAGATACACATGAGTCTGAAGAATACCTCACTTGGGAGCATAAGGTGGACAAGGTGTTCCACTTGTATAGTTATTTTGAAGAGAAGGAAATTCATATGACATGACTTGAATTCAATGATTGTGCATTGATTTGGTGGGAACAAGTGTAAAATCAAAGTAGGAAGAACAATGAGCCACCCATTACTATATGGAATGAGATGAAGTTCTACATGAGGGCATAGTTTGTTCCTAAACATTACAAATGTGATCTCTTTGATAAATTATAGCAATTGAAGTAAGGGAGTTTCATGGTTGAGGAGTACTACAAAGAGATGAAAATGGTCATGATCAAGGCTAATATTTATGAACAAGAAGAGCAGACCATGGCTCGCTTTCTTGCTGGTTTGCACTCTCTCATCAAGTGAGTTGCTGAGTTTCAATGCTACAACAACATGGTGGAATTAGTGTACCAAGCCACCAAAGCTGAGAGACAAATACAATAAGACATGAAGGCTTCAAAAATAACTACCTATATTCCTCGTATAGCACCTACAGGATGTATGTAAATCCACATCCTATTTTAATTCGTTTAAGACTAATCCATCTAGTGGAAGTTTTACTCCTAGTACACGTACTGCACCAAACGCAAAGAATGCTACTCCTTCTATTTCAAAGAAAGGACCAGCCCCTTCATCACCATCTTCAGTTGGTTCTACGGTCAAGAGTAGCTCTATCCAATATTTCATGTGTCATGGTCGCAGACATATGCAAAAGGAATACCCAAATAACAAGATAATGTTAATAACGGAAAATGGAGAGTATGATTTTGCTAGTGATATAGATGGAGAGTATCGTGTTGATTTTAAAAAGAATGAGGATGATCATGCGGAAGAGAGAAGGAAGGAGGTGCATAGGGATGGATATTGTGACCCTAAGTCCGACTCCATCCTTGTATATACCCCTTCATTGTTCAGCGTTCAAGCCAAATCCAACCATAAACAGCGCTATAACCTCTTTCAAACAAGAGCTTAGGTAAGTAAAGATGGTAAGTATTACAAGATTATTATTAATGGTGGTAGTTGTCATAACTTAGCTAGTAAAGAACTTTGCACCAAACTTGGGTTGAGATACGAGAAACACCTATATCCATATCAAATTCAATGGTTGAATAATAATGGTTCTATGAATGTTGGGTATACTGTTGATGTTAATTTTTAGATTGATAATTACCGAGATACTATAGAGTGTGATGTGGTTTTCATAGATGTATGTCATTTACTTTGTCTTGCTGTATAAAGAAACTTTGATTACTACTAATGACTTAACATCCCTTTCTAGTGTGGTTTCTCAAGTTTTGCAAGTTTACGATGACGTATTTTTAGAGGAGTTGCCCATTGGTCTACCACCTATCTGAGACATTGAGCATCAAATTAACTTGGTTCTATAAGACTCACTTCCCAATAGGCCACCGTACAGTACCAACCGAGAGGAGACGAAGGAAATTCAGCTGTAAGTGCAAGCACTTTTGGACAAAGGGTACATATGTGAAAGTCTTAGCCCTTATGTCATTCCTGTTATTCTTGTTCATAAGAAAGATGAAATTTGGAGTATGTGCATAAACTATAGAGCTATCAACAACATAAATGCTCTTGATTAGTGATGTAAACTTGGAGAATGTCTTGTATGAGTGGTTAGGGATGTCTTTTGATTTGTCCAATGCTTTTAGTACTTTCATGTAGTTGATGAACCATATTTTGAGACACTTCATTAGAAAATTTATAGTAATTTACTTTGATGATATCTTGATATATAGCCACTCTTTGGATGAGCATGTTGAATACATCAAATAAGTGCTAGAAGTGCTTAAACAAGAATGCTTGTATGCTAATCTTAAGTGTACTTTTTGCACTAGTAAGGTTGTATTCCTAGGCTATATTGTTTTAGCTAATAAAATTGAAGTAGATGAATCTAAAATTGAAGATATTCGAAATTGACCTACTCCTGTAATATTAGTCAAATTCATAGCTTCTGTGGGTTTACTAGTTTTGATCAGCGATTTGTGAAAGGTTTTACCACCGTTACTGCTCCATTAAATGAATTAACTAAAAAGGGAGTAATTTTGAGTGGGGAGAAAAATAAGAAAAAGCTTTTGTTGAATTGAAGAAATATTTGACTAAGGCACCATTGCTTGTTTTACCTGATTTTACTAAAACTTTTAAGATTGAATGTGATACTAGTGGAATAGGTATTGGTGACGTTTTGATGCAAGAAAGAAAATCCGTTGCATATTTTAGTAAGAAACTTCATGATGCACAATTGAACTTTTGATCATGAAGCTTTGAAATAGTTAAAAGGCCAAGCGAAACTGAATCGTAGGCACACTAAGTGAGTAGAATTCATTGAGACCTTTCTATACATTGTTAAATATAAAAAAGGTAAATAGAATGTGGTAGCTAATGTATTGTCTAGAAAACATATGCTTTTAACTCAATTGGAAGTAAAGGTTACAGGGCTAGAAAATTTAAAAGATTTATATAAAGATCATGACTTTTCAGCACCATATTCTAATTGCAAAGATAAAAAAGATGAGATTAGTTTCATATTTATGATGGTTTTCTCTTTCATATGAACAAGATATGTGTTCTAGATTTTTCCGTTTGTTTGCTACTATTGCAGGAGTCTCTTGTAAGGGGACTAGTGAGATATTTTCGACGATTGAAGACGAATATGATGTTGATCGATCATTTGTATTGGCCAAAGATGAGATGAGACATTGAGCGGTTCATTCAACGATGCATCACATACCATAAAGCAAAATCAAAACTCAATCCACATGGTTTGTATACTCCACTTCCAGTGCCTAGTGCCCATTGAGAAGATATTATCATGGATTTTGTGCTAGGATTGCCTAAGATTAAGATGGGGAGGAATTATATTTTTGTTATTGTGGATATGTTTTCTAATATGGCACATTTTATTTCTTGTCATAATAGTGATAATGCATCGCATGTAGCTGACTTGTTTTTGAGAAAATTGTGAGGTTGTATGATATGCCAAGAACCATTATTTCAGATCGTGACATCAAGTTCATAAGCTATTTTTAAAAGGCTTTGTGGGCCAAACTTGGGACAAAGTTGCTCTTTTCAAAAACTTGTCATCAACAAACCGATGAGCAAACAGAAGTGGTGAATTGTACACTCTCAATGCTGCTGTGGAGAATAATAAAAAAGAATTTAAAAGTGTGGAAAAATTGTCTACCGCATGTTGAATTTGTATATAATAGGGCGGTGCATTCTATAACTCAGCTATGTCTATTTGAGATGGTATATAGCTTCAAACTAATCACGCCACTTGACTTAATGCCACTTTTCTTATATGAGCGTGCTAATATGGAGGATTCAAAGCGTGCTAACTTTGTGACAAAACTCCATACAAAGATTAAAGAGGTAATTGAAAGGAAGGTACATACTTATGCTTCCAAAACTAACAAATCTAGAAAGAAAATGCTTTTTGAATCAGGAGACTTAGTGTAGGTACACTTTCATAAAGAACGCTTTTCGAAGAAGCGTAAATCCAAATTGATGCCCCGTGATGATGGTCCTTTTAGTATTTGCTAATATCAATGATAATGCATAAAGATAGAACTTCTAGGTGATGATTATAGGGTAAGTATTACTTTTAATATTGCTGATTTGTTACCATTATTTGGGTAAGATGACACAGAGTCAAAAATGACTTCTTTTCAAGAGGGGGATGATGAGGACCTCTCCACTACTTCCACATTTTTCACTTCTAATACTCAAGATGCTATGCTTGATATGCCTAAGGGTCTAATGACTAGAGCAAGACTCAAACTTTTAAACCAACAGGTGCTTTTATTTTTTTAAAAGAATTTTCTTTATCCCTTGTTAAGAATTGGATGTTACCTGAGGCAAGTACATTGTGTGTTCTCAGGTTTGAGACAATGGAGGACCTAGGGAGATCAAGGTGGCTAAACCAAGAAAAAGCCTCATGCAGCAACTTTGCCAAGGAGATCAAGTCTATGAGAGAATTCCCACAAAAACCACACGTATGACTTGAGGAGTTTTCTTATAAACCTACGTGCCAATATGGAATGAGAATACTTAATTCAGCCTTGTATCTAATTGAGTTTCAATGAAAATTGCTATTAGGATTTGAGTCGTCTTCTTTGGCCGAATAGATTAGAAATCGGGCTTAAGCTCATTGCTTGCATGTGAGGGCTAGGGGGATCTTTTAAGGATAGTCGCCACCCCTTGAAACCGTCAGACCATTTTTGATAAAAATTAATCTACTAAAGTTTTTGTTCGTGTTCTTCCTAGTTGCCAAAATTCTATGAAGAATTAGGCTTCAATCAAGATCGTTCAGTCTTTCCGCTAGGAATTAGATGCACGATAGATCTTCGTTTGATGGTCGACGAAATCGATGTGAGTATGTTTTGGCAGATCAAAGAGTATCCGTCTCTTGCACTGGTATTAGAGGATCACTACGAATTTTCAAGATTTCCGTAAGTATTTAATCCTACGTCGTGAAGATCGGACGATCCCACATCAGTGTTGTAGTATGTGTGCGCACATTGAACGGGCGGTGCACTATTTAAGTTATTTTACGCTTTTCAGACATGAATGAGTGATTGGCAACCAAACAACTCAATACCAGGCTTGCATGATTTTAGGCCAAAACTCTTGATATTAGTCCATAGCTAGTCTCATGCATGGCTACAAGCCGCATGCTATGAGAATAGCAAAATCCGTGGATAACAATTACAACAAGAATGTGGAGTTTTGAGAAGAAATGATTTGTATTTTTGTTTTGGTTTATAGTTTTTAGCTGTGTCTTATAACTTTTCGGTTATTTGTGTGAGAGAGTACGAACAATAGAAATTCATATATGGTTTTGATCGATATAAATAAAACCGCTATAGCGTGTACTATAATCAACTTATAAACTTTATCTTAAAAGATATTTATTTTGAGAGCTAGTTACTAAAAAATTAAAAATAGCTAGAAACCGAAAAGAATATGACCTTAGCATCCAGCGCACAAGGAGAAGAACCACTCCAACATGCTTCGAGTTTTTGTTTTCAGAGGAACAGGCTTCCGAGTTGACGCACGGGCTCCTTCCGGTGCTCAACAAAGGGTTCCTTTTTATGCAAAGCGCTCACCATCCAGGCAGCATTCACCTGATTCTCTCACCTGGTCGTGTTTCTTGCTTTTCACAGTTATTCTGTTGTACTGTGAGTAGGGCTATGTAGGGCTGTAAATGAGTCGAGCTCGAGCGAGCTTGACCTGGCAAGCTCGAGTTCGGTAGAAACACGAGTCGAGCTCGAGCGAGCCTGAGATCGACATCGAATTTTAAGCTGGGCTCGAGCTCAGCTCGTGTAGGCTCGGTGCGAACTATTGAGAGACTAGGCAGACCGGCCATGGATCTTGATGCGGATACGCATGTGTCTTATACTTTTTAGTTAAATATATTATTCAACTGGAAAGAATTATTGAGCCGCATCAAACATTGCCAGGTGAACTCATTCCAAACTAAATATAATGTTGTTATTCATAAGAATAGAATACTACCTCAGGTCATTAAATGGTGCATTCTTAGGTTTGTCGATGGCAAAGCAAAAGAGACGCAAAAGGAAGAGAATAACCACATTAGGTGTCAAAGACATGAAGGAAGAAAGCCCATGCAGTGGGAGAGCAAAAGGGAGAAATCCAAGGACTTAAACTACAAGTTTTGGATAAGATTTTTAAGCCCAATTCATACCTCCCACAAGGTCAATTGGATTCAAACTCGGATTCAACTCAGAATTCAATTCGGATTCGGTTCGCGACAACCTGATAGGCGCTTACTAAAAAGGTCATAACTTTCACAATCGGACTCCGATTTGGGCGTTCTTGTACTCGTTGCAAAGATAATTTCAAGGGCTACGCAATGGATCTAGTCCCAGCATTAAAGTCATCACGGATCAAAAGTTATGGCCAAAACAATGTGACGGCTGTAAAATCTAGTTTCCTTCTTGTGAGAGTTCGTATCTAAAACCATGTAGGGTTGAGTTGTACTAGATTTGTGGACTCTATGGACGTCCTAAGGTCCTATATAAGCCATGTATTGGCAGCCTAAGGGCTCAGACCACTTTTGAGAAAAATCAATCTACTAAAGTTTGTTCGAGTTTATCATTGGTGCTGAAATTCCGTGAGGGAATTAGGAGTGTTCTTCAATCAAGATCGCTCACCTTTCCATTGGGAATTGGGTGCACGATAGATCTTCGCTGGTGGTTGGCGAAATCGACGCGAGTGTGTTTTGGCTGATTAAAGAGTGTTCGTCCCTTGCATTGGCATTGGAGGATAGCTACGATTCATCAAGACTCGCGAGTATCCATCCTCGTCGAGAAGATCGGCGACCCGTATCATCTGCATCGAGCGCGGTTTACTCGGTAGGATCTTATCCCTTTACTTTTAGATTGATTTATTTCTGTCCTATAGTCCAATAAACCGAAAATTGCAACAAAAATCCAAACCCTAGTTTCGCATCTGTTATTTTCGTGAGTTTTATTAAGTTTTGCTCCATTAGAAATTTTGTTTACGTGCTGATCTTAGTGTCCTTTGCGTTGCTTAATCGTTGTTTTGAACCCTTGAAAATCCGCTAGTTGATCTTTCAATTAGCATCCAAAAAAGTATAATCAATTTACTTTTGAAATCTTGTTCTTGCCGTCCACATAAGATCTTTGCACATCTTGAAAGAATATCACATCCAAATATCTGGGTTTCTTTTTCTTGTTTGATTTGGCCACAAGAAACCCTAGCTATACAAGAACCTTAGTTGGACACATTCGGACTGCCCAAATTTGTTGCGTTTGAATTCCGAGGCCTCTGTTAAGATCTTCACTTAAATCTTTTGAACCTTGAGACTAGTCTTTGAAAATTGCTTTAGGGCTGTTCTAGAATTATCTACACATTGCTGAACAACTTTGGACTTACGAACAATTAAAACCTAGTTCGGCCTTGAGTATAAAAAAAAGAGCCACGGCTTGAGCAAAAAAAAAAAGAAAAAAAAAGCAAGAAAAGAAAGCATTGGCCGAATTTGGGTGAGTTAATTTTAGTCCATAAATTCACATTGTGTATTTAATTTCTTTGGACAATCTTGTGCCCTCAAATTCATATTATTGCAATTGGCTAGTGTCTCTCTTAATACTTAGTGCAAAACGAGCTAATATGCCTGATTGTTTCCTTTAGCTCATTCCTTTTGTTTGCATTGAGTCACATTGATCATTGCGTGCGCGTTCATATACATCACTTATATCATTTGGATCGGCACATAGGCAATACTTTCTAGCTTGGATTATTACTTAATTCAACAACATCGTTAAATTCAGATTGTGTATTTAATTTCTTTGGACAATCTTGTGCCCTCAAATTCATATTATTGCAATTGGCTAGCGTCTCTCCTAGTACTTGGTGCAAAATGAGCTAATATTCCCGATTGTTTCCTTTAGTTCATTCCTTTTGTTTGTATTGAGTCACATTGATCATTGCGTGTGCGTTCATATACTTCACTTATATCATTTGGATCGGCACATAGGCAATACTTTCTATCTTGGATTATTACTTAATTTTACAACATCGTGAATTCAGATTGCGTTGAATAAACACTTCTATACCAAGCTCCACTAAATATTCTTTGCCTGTAATTGTGAGTCACTTTTAAATCCGCTTGATCATCACTTGCTATTGTAGCCACCACCAAGCGTAAGTTTCTTTTCGGCCTCAATTCACTTCGGAAAGGTAAGAACTTTACTTGGGGGAGGAAAAAGTGAGATAGAGTGAACTCCACATATCATATATATGTTGTGGTATTTGTGCGTTCTTTGTACAACTAACCATGATAGGTGGAGACGATAATATGGGAGAGGAGTATACCCCGGCGAGTCGTTTTCAATTCCAATCTTTGAGAGGGACTTTGCGCAATGAATTCGCCGCCACTTATTCCACCTTCAAAAAGCATCTCAAGGCGGAGATCAACAATTCTGCACAAGATATGCGCATTGAATTCAATCATCAAATGAAAGTGTTACGCTCAAACATCGTGAATGATGTTGTGTGGCACTTCATCCACAACAAGAAGAAGATAACTTTATTCCTTTCTATGGAAGTGAGGATCCAGAAGAATATCTTGAGTGGGAATGGCGAATGGAGAAAGTATTTAGAGTTGAAAAGCTTTCCAAAGATCAAGAGGTGATGCGTGCCACTAGAGAATTTGAAGAGTATGCTTATAGTTGGTGGCATCAGCGATTTGGAAATGAATTCATTAAATCTTGGTCAGATTTGAAGGCACTCATGAGTAGAGAATTTGTGCCATCCTATTATGCACAGGGATTGTTTCGCTATTTGGAAAGTATCACACAAGAGAGTAATACCGTGCAAGAATATTATTTTGAGCTGCAAGATGTATTACGTCGAGCCGGTGTCATTAGTGAACTACAAAAGAAGACATACTTCAAAAGAGAATTGAATTCTAAGATTGCCGCTACACTTCAACATAAATATTTTGGTAGTGTGCAAGATCTTGTGAATTGTGCTATTCAAGAAGAGAAGAGACTTTTGGAGAGATGTACACCACAGTTTTCTCCCAGTCTATACTTCAATTCTGCTGCCTCTACTAGTGTGACACATGAGAAGATGACCGAGCATGGAACTTTCCCTTTGATCAAGGAGATATATAGTATTCCAAAACTACATATAGCTCCTAAGATACACCACAACCCATGTGAGGATGAGAGCCACATAGCCAAATTGAGTGAGAGTGATAAAAAGACTGAGCTGTGTGATTCCACCATATGTGAGGTTGAGAGCATCCAAATTGAGGGTGTGAGAGAGACACCAAAAGAAAAGAGAGAAGTAGAAGATAGACAAAGTGAGAATGAATCTGAAACTAAACACATTAATATCTACTTCTAGTGTTGTTTCTCATATTGTGCAGGTTGACACTAAAGATGAAGAATTGAACATTCAACAACCGGCACCTTTGAAGCCAAATGAGGAGGAGATAACCACGGGAAGGAATAAAGTGCATGCTGCCCCGTGGGTGCATCCTAATAATTTTAAACACCCAGCGCCTGCATCATTTGAGGAGGATGACAAAGGTAACACTATTGGTACTGAATTTAATTGTGCAAAGGTGAGTAATTGTGAGTACTCATATGATCAACCAATAATTTCATGTTCTGAAATTTCTTTGCTCAATTTACATAATGTAGAATTGATTACTCATAAGGAAGTTCTTACTAGAATATCTCCTAACGATTCTTTGTGCTATATTATGTTTGATGATCCTAGAGAGCTATCTAGTGTGATTTATAAAGTTGCTGAAATTTCAAGTTCAAAATCACTAGTTAGTACCTATGCCTACACATATAAGTTCAAATTGATTGGAGATTATGGTGTAGATGACAAATTTTATGTTCACAGAATTTGCATTACATGTGATAAGATTACAGAATTAAAATCGCTTATTATGGATAAACAATCTTTTATGCCATGTTATGATCACAATGAGATTAATTTCAACAATTGCACGTACTATTTACAAAGATTTCATAAGTCTACTGGTTCGATCTTTAATATACAATTATATAAAAATAATCAGAGTAGCGCAGTTGAAGCATGGAAGCCGCTCAAAATCTTCTTTCCCATATCTAAACAATTAAATCTGATTTTGATCCTTAATAATCTGTCTATGTTCTTAGAAAAGTCGAGAACGACTTTCTTTTATGGGAGGGAGAATGATGTGAAAAACAATATTGCAATGCATGCATATTTTGGTCGCTACTATATTCATCGGTTTATGCAAAATAATGAAAATGGCACAACAATTAACTCTTACATATACCATGCGTATGTGTTGTTCTTTTCGTTTATTACACCTTCAGATGTTCATGATGTGCTAACCAGAAGAAGTGTTGATGATAAATATATATACCATACATACACGTTGTATTCTTTGTTTAGTACAAATTCAGGCAATCAAAAGCCGAGGACTGCTTTTCTTGAAGAAGGGGAGGATGATGCGGATACGCACATGTCTTGTACTTTTCAGTTAAATATATTATTCAACTGGAAAGAATTATTGAGCCGCATCAAACATTGCCAGGTGAACTAATTCCAAACTAAACATAATGTTGTTATTCATAAGAATAGAATACTACCTCATGTCATTAAATGGTGCATTCTTATGTTTGTCGATGGCAAAGCAAAAGAGACGCAAAAGGAAGAGGATAACCACATTAGGTGTCAAAGACATGAAGGAAGAAAGCCCATGCAGTGGGAGAGCAAAAGGGAGAAACCCAAGGACTTAAACTACAAGTTTTGGATAAGATTTTCAAGCCCAATTCGTACCTCCCACAAGGTCAATTGGATCCAAACTCGGATTCAACTCAGAATTCAATTCGGATTCGGTTCGAGACAGCCTGACAGGCGCTTACTAAAAAGGTCATAACTTTCACAATCGGACTCCGATTTGGGCGTTCTTGTACTCGTTGGAAAGATAATTTCAAGGGCTACGCAATGGATCTGGTCCTAGCATTAAAGTCATCACGGATCAAAAGTTATGGCTAAAACAATATGATGGCTGTAAAATCTAGTTTCCTTCTTGTGAGAGTTCGTATCTAAAACCATGTAGGGTTGAGTTGTACTAGATTTGTGGACTCTATGGACGTCCTAAGGTCCTATATAAGTCATGTATTGGCAGCCTAAGGGCTCAGACCACCTTTGAGAAAAATCAATCTACTAAAGCTTGTTCGAGTTTATCATTGCTGCTGAAATTCCGTGAGGGAATTAGGAGTGTTCTTCAATCAAGATCGTTCAGCTTTTCCGCTGGGAATTGGGTGCACATAGATCTTCACTTGGTGGTTGGCGAAATCGACGCGAGTGTGTTTTGGCTGATTAAAGAGTGTTCGTCCCTTGCATTGGCATTGGAGGATAGCTACGATTCATCAAGACTCCCACGAGTATCCATCCTACGTCGAGAAGATCGGCGACCCGTGACGATCCGGCCGGATCCGGGTCGAGGAGGGGCGGTGCCTGCGGGGGAGAGGAGGGGTGCCGGGGGGACGAGGGTGGATGACGGGGGGCGAGGAGGGGCGGCGGCAGGGGAGAGGAGGGGCGGCAGGGGGAGAGAGGAGGGGGACGTGGGGTGAGGAGGGGGATAGGGGGCGACGGTGGAGAGGAAGGGGACGGGAGGGGAGGAGGGGCGACGGCGGGGGAGAGGAGGGGGACAGGGGGAGAGGAGGGGCAGCCGGGGCGAGGAGGGGCGGCGGCGGGGGAGAGGAAGGGGATAGGGGTGGGAGAGGAGGGGCGGCGGCGGGGGGAGAGGAGGGGCGGGGCGAGATTTGGGCGCGGGAGGGCTACGTGCAGGCGAGTGGGGGACAGGGGGTGTGGGGGGAATTTGAGAGGAGAGGCGGGAGGCGGTGTGGGGAATTAGGAGGGGGTAAAAAAATCCTAAACTCGTGAGTTATTCGAGCTCGGCTCGTTGAAGTTTGTGAGTTTAGGATAAAGCTCGAATTCGGCTTATTTGGAGCTTGAGCTAAACTCGAATCGAGTCTAGAGCGAGCCAAGCTTGAGCAGTTCGCGAGTCGCGAGCTTTTTTTTTACAGCCTTAGGGATATGCAATATGGAGCCGAACTGAAAAAATCGGATCGAAAATATCGAGCTGAAACGGTCAAAGTGTTTAACGGTTTTTGTATTCGGTTTGGAAAGGAAATTTCTGGTTTTTTAGATTCGATGATGCGGGGAGGGGTAGCCCGATCTTCACGATGTAGGATTATGGATAACTAGCCTGTGTAGCCTAGCAACTGATGCGGCCAACCACCGTCTCTATACGGCAACCTGCAACACTCAAATTACTCAACCACACGCTACGGCCTTCGTCTACTCGCTAACGTGGAGCAGACACGTTCAAGCAATCACCAAGGATTCGCAAGAACAACGAAGTAGCACTCAGAAATAACACCCAATCCCAATTAGTGGTGGAAATAGCTCACACACAAAAGGAACAAGTGTTCTACTAAAATTTCTAAGCATCAAACTTACTTCATACATGGGGGGTGCCCCTCTGTTTATACTGGAGGTGATTTAAGGGCTAAGAAACGTATGAGGTAAGCGCTGACATCATGTGACTTAGGGGCTAAGAAAACAATGAGGTAAGCGCTGACATCATGTGACTTAGGGGCTAAGAAAATAATGAGGTAAGTGCTGACATCATGTTTGTACGATCTCCTGTGGCTATGTTGCCCTTGTTATTAAAGCTTCTTTTCTTTCTGTTATCATTTCATTGAATCTAAGAACACATAAAATAAGAGCATTAGGTAGTAATCAACAAATATAAATTTTGGATTCAACAGATGAACTAGTAGGCAACATGCTAAATTTTAAACAGCAAGCACTATGGTTTAGATTCGATTTAAGATCAAAACATTGCACAATTGATTGTTTGCCCATTACATTTAGTTTCAATTCAGTAGGATTATCACAAGTTATGCATATTTGACACAAATAGAATTTGTTGTCCGTTCCATAATCACCAATCAGATTGAATTTAAAAGTGTAAGCGTATAAACTATAAATTGATTTCAGAGTTGAAATTTCAGATAGTTTCTCAAACACACTAGATAGTTCTATAGGCTCATCAAATAAGATATAGCACAACAAATTAGTGGGGGATATTCTAGTAAGAACTTCTTCAGAAGTAATCAATTCCACATTCCGCAAATTGTGTGGTGAGAATTTAGAATATGGAAAATACATGTAAACACAAGAATTCTTACTTATTTCATTGGCAACATGTATATTGTTACATTTACTTACCAAATCTTGCGGCACGGATGTTTCAATACCTTTGCTATTATCTTTTTCGATCTTCTCTATTGATGCAGGTGGTGTAGGTGGCGTATCTTCAAAGTGTCTATCTTCTTCTTTAGTGAGTGTGGGTTATTTAATGTTTAGCCCCAAAACTTCGTTGTCAACCTGCACACCAAGAGAAACACAACTAGAAATAGAGATTAAGTTTTTAGTTTCAGAAATAACCTTATATTGGTTATCATCTACTTCTTTCATTTCATTTTGTGTATCTCACTCACTCTCATTCATTGGTGACACGAGAGTACGTGGTATGCATAAATGAGATACAACCCCTGGAGGTGTCTCTTCTACGACTAGAACTTCCTCTTCATCTTGTCGAACTCTATGTATGAACTCATTTGGGGGCAAAATAGCAGGGTCTTCTCTGTTATCAACTCCGGATAACCCAAGAGTGAACCTAGCTAATGTAATAGGTGAAGATGTAAGGCTTCAACCTAAATTGAACCGAGGTATATGCTGCTCCTTAATTTTGTTCTCCTCCTCTATAGCATAATTCACAAGATCATGCATCTTACTGAAATATTTATGTTGAAGTCCAGTAGCGATTTTAGAATTCAAACCTCTTTTGAAGTATGCCTTCTCTTTATATGCACTAGTGATACCAGCACGACGCATTGCATATTTCAGTTCAACATAGTAATCTTGGACAGCTCGACTGCCTTATGTGATGCTCTCCACATGTTGAAGTAGTTTCTACTCATAATAGGATGGCACAAACTCATTTATTATAAATGCCTTCAAATCTAACCAAAATTTAATAAGTGGCCTTCCGAATAATTGTTGCCACCAACTATAAGCATAGTCTTCAAACTCTATAGTAGCCCGCTCCACCTCTTGTGCTTTGGGAAGCTTATGAAATTCAAAGATATTCTCCATTCATCCTTTCCAATCAAGATACTCCTCCGGATCATTGCTTCCATAGAAAGGAAGTTCCACATATTCGTGACCTGCCATGGTTACTTGCACCAAACAAAATTCCCATCCTATCTATTAGGTATATAATGTGGAATCACTTAGTCTCACTTCTTGCTTACCGAAGTTCTTATGAATGCTTGATGGATTGGTGAAGTGCTTGTACTCTGGTAGCGGTAGACGGGTGTAGGTGATGAGTTGAGTAATTCAAGGCCCAAGTACTGTATTTTGACGATAGCTATATGTGGAGCTTGGAGGGTTGGTATATTCCTACTCAATTGAAATTCTAGATATTGTTAAGATAAGTAATAATCCAAACTAGAAATCCAATACCTAATTGCTGATCTCAAGATATAAGTGAAAATTATAGCAACTCACACACAATGATAATGGAACTTAATGCAACCAAGGAATGAGCTATAACGCTAGGAATAAGTGAAGAACAAAATAGCTCGTGTTGCACAAGTAATAGAAAGACGCTAGCTTAATTGCAATTGATGTAAACGAGCTATAGATTAGCACATAGGAATAAAAAAAACTTTTCTGAACTTTGGAATGAAATTTATGCTTGATAAAATACTGACCACGACACTTCCATTTGTTTTTTTCTTTCTTGCTTCTTCTTTTTTTTCTTTTTTTTGTACTATTTTTTTACTTTTCTTTTGCACCAAGGTCAGCAGATATATCAAGATCTTACAAGATATCCAATAATTCAGTTTCAAAAATTCAAGAATGATATCAAGTGTGCAAAGCCCTAGCAATACTTAAAAGCTAGTCTTTAAATAAGATCAAAGTTTTCACAAAGTATAGATTGGGTTCCAAAAAGGATATAAGTGAAGCTCAAATAACAAAGTTGCGCAAATTCAGATTTGAGTGATGTTCTATGCGCAAGACAACAACAACTTTCTATTCGACTAACAATGATTTTTAGATTAGCTTAAACAAAAGTAACGCGAATAAAGATTTTTAGATCAGCAAGTAAGCAAGGTTCTAATGGATTGAAACCTAGTAAAACTCACCAAAATTTTCAAATGAAACTACGGCAAAGAATAATATTTTTGTGTGGCTTTTTCTGGAAAGGAAAGAAAACAATAAATATAGAGGGTAAAATCCTACCGTGTAAATCTGGTGCTCTAATACCAAGATGATGCGGAGAGGGGTGGCCCGATCTTCACGACGTAGGACTACGGATAACTAGCCTGTGCAGCCTAGCAATTGATGCGGCCAACCATCGTCTCTATACAGCAACCTGCAACACTCAAATTACTCAACCACACGCTACGGCCTTCGTCTACTCGCCAATGTGGAGCAGACACGTTCAAGCAATCACCAAGGATTCGCAAGAACAACGAAGTAGCACTCAGAAATAACACCCAATCCCAATTAGTGATGGAAATGGCTCACACATAAAAGAAACAAGTGTTCTACTAAAATTTTCAAGCATCAAACTTGCTTCATACATGGGGGGGTGCCCCTCTATTTATAGTGGAGGTGACTTAAGGGCTAAGAAACGTATGAGGTAAGCGCTGACATCATGTGACTTAGGCGCTAAGAAAACAATGAGGTAAGTGCTGACATCATGTGACTTAGGGGCTAAGAAAACAATGAGGTAAGCGCTGACATCATGTGACTTGGGGCTAAGAAAACAATGAGGTAAGCGTTGACATCATGTTTGTACGATCTCCTGTGGCTATGCTGCCCATGTTATTAAAGTTTCTTTTCTTTCTGTTATCATTTCCTTGAATCTGAGAACACATAAAATAAGAGCTTTAGGTAGTAATCAAATTCTCATGTGTGCAAGAATAGTCACTAAGGAAAAGATTCACCTCTTATCGCATTTGTTTTGCTTTAGCTCTTGTGATTAGTCCATTAGTTTCCATACTTGTAGTTTGTTTACTATTGTGTTTGCTAATGATGTCCTCATCATCCTCCCCTTCTTGAGAAGAAGTCGTCCTCGACTCTAATTCTTCCGTCCCAAAGAACGGTGACAAATCAGTAACATTGAATGTAGAACTCACAGCATAATCATCATTCGGAAGCTCAATTTTGTATGCATTGTTATTTATCTTCTCAAGTATTTTGAATGGACCATCTTGGCTTTTCAAACACAATAGTAAACAAACTACAAGTATGGAAACTAATGGACCAATCACAAGAGCTAAAGCAAAACAAATGCGACAAGAGGTGAATCTTTTCCTTAGTGACTATTCTTGTACTCATGAGAATTTGTTGCTACCTAATTCTCCTATTTTATGTATTCTCAGATTCAAGGAAAAGATAACAGAAGGAAAAGAAGCTTTAATAAAATGAAAGAAGCTTTAATAACATGAGCACAGATAGCCAGCCCTAAGTCAGATCGTATAAAAGTCATGATGTCGCTTACCTTATTGTTTTCTTACCCCTCAAGTCACATGATGTCAGCGCTTACCTCATACGTTTCTTAACCCATAAGTCACCTCCCCTATAAATAGAGGGGCACCCCCCATGTATGAAGCAAATTTGATGCTTGAAAATTTTAGTAGAACACTTGTTCATTTTGTGTGTGAGTCATTTCCACCACTGATTGAGACTGTGTGTTATTTCTAAGTGATACTTCGTTATTCTTGCGAATCCTTGGTGATTGCTTGAACGTGTCTGCTCTACATTAGCGAGTAGACGAAGGCCGTAGCGTGTGGTTAAGTAATTTGAGTGTTGCAGGTTGCCGTATAGAGACGGTGGTTGGCCGCATCAATTGCTAGGTTGCACGGGCTAGTTATCCATAATCCTACGTCATGAAGATCGGGCCATCCCCTCCCCACATCATCTTGGTATCAGAGCGCCAGATTTACACGGTAGGGTTTTACCCTGTATATTTATTATTTTCTTTCCTATCCAGAAAAAGCCACACAAAAACATTGTTCTTTGCTGTAGTTTTCATTGAAAATTTTGGTGAGTTTTGCTATGTTTTAATCCATTAGAACCTTGTTTACTTGCTGATCTAAAATCTTTATTCGCGTTACTTTTGTTTAAGTTAATATGAAAATCATTGTTTGTCGAATAGAAAGTTGTTGTTGTCTTGCGCATAGAACATCACTCAAATCTGAATTTGCGCAACTTGGTTATTTGAGCTTCACTTATATCCTTTTGAGAACACAATCTATCCTTTGTGAAAACTTTGATCCTATTTAAAGACTAGCTTTTGATTATTGCTGGGGCTTTGCACACTTGATATCATTCTTGAATTTTGAAACTGAATTATTGGATATCTTGTAAGATCTTGATATATCTGCTGACCTTGGTGCAAAAGAAAAGCAAAAAAAAGTACAAAAAAAGAGAAAGAAAGAAAGAAAAGAAGAAAGTGTCGTGGTTGGTATTGTATCAAGCATAAATTTTATTCCAAAGTTCAGTAAACTTTGTTATTCTTGTGTGCAAATTTGAAGCATGTTTACATCAACTGCAATCAAGCTAGCGTCTTTCTATAACTTGTGCAACACGAGCTATTTTGTTCTTCACTTATTCCTAGCGTTATAGCTCATTCTTTGGTTGCATTAAGTTCCATTATCTCACGATATAAGTGAAGATTATAGCAACTCACGCACAAAGATAATGGAACTTAATGCAACCAAGGAATGAGCTATAACGCTAGTAATAAGTGAAGAACAAGATAGCTCGTGTTGCACAAGTTATAGAAAGACGCTAGTTTGATTGCAGTTGATGTAAACGGGCTATAGATTAGCACACAGGAATAAAAACTTTTCTGAACTTTGGAATGAAATTTATGCTTGATAAAATACTGACCACGGCACTTCCATTTATTTTTTTCTTTCTTCCTTCTTCTTTTTTTCTTTTTTTGTACTATTTTTTTGCTTTTCTTTTGCACCAAGGTTAGCAGATATATCAAGATCTTATAAGATATCCAATAATTCGGTTTCAAAAATTCAAGAATGATATCAAGTGTGCAAAGCCCTAGCAATACTCAAAAGCTAGTCTTTAAATAAGATCAAAGTTTTCACAAAGGATAGATTGGGTTCTAAAAAGAATATAAGTGAAGCTCAAATAACAAAGTTGTGCAAATTCAGATTTGAGTGATGTTCTATGCGCAAGACAACAATAACTTTCTATTCAACTAACAATGATTTTTAGATTAGCTTAAACAAAAGTAACGCGAATAAAGATTTTTAGATCAGCAAGTAAGCAAGGTTCTAATGGATTAAAACCTAGCAAAACTCACCAAAATTTTCAATTGAAACTACGGCAAAGAACAATATTTTGTGTGGCTTTTTTTGGATAGGAAAGAAAACAATAAATATAGAGAGTAAAACCCTACCGTGTAAATCTGGCGCTCTGATACCAAGATGATACAGGGAAGGGTGGCCCGATCTTCACGACGTAGGATTATGGATAACTAGCCCGTGCAGCCTAGCAATTGAAGCGGCCAACCACCGTCTCTATATGACAATCTGCAGCACTCAAATTACTCAACCACACGCTATGGCCTTTGTCTACTCGCTATCGTGGAGCAGACACGTTTAAGCAATCACTAAGGATTCGCAAGAACAACGGAGTAACAACTCAAAAATAACACCCAATCCCAATTAGTGGTGGAAATGGCTCACACACAAAAGAGGAACAAGTGTTCTACTAAAATTTCCAAACTTGACTTATCCTCATAAATGGGGGGGTGCCCCCTATTTATAGGGTGATGTGACTTGGAGGCTAAGAAAGCGATGAGGTAAGCGCTGATGTCATCTTTGTACGATCTTCTGTGGCTATGCGATCTTCTGTGGTTATGCTGACTTAGGGGCTAAGAAAGCGATGAGGTAAGTGCTGACGTCATCTTTGTATGATCTTCTATGGCTATGCGATCTTCTGTGGCTATGCGCTTACATCACTTCATATTGATCTTCTGTGGCCACGCGATCTTTTGTGGCTATACTTCCCATGTCACTAAATCTTTTTTTCCTTCTGCTATATTTTCCTCGAATCTAAGAACACATAAAATAAGAGCATTAGGTAGTAATCAATTCTTAATATCATCATGTGTCATTCTTTGGGAAGGAATTCACCTGATAATAATAATTTTTTATTTGGCTCAATAACTTTTTTTTCAGGAAATCCATGTCTTGAACATGAAAGTATAAAGCGTCTTGAGCTTGAAACTGCAAAGAGTGGTTGTGGCTGAATGTGATGAAGGAGAAAATAGGTAATGCTTGTACTGTCCGTGTCATCCTCCCTTTCTTCAAAAAAGTTGTGCTCGGCTTTTGATAAGCTGAAAGAGTATTAGACAAAAAGAACAAAGTACATATATGGTATATATATTTGTCATCTGTTTTTATATTCTCTTTGTTTAGCCTAAACCATTTAGCGTGATAATAAGCATAAGATATATATTAAATTAGCACATATAATATCTATATCATTCGATTTTTCGGTAAAAACCGACTGAAAACTGAAAAAACAGAACAAATCAGTAGCGCTGTTGCCTGTTCGCAGTCGCAGGTAGCGCTAGCGCGGCATCCCGCAGTGGGAATGGGCCAACGCCATGCCCCCATTCGGCCCACAGGCCTAGGTGACCAGCTAAGGATGTAAACTGAAGGCTGAAGCAGAGCAGTGAAGCTTCAGTGCTTCACGGGTCACGTTGTTCCCGTGCCAGACGCAGGGTTTGGCTTTCTTTTGACTTGTGGGAGGCTCTGCAGTCACGGCGACACTGCTTCGCTTCTTCTGCTTACTTCATTACTTAGGCGTTCATTTTAACGATAGCTTTTAACTTTTATCTGAAATTTCACTGTAGCTGACTTGGCTTATTGGGTATAATTAAATTTAAAAAAAATATAAAAATAGAAAAAACATGTTAACCCATTAGGGACAATGGAAATGAATACGGGAAAAAAATACAAAAAAAGCTCAAAATATCTAAAAAAATCAGAAAAAGACGAAATACTGAATAGTGAAAAAAAGCTGAAGCTGAAAAAAGCTAACTTGAGCGGGGGTAGACACAAATTCGTGTAATCTAGTAATCTAGTATGTTATCGCTTGTCTCACCATATCGTTCGCAATTCGTGTTAATTATGGTAAATATGATAATTACTGATACTGCGTTGAAATAAAATAAGATTTACCGATACCGAACCATACTTCTAAAAATACCATATATTACTGGGCTATGAACATCATATTTGCCGTATATACCGAACCGATTAAACCGAAAAAATCGATTGCACAACCCTAACTGTGAGCAAATTGCAGTTCAAGAAGAATAATTTCTTTTGTGAAGGAAGAAGAACAACTTTTTATTAAGGGGGCATTTGAGGATTTGCTTACTCCACATAGATACAATTGAGAATTTGCCATCGATATGTCACTGATAGGTAGGTTCTAGGGTCACATATTAGTGACAAATGAGGGGCAAATTCTCAACTGTATCTATTCGTAATGACAAATCCCCAATTATCTATTTTATTAAATAACACTTTGTAGATAATGTTTTTAAAATAACCATAACATCCGCAATTTTATTTTTAAAAAATTATATCTGTAAGTCATATGCATGTATTTTTTTTTGTTGGTAGCAATGTCTAGAAACTATGCGTAGTCTAAAATTTCATTTATACATTGCCATCTGTCACCCTCTCTGCTACTATAATGACTACAAGGAAATTAAAGAAATAACAGAAGAACAAGCAAACAAGTCAGGTTTTTTCGTGCCTTCCCATAAAACAATCCTAAATTCTCAATCAGCAAAGTCAACCGAAGTAACCAAAATTTAGGTACCGTTTAATTTAGTTTCTGATTTCTGTCTTTTGTTTTTTCACTATTCATTAATTTTGTCTTTTTCTGATTTTTTTTTTTTAGACTTTTTGCCTTTTCTTTTCTTCATGTTTTTTATTTTTATTTTTTTAAATTTAATTATACTAAATAAGTTAACTCAGCTATAGTAAAAAATAAATAAGCTATAGTAAAAAAAGTTATAAGACAACTATTCTGAACACCCCTTAAGGTGCTTGAATTCTGTGGGGGCATTATTTGCATGTACATATATAATTTTAAACACACACACACATATATATATATATATATATATATATATATATATATATATATATATATATATATATATATATATATCCTTTTAAATTACTCCCATACATGCATATGACCTGCACCATGAGATGATATGATATCTACCACTATTGTATGCTTATGTTGCGCAATCTAGTAAAGTTATCGTGAACATTAAGCATGCATTTGACATCCATGGCGTGACAAATTAATAGTCATAATTGGCAGTAACAATTTTATTTGTATTATTTGAAGTCCCTTTCACGAAAAAGGAGAAAAATGTATGTATGTTTAACAACTTCAGTTCTTAGGCTCTAGTGCCGGCCATCGCGTTGGTGACACTAATTAATGGACGGCTGATATTTTTCTCTCTTAGATTTCACTATCACACGCACGGCCTCAATGATTGCACAATAATTAGTGTTCCACAATTGAACATTGCAAGTGAACACAAGAATTTTCTTTGAAGGTTTGGTGTTTTGGAGTACAAAATAAGTTAGAAAAATCTTGCATAATTATATGGCCTACCATCCATGATATGACCATTTTTTTATCTACAAACTCTAAATTATTATCTATTGATCACGATATATTCGTTGAATTATATATAAATTCAATTTTCTGTACACTTATATAAATATTGTTGACATATAACTAAATATATTATAATTTGAGGAAACTAAAAATCATTGCATAAATTATCTGAGGAAAGTTCCTACACACAATGTATTCATAGAATTCCCAAGTGTGTCCAAGCAGAATGAGTCTATTTTGCCTCATGAAAAACTTCTTATTCTAAGCAAGACCTAACCTAACGACTTGTAGAGGAGAGGAGGCCGGTCCTACCGTGTCCTACCATACTTTCGGCACTAAAAGATCAGTAGCTAGCATAGCTACAAGTAGTCGATTATGGTTGGTGAACAAATTAACTATCTATCATATTTTCCTTTGAAGTAACAGAAATCTTGAACAGACGCAGGAGAATGCGTTGAAAAGATATTTTTTTCTTAATTATATCTCGAAAAGAAACCCTTGCACAGACCTTTGAAAAGGAGTTGGGTAGAGCTGGTAAGCTCAGTTGGTGGTAGTAGCTCAGAGAGATCGAGTGTATCAGGTGCAAAGCTGATTTATCACCTAGCTTGTCTCGGGGCATGATTAATGTGCCATGCACTGATTTAGGCCCCGATCAAAATGGAGATGAAAATACTATTTAGTGATTAAAACATGCACTGATTTAAGGTTTTTTTTGCGTTTTTTTTCTCGTCATTGTCCGTAGACTAAATGCCTAATATGCCAATTCAGTGAAAATATTCCGATGTTGAAAATGAGAATTAGTGAAAATTATGTGAAAATCCAACTTAGAAGTCCAAAAAATTCTCAAAAAAAAAAAATTAAGAGAGAAGGGAGGGCATTTTCCGCGTCTTTGCAAAATTTTAAGATAACTCAATCACATTTGCGCGATACAAAAAGACAAATATTTACCCAAAATAGTAAAAATACTACAACAAGCATTTGCCTTTTTTTGTATCTAGTAAATACAATGGAGTTTGATCTTGATATTTTGCAAAGATTTATAACATACCGTCCCTTGCATCAGATGATTTTTTAGAACTTTAGAATCTTCCAAGTTTTGTGAAAATGAGAATTTTCACGTGATAATATTTTGCCATGATCTACGCCATCCAAATATAATTCGACAACAAATTGGTACCATTCTTGTTGGTGTACTTTTCAGAGTAGCCCTACTGAATACATTTTCTTTTGTCACAATTTCCATATTTTATATGCACCAGTAAGTATTGCTTTTTGTGCCGAAGTGGACGCCATCACATTCTTTGTCTTCTCTTTTGTGTAGGGACAGCAGCTTAGCCCACTTCATCTCCCCCATTGCCTGCCCAAAGTTGGAGGCCATTACCCTAAACAAGCCTGGCTCGGTGACTCCTTGTAGCTCTCCTCTTTTGGATTTTTTTGTTTTGGCTTCTTCAAAAATCAAAATAAATAAAATAATTTTTGAAGAGGATTCTCCGAATAGCTTCCCAACCATAAAATTGTTTAGGCTGTTGACATCTCTGTCATCCGCTGTCATTTTGAAAAGCGTAGCCAAAAGCTATCAGCTTGAAAAGCGCAGCCAAAAGTTATTAGCTATAGCCAAAAAGCATAGGGCCAATGTATTGACTTTGCAGGTTGGATGTTGTTGGGATATGAGTAGGCTACACTAGCGCAAATTAAAATTTTTTATCGCGTAAAATAGGAAGTCATGCGAGTAAGAGATCATAGATCATTACCACTAAACGCGTAGTGCAGTGGAAGTAGAGTTGAAACAGCCTGATTTAACGAAGAGTTCGACAATGTAGTAGAAGCAGTTGATCGTTCTTCACCAACCGTCTCCTCCTCACGATCATTTCGATCAGTGCCGCAGTCGTAGCAACGCTTCTATCGAGATCCACATGTCCAGGAGAGAAACACCGTGCGTTGGTGTGCTAACACCAGTACACACGGTAGGGGTTATGAGAGGTGGCGGCTAGGGTTTTGATGGGTGTGTTTCGAGATACCTCCTTCAACCCCCACACCTCTCTTTATATAGCTTCTAATCGGATCCTTATCCGATACGAGTAGAGATCAAATCCCACTTGAAAACTATTATCCGGACCCTTATTGTTTCAGCCCATTAAATGTATGACCCTGTAGATTCATGTATATTTGGTCATAGGTCGAAAACTCCTTTTCAGTTCATAAGTCGGTAGCGGTCTCTAGCAGGACATAATGACCCTCAAATATATATAAAGATCATATCGGATGAACCTATATAGTGTTTATGTACTGATCCCTTTGCCTCATGATATCAGATTGAACTCAAGGTGAGAAGCGTACTATCCTATGATAGCTCGATCCTTCACTAGAATCTGTAGTAGATTACTCGGTTGTGATTAATTCTTCAACCGCATTCGGTATGACCATGCGCTTCCTTAATTCAACCACATCGAGGGGCTCAGAGATATCTCTCCTGTTATATAGAAGGGGAAAATTACATCTTAATCGCTCATATTCCTTCGCATATTTCATAGTAAACTTGAAAGCTACCTTTATGACTACCCAGTCACAGAGTGGTGTTTGATAATTCCTAAGTAAACAATTGCATATGTAGAAAAAAATGAGTCTAAGGATCCTACATACACTATGTATGAGACCAACTAATGACACTTCAAGATATAATAATTCCTGTAGTATCTCATGGTAGGTTAACCCAACATCATATTCTTTAACATGTGTCCATATTATTGATTTGATATTTTCATATCCATGATTCGTGAAACATGATCAATCAATACATGTGCTGATTTGTAAATCATAATTGTTCTCTACATAATGATATAAGATCAGAGATAATTTAGAATAACATCATAACATAAATAAAGAGTTCTATGAACAGGTCACATACTTGTTAATCAATATGAAAGACATTTATTCGAGGAATAAAATAATATAGTATTCAAAAGACCATAAATATAGAAGTGATATAATTATCTCTATGATTGCCTCTAGGGTATATCACTAACACATATTTAGTAGGAGCAGTACATTTGTTTTCTTGTTGGCTTGACCTTATTGTCCTATTGCTTTCTTATCCAGGGTTCGGTTGTAGGTAGACCCAACGGGGGTTCAGATGGGGCTGGCGCCCCTCTACCCCCACGGTCATCAGCGTCTGCTACGACGTCTATCTGACCACGTCCAAGCTATTTGGGGTCAAGCACTATAACCTCATCTACAACATCCTCATCCACAACCTGCCCCTCGACTTCTTCCTCTTCTCCGACCTCCTCTACAACGCGCAGGCCACCAAGGTGGCTGCGGTGCCAACACCTACATCGGCGCGGAGTGCTACCGCCTTATGTTTGTGATCATGGGCGCTTGCCTGCATCGTCGGGTTTAGCCTGTCGTTCGATGAGCGCCGCCTTGCTTCTCGCGTTCTAGTTTCTTCGCGTCTAGTTTGTTCACAGAATCATGGTAGGAACTAGGGAGTGCTTGATGCCAATGCCTACCTACGATGTACTAGCAGCGACCGTGATCCTTTTGTTATTAACGGAGACGTTGATACAAGTTTGGAGGAATAGAAATGAGTCTGCACACCAGGTGTTCTTGGAATTGCTTGAGCGAAGTGCAGACTAGTTTGTATGAAATATGAGCATTGGGCGCCCAAGTGAACTTGAACTTTCACTAGATATTTTTTAATGGAAAACTTTCACTAGATATGACGACACAAAATTGACAAAACTGTTCTAATTTCTTTCAGCTACTATGCTGACAAGCTGGCATCTCCTAGTGACATTTCTTCATATGAAACTTTTCAAGAGCAAGGATTTTGATCCCAAGGTAGTCATCGGATTTCGAATACTAAATGGCATATCTATTGGTTTGCTTAATCTGAGCCTTGGACTCAACTCTGTTGGCTTTTACGACGGCCTCGACGCCTTGCTGTGCTTCAAGACTAAGAGGGTGTACGCCAAGATCCATGGGAGCAAGAGGTTGAACAAGTCGGCAGTGGGGCAGAGGGTAAGTTAGTCACTGCTCGATGAAAACGGGAACAGATCGCGCCATTAGCATTGAGACTGAGCAATAGCATTATGGAAGAACATCATAGGTAACTTTTGTAAATAATTGGGAGAGCCAGTGGAGGCTGAAGGAGAAGAATACCAGGTGCAAGCTCGCGGCCTGGAAGAGTCGGCCGAAGAATAACCCCGGTGCCTTGAAGATGAGCACCGGCCACTAGTCTCCCTAAATTTTCGTTCTGGTCTGTCACTAGCCATGCATGTTTAGTAGCATCAAGGAAGAAATCTTAGTCATGAGATCAAATTCAATAGCTCTGCATTTAGAGGCTGAATATGAGATTTAGCTTAACTAATTAAGTGTGGTGCAAATCACACCATGATTTAGAGTTTCTATCTTTGCGACGGTTTTTACACATAACAAAAATTCCTATTCCAACTGCTACTCTCTATTCCTCTTTTTTTTTTTGCAAATACTTGTGGTTTCTAGTATAGTAGATATACAATTAACAGGACGAAGCTATGTTTAAAACTAAAGCGTCAGCGTCTTGTTTCATTTGTATGTAACTAAACGACATCGTTTTGTAGGCTGAAGGGAGTATTTATCTGTCCCTTCGAAAACAAAAATGCAAAGACATACTCCCCAGTCCCGAAGAAATTAATTGCATAAGTCCAAATTGAATCTAGACTTGCGAATTTCAGTACACAAATAGTACTCATTAGGTTTGCACAAGGAATTAATGACCAATGTCTTGCATAATAACAACCAAGTAGGATTTGAAATGGACATCGATCTCAATGGTGAAGTTTAAAATTTACAGAATGTTGGATTTGTAGATGTGGTATGCATATTAATTGTGTTGGAGTAGCTAAGTGGAAAAGGTCCAAAGCTACTCCAATTTTCCTACTACCCCCTATTAGCAGCCTAAGAGTGCTTCTAGCTAATAATGCAAGTAACTAAAATAGTTTTGAGTAGAAAAAGGTTAGTCTTAGATCCTTGTTTCGAGACACACATATTACAAGGCCACTTTGGATTATGCACCTATTCTATTGGAAGAAAGAGGAGAAAAAGGTGAAGCCTTTGCTTTGTTTCATGCCCAAGGAGCCATCTATTTGCACAGAGCTCAAACATATTGGTGCCCTATATAAATTTACTTTGATGGATATGTCACCAGAACCAGCAACATTTGTGCCAGCAGCACCCAAACATATGCATACACCCCTAGACAAGCCAAACCCGATGTGTCCAAACGGGGAAAAAGGTTGTCTTTGGGAAGTTCCCTCCCTCAAAATTCAAAACCTACTGTATAATTCTCACAAAATAATGTTTATATGGTTTATATGTATAAAGTGTTATATATATTTATATATATATATATATATATATATATATATATATATATATATAAAATACTTTCTACACCCGAGTGTAATTACACCTACCTCTAATATACCACCTAAACAAATTCGAAATACTCCTTTATCATCTTAGATATACTCATATACTAATTATAAGATTCTTCAATGTGAACCACATGAAAAAATTGCAAGCGAGTCAATAGTTTTTAACGTATTTTGTAAATACCTTTATATACGTATATAAAAAAGAGTATGTCGAATAAAATATACATACTACCTCTGAAAAAGTATTCATACCACCTAGATGATTTTAAATACTCGTATACTACACGTATATACTCTCCGTTACGCGAGATACTCCCTATATTGTGAGATACGATATAGGGTGTAATTACACCCGAGTGTAGAAAAGAGGCTTCCTATGTGTGTGTGTATATATATATATATAACCGAAATTATGAGTGCCAAACAAACACAACCTAGTCGATTTTCCATTTTCCTTGAAGGGCAGATTGTATGGTGATTCGTCGTATCGAGCAAGTGCGTTGGATAAATCACCTAGTATTGAACACGAAGAATAGATGAATAAGGGTAAACAATGAGCAAGGTACTTGCGAGGTTAAGGCTGGAATGCAAGAATTTTTTTTCCGATTCCTACAAAAATTAAACTATTTTCTATTAAATTCCTGTTACAAACTAGCTCTAAAGTGTTGGTTTGATCGAGCGGCTGAATCTAATGGTTGAGATTTGTGTTTGATAATTAACTCGTACCATGGATCACTGTAAAGTGCCTTAAAAGTCATTGTGTATGAACAATTCTTAATTACTACTATATAGTAAGATCTTCGGTGCACTCATCCTACCAAGAAAAACACTAAAAAGTAGTGAAAATTTTGTCTGAAACCTCCTCAAAAAAGGGGAACACTAATGATGGATTGTATTGAAGCAAGCCCTGTGCAAGCTTGCATATCAATTGCAGTAAACAAAGTGTTCAATTAAGAAAAATGACTCTATAAACCCAAAAGAAATGCGTAGTTATCAAGGCCTCAACCCCCCTTCCCCAGGGTCTTGTCTACTGTGTGACAGCAACTCCATGGATCAGGGTGATCGACCTTGTCGCTGTGTACCCCTCTCTCTCTCCTTTCTACACCGGGTGTAATTACACCGCCTCTAATATACCACTTAAACGAATTTGAAATACTCCTTTATCACTTTAAATAAACTCGTATACTAATTATAAGATACTTCAATGTGAACCATATGAAAAAATTACAAGAGAGTCCATAGTTTTTAGCGTATTTTGTAAATACCTTTATATGCGCACATAAAAAGGAGTATGTCTAAAAAAATATACATACTACTTCTGAAAAATTGTTCATACCACCTAAATGATATTAAATACTCGTATACTACATGTACATACTCTCCGTTACGCGAGATACTCTCTACATTGTGAGATACGAAATAGGGTGTAATTACACCGGATGTACAAAAAGAGGCTTCATATATATATATATATATATATATATATATATATATATATATATATATATGTATGTAACACCCTGATTTTTCAGTAGAATTTAAAACCTTTAAATTAAAAATGAATTTTTAAAATTTTCTGGAATTTTCTGTAAATTAATAAAGCTTAAAATAAATTTTCTAGAATTGAAAGGATTTAATATGATTAAAATGAACATTAACATAAGCTGAAAATATTTTATTTGCATTCTTTGTGTCTCAAAGATTTTTCTGGAATTTTGGTGAATTTTTTAGATTTATTTGCTATTTTCTAGAGCTCTATTTATCTTAAGTGAATTTCTGAAAAAGAAAAATCAAGCAATTTCTCTGTGAATAGTGTTGGGCTGAGCCCAACACTATTCACCGGCCCGCTCGCCTTGTTGCCGTATGATCCTCCCTGCGCCACGTGTCACCCGATCCCGCGCCACACCCTGCGCCCGCCTCCCGCCGCCCCTCGGTCGCCCGATCGGAGCTGCGCCACGCGTCACCCATCGCGTGTCCGCACCCGCGTTGCACCCGGACTCGCCCCGTAGCCGTCCGATCGCCCCGCGTGCCACGCATCGGCCTCCTTGTGTTCTTCATCTCCGATTCGGCAACCGTGCCCGTGCCGTCTCCTCCCCAAACTCGCCTTGGTTTGCGTGTTTTAAACCCACCACTGCCCTCGGTTCGTGTGCATTTAAGCGCCGCTGCCCATGCCTCCTTCCTCACCTCACGCCGCCGCCCTCGCTGCCACCGAAGCACTCCGCCGCCGACGTCGCCACCACTGTTGACGCACCTGTTCCCCCCGTCGTCCCCGTCGCTGGAGTCCCGCTGTCGCCCTTGCCGCCGGTGAGCCTCCCCGCTCGAACCCCCACACCTGCGTCGTCTCCGCCGCATCCACTGATCACCGCACTTGGTCCCCGCGCTGCACTGCGTCACCCACACCCCGCCTCGGTCGCCGTGCCCGAATCCAGGCCCGTGCCCGCCTCGCTTCGCACGGCGTGCCCCACCATGCGTCGCCCATCGGTCGGTCCGGCCGCCCAATCGGCATCGTCAATCCAGATCTGGATTGACGGCCTAGATGCTGCCACCGGTCATCCTTCCGGCCGTCTGATCCCGCCACCGCTGCCACTCCTGAGCAGTGCCACATCAGCCCTAACCATGTGTCATGCCACATCAGCTCTAGTGCCACGTGTCCATACCACGTTAGCGCCACGTCAACAAAAATCCGACCATGCATGCCACGTCAGCCGCCATGTCAGCAGTACCACATGTCAGCACCCCAGCTTGCCACATCAGCAGCCTGTAGTACTATTCTGTGGACCGAGTCCACGGTGGGCCCTCTCTCCCATGCACCGAGTGCACAGTACAGTGCAATTTTTAAATTTTCAGCATTTTCTTTAGAATTAATTTTTTGAGAGCCTGTTCTCCTCTGTCCTAGCTCTAATTGACCCCGTTCTTTTTTAAATTTATCTAAAATTGAGCTCTATTTGTTGGTTCTAGTTTCAAAGTTGTTGGAGTTCATTTAAATTTTATTTGATTTATTTTTGTTGTTTCGATCGCTTTCTCTCTCGTTAGATCCCGATTTCGGAGGAGCAGGAGCGACGCCAGATGACCCCGAGTACCTCGCTGAGCATAACCAAGGCAAGTCGTAACCTTTGATCATGTTGAACCCAGATTTAAATCTATTATTTATCTACTTTGTTTTAAATTATTCTGCATCACTACTTTTAATACAACTTTTGTACTTGGTAGTTATTATCCCATTTGATTAAATTCCTTCTTGATAATTTAGAATATTATGATGCCATTGTCACCATAGGGTGGGAACTTAACTAGTGATGCTATGTAGAATGCACATGGTGGTACAAGTAGTATGCTTAGCCTTGCTTATTTTTCGAAAGGGTTTATCATCGCATGTGAATACTTAACTTGACTTAATGAAATATAGAACCGTAGTTGGTGCCACAAATATTAAAATTTGTGCCAAGACATTGGTTTGTCATTGGCGTGGTTATATAAACTTGATTTTGCACTTGGGCGAGTGATCGTGCAGTAAAGGAGGAAGTGTGGTTTCACTTCGCGGGATGTGGAAGACTCGCCCTAATAACATTAAGGACTTAACTTTGTGCGTCATTGATCTGAGCTTTTCTGTGCAAATCACATGTTTAGTATGGGATAGACCTGGCTGATTAATTTGTGATATTGCCATTGTGATGAACATATATCCTGACTTCCATGGGGCACAAGGGGGGTGTGATGCGAAACCCTAGCGGGCATGAGGTTGAGCATTGTAAATGCCTTGTTGTGATTTCTTTAGATCGAGGCTAATCACATCGTGTGGGTACAGTTGTACAACCTCTGTAGAGTGTAAAACTATTCGAATAGTCACATCCTTGGTTATGGACAATGTTTGGTGATTTCACACGAGAGATAGTGTTTTCATAAACTTGTGGTATATGGTTGGGAAGTGAACGAGTAGTTCACTGTTGGCTTAGCTTATGGATGGGAGGTTCACAAGTGGTTTAATTTCAATTCCGTTGATTATTTATTATTGTTTTTCTATTAAATCTCGCTTTCAATCTATGTATCGTATTTCTCTTCAAATGTCATTTTATGCAAATTAACCTTTCAGCCCTCCATTGGTAAGCCTCGCATATTATATTGCATTCATTTGTTACAAATGACTTGTTGAGTACCAATGTACTCACGGCTTTACGCCCAATGTTGCTCAGTTGAGGAGGAGGAGTATTACCGGCAGGAGGTACCATAGGGAGAATACTTCAACGACTTCACGGATTAAGACTTCGCTCCCCAGTCGATTGCCTGTGGGATGTCAAATGACTACTACGCTTATTTTGCTTCTTTTCGCTGCTAGACTTTGAGCCCTTCGGGCTAATGATATTGTAATCTTGGTCATAAGGTCGTACTTTGGATATTTATCGATATTTGAGTTTCCTTTTATTTTTAGCGTGTATATGGTTGTTATGTCATCTATGTTTAACTGTGTGCACTAACTTGATCCTAGACTAGTGTAGAATACATAAAGAGTCCGAATTTGCATATTCGAGTCTCGACAATATATATATATGCAAATGATTATATACTCCTGGAATTATAGTACGTACTTCTACTTCTGATATACTGCTGAAATGATATCATCATACCTCACACCTGATGATGCTAGATGAGTATGGTATATCTATGAAGTTTTGGGTTTTTTTCGTACTCCTAGGAGTACATACTCTCACTTCTAATATGCCACTTAAACAAACATGTTATACCTCTTATCATTTTCGGTATACTTAAAATACTAATTCTAAGATACTCCAATACGGCTTGTTAAAAATTTTTATCGGAACTCTTTATTTTTGTTGTATATCCTTTTCCATACATAAAAGGAGTACATACACAAATTATGCTATAAAAATATAATTTGATGAAAATTTTTATGAAATTTACTTGGGAGTATCTTACAATCATTATTAGAGTATGTTCAAATAGATAAAGAGGTATAACAACACCATTAAAGGGGAACATTAAAAGTGAGAATATGTACTCCTAAGAGTATAGAATCATTTTCATACATACATACATACATACATACATACATACATACATACATACATACATACATACATACATACATACATACATACATACATACATACATACATACATACATACATAAAATACATATGCTGAATCTCAATAAAGTAGGGAGTATCTCGCATAATAGAGCATATATACGTGTAATATATGAGTATATGAAACCATCTAGGTGGTGTATACCTTTTTTGAACATATTTTTATGTATGAATATGAATGTATTAGCAAAATATGCCTAAAACTATGAAACTTTTAATAAAATATTTTTAATTCAAAATTACAGAAATCTACCCACACAAAAAAATTTTATAGAAATGGGCTCCAATCGCCCAACGGTTGGGTGACTCGACCCTATCGCCCAATGGCCATGCAACACGTAGACAATCGGTGGGCCGTTGGGCGACATAATTATAGTTGTCCAACGGTCGGGCGATTGGACCATGTCACCGAACGTTGGGCGACTGCACGGCATATATAACCGGCCGCTTGGCGCCCCAATTCCACTAGTGGCACATGCGGAAAGAAACAGAAGAGAAGGGAAAAGAGAAGAGAAGAAAGGAGAGGGAAGGAATGAGGAGAAGAGGAGACGAGGAAGGAGAGGAGATGTTCCGCTACTTCTGCGAGTTAAATTTTTTTATGTTTTAGTTAATATTTTGTATGAAGTAAATAGTTTGTTTCGTGTAAAATTAGGATTCGTAGAAAATTATAGTTATATAACTTTGCTATGAAGTAAATAATTGTAGAAAATTAGTCAATATAGTTATTGAAATTAGAATGCATATAAAATTACAGTTATAGAAAAGTTAGTAAATATTATAGTTTTAAAAAATTTAGTTAATACAGATATAGAAAATTAGCATCCATAGAAATTTATAGTTGTAGGGTTTAGCATCAGTAGAAAATAAGCATTTGTTGAAAATTCTAGTTGAAAAAAATTAGTGAATATTATGTATAAAATTAGCATACATAGAAAATTATAGTCGTAGATAATTTAGTGAGCATTTTTGTATGATGTAAATAGTTCACTTTGTGCAAAACATTATTACATAACATTTACGATTTATTAGGAATGAATGTAATGTCTTTAGTACATTGAAAATACACGCGTATTGTTAGAACTGGTATATTGGAATTTAAATCAGTATGTCATCTTAATTATCGAAACTCATTAGGAATAATTTACAGTAGGAGAGAACTTGAGCAGCGAGAAAGGAGCAACGTCGGTGTGTGTGGGAACAGATAGGGAGTTGATGCGTATTGGGGTGGAGGAAAGGGAGCAGTGTTGGTGCGAATGAGGAGAGGTTACGCTATGAGTGTAGTGTAGTAGTTAATGATAGGCGAACGATTGTAGCAATGTAAATTACAGTACAACAGTAGTTCCATATTGTGCGATGCGATTTGACTAGTTGTAATATTAGAAATGTTTGCAGGTAGACATCAGCAATGTTGATACTCACTACATTGAAAGTGTATTACGATGTCGGCACCGTTCGTGAAGATCCAAATGGTATTGACTTGAACAGTTTGTAAGACCGAATTATGACACTCACTAGATTGTCTTGAAGGTGAAGCCGCACTACTATATTATCAGTAGTGTGTTGCCGAGGCATCGTAACCTAATGTCCGTCTTTATAGCCAATGTGATGTATAGAGAGATAGTGGAGAAGAAAGACATGGAGGCCACACACATCATGGTGGCTATCGAGAAAAAAAATTCAAATACAATATTAGCTACACGAAGGCGTGACATGCGAAGCAGAAAGCTTTGGAAAATGGTTGGGGTCTTTCGAGGCACATACGACAACCTACCTCGTATGCTTCAAGTGTTGCAAGATAGGAACCTGGACACGTACACTGCTGTGAAGGACAAGCCATCTACAAGGCTGCTAGGTTTTGCAGTATTGCAGAGTGCCTTCTTAGCCTTCGATGTGTGCATCGAGGCATTCAGGCATATGTTGTCCATGATATCAGTTGATATCAGCCAGATCCTTACGGCCATTGGTGTTGATGGCAACAATCAAATTCTGCCCTTGGTCATCACATTCGTCGAAAGTGAGAATTATGATAGCTGGTTGTGGTCCATTCGATATGTATGGGTAGGAGTTGTCGGAGCTCATCCTGGTGTGTGCGTAATCCATGATCATCACGTCGGGATGGTGAAGGCCATAAGAAAACTTTAGGTAGACCCCGAGGAGCCGTTCTCTTGATCGGATATGAGGAACAGATGGTGCATTCACCACCTAGGGGCCAACTTCTTCAAGCAGTTCCGAACCAACTGTTGATGAAGTTGCTCAAGAGACTAGCTATGTAGAACCAGAAGTGCAAATTTGACACTTTATGGGTGTTGTTGGATGAGCACAATAGGAAGCACGTCGATGAGAGGAACAAGAGACCGGACATGCATGGGGCAGCACAACCCGAATACCTCACAGCACTGGTTAAGCCTGACGTAGCTAGTCCAAGGAGGAGGAACTCATGGAACATCAAGTGCTTCTCACAGTGGATTGAGGTCGAGCTATTGGAGAAGTGGTCCATGCTGCACGACACGGATGGTGCAAGGTATGACATAATGATAACTAACCTTGCCGACATGTACAACTGGGTTCTCAAGAGCCTTCATTCTCAGCTCATCATCGCCATCGTGGAAGGTGTTCTGCGCAGTATAATCGGCTATTTCAGGAGGTATGCAAATACCGCACTTTATGCAGGCAACCCACAAACACCATACTACTAGAAAATTACGATATACATGGAGGTGAAGATAGATAAGGGCCAGTTGAACACGGTGCACGTGATGGACAATAGGGAGCATCGTTTTGACGTGCTCCTCTGGGATAGAGTCGTGTTTTGGAGGGACCTTGGATATTGCAGGGAGGACCTAGATTCTGGATGTTGACATGTTGAAGGGTGAGAAGAGTCGTCGGTAGAGACGTCATATTAGCAATGATATGGATGAAACACAAGCCGGAGTGTCGGGTAGACACTGCGAGGGATGTGGTCAGGATGGCCACACAGCTAGATGATGCAAAGACACATGCTGATGTGTAGGCACATCGGCATGGTTTCCGCTACCATTTGTTGCAGTGTGCAAAGTGGTTTCAAAATTATAAATCATTGTATACTATTATCCGTACTTTGGTAGTTGCTACATTTGATGTACATAGTGCCATAGTAACTATACCGTACATTGTATGTACTGTTTACACAACTATTGTAGAGGGGGTGCCTCGGACATGGTCAACCATCGTTGTAGTGGCACACACATATGCAGTTAGGGTTCGCGCAACAACATGTTGGATCATACGAACTTCCTATGTTGATGACCTCCTCGTTGCCCCTCTCGTACTACATCTGTTGATGGAGGTCATCGTTCTTCTATTTGAGACCTTCAATACACGTTACCAAGTCAAAGATTTGCTCCCACAATGTACCCACATACCTTACAATGTAGCATTCATGGAGAGGATCGATCCAACAGATGAAGTCACATTTTGCCATCTCCTGCAAAGGAGGGTTAACATCGAACTCTATTCGCAGTAATACAAAAGAAACGATTGCCTAATTGTATCTCAGAGTGTGGGCATCGGAAGAAATATTGCTCGCCATCGAATTGGCCTACCGCGACTTGCACAACTGCGTCCTTCTTGTGTATGCATTTCGACCATATCGGTTAAGCACACCTGTTTGGCATCAAGCGTATTGGGACCGAAGTCCTCCCTCCTTTCCAAGGGAAGGTCTTCCTTTGGCAACACATGTTGGACTGGCCTCTCGATGTCTGTCATGGTATGTTACTATACAATAGAGAAGGTAGTTCTTTCTACGGTTCATTAGGTCGAGTGCTCCAACTCTCAAGGGGTGGGGTGTGCATGTTATAGCCTATGGGGGGAGGGAGGCAGCGTGCTTTATGACAAATCGAGTCATATACTAGCTTTGTGCAGCTTTGCCCCACAAAGAACTAGCGTCTAGACCAAAAAGACAGGACAATGCAAAGCATCACATGACACCTCCTGCAAAGTAAGATGTGGCAACACTCTGCCTCACCAACTTTTCAGATCAACTTGACAACACTGATCTCCTCGGTTTTTTAGAAAGAAATAGACTTTACAAAGTAGGATGTGATAACACTTTGCAAAGTAAGATGTGACAACACTATGCCTCATTAGCTTTCCAGATTGACATGATACCACTACACCTACTCAGCTTTTTAGATCGTAAAGATAGGACTCTACATAGCATGATGTGACAACTCCCTGCAAAGTTGGAAGTGACAACACTTTGCCTCGCCAACTCTTCAGATCGACTTGACAACACCGACCTCCTTGGCTTTTTAGACCAAAAAGAAGGGACTCCGCAAAGTAGGACGTGACAATACTCTATAAAGTTAGGCGTGACAACACTCTAACTCCTTAGCTTTTCAGACTGAAAAGACAGGACTCTACAAAGCAAGACATGACAGCTCCCTATAATGCAAGCTATGATAACACCCTACCTTGCCATCAACTTTTCAGAAAGACAAGGCAACATTCTGCCTCACAGACTACTCACATGAAATTAACCACACTATGCCAACCCTTTGGCTTATAAAAGGAGGTGGAAGAGATCTGAGAAAGAACACTACATAACCAAATCCAACATTACACCAGAGCTTACTTCATCACGTCGGGATGGACAAGAGGCAAAAGAAGCAATGGAACAAGATGATAAAGCAATGGGATTAGACCCACGAACTAATAAGGTTTGCTGCATCCCATGACGAACAAGCAAGGGTTGTTGCAGCCTAGGCCGATCAAGCGAAGCGTACTAGGAGGTCAGCTCCTGTAGTGATGCCCCTCATAGCAGCAACCCCGTTCTAAACATTCCAACTAAGCATTTACCGTAACACCCGCCCGAGGGGGAAATGCCGTCCCTCTATTGGTACAGGGACCCATGCAAATCCTTCATTTCTAAGTAGCTGCTTAGCCTGGGTATGTATTACTGGAGTTACGCGAACTACTTCTATGACTACCTCGACCACCATTGGGATACAAGCAACTATTGGCAACTAATAAGGACTAGTTATAGTGTATTCCCCTACAATTTCTCTTCCAAAGTACGCACTAACAACCTCCCTATCTACCCACAGTCTCTAGAACCGCTATGTGGCTACAAGAGTGGATCGAACTAGATATCCACCCCATGATTAGTGAACTATCGACTATAAGGAGTGGGACATCAAAAAGGCATACAAGATCTAGGAGGAGCACCGCAACGATGAGCAAACTGAGCGTATACGTCGAGAGGCGGAAGCTCATCTCGAGGCGTGTACGCGCAGGAAGTGCGAGGCTTGTGAGAGATAGCGCGAGAAAAGAAAAATGACAGTCAAGGCCAAAGAGGCCACCGAGGAGTTCAACGTTGAGCTCACAAGGAAGGAAAAATAGCCCCAGTCCACGTAGTAGGTCCGGCCGTTCCGCACTAGTACCTTGAAGGTCGAATTCATTTTTATTTCAAAAAGGCGTATATGTATCATAGGAGTACTTCACTTTGTTGTATCATGCATGATGCTATTTCTTATGCATGTAATAAAACCTTGTGCGTCGTGTTATTCCTAACTTTATTATGAAGTATATTTTAACTTGCAACATCACATCTCGTCATCTTTTGATTCAATTCATCACATAGCAAAGCATCTAACAACATAAAAAAACAAGTTCTCATTCATGTATGAATTTTTGGTTGCATCACAATATCACTTACCTTTATACTTACCACTCATTACTATCTCAATCGTCCTCAAAAATTTTTCATCAAATTTCTTGCGTTACAACAACGTACAACAAATGCAAAATGTTATTAAGTATTTAAAAGATTTTCTATCATTCATAATCTACAAAAATCACAAATAGATTAACTGATATTGTTTGCCTTTTCTAAAAAATTACAACTTACAAACAAAATTTGATAATTGTTACCTAGCTACAATAATTGTCATTTACCCTCATGCACGATCGGGGGGCCAATTGTGCAAAAAATGGGCTGAGGTAGCAGTTACCAAACAGTCGGGTGACTGGACATGCAGTCGCCTAATGGCCCACCTATTGCTTTTGTGTCGCTATCCCGTTGGGCGACAGGCTTTAGCCACCCAATGGTCGAGCAACGGGCTCCAGTCATCCAACGGTCGAGCGACTAGAGCCCATTCCTATAAAATTTTTTGGTGCGGGTATATTTCTATAATTTTGAATAAAAAATAGATTATTTAAGAAAATTCTAAAACTATGTGCTCCCTTGAAATTTTTTCGTGTGGTTAGCATTAGAGTATCTTAGAATTAATATACAAGTATATATAAGGTGATAAATAAGTATGCTAAGTTTATTATATGGTTTATCTTGGGTGAGAGTAACTACCCCCAGATGTAAAATGTATTTTTCCATATATATATATATATATATATTCATTCCTATATAGCCTTTTTCTACTCCTAGGAGTAATTACTCCCTATGTTGTATCTCACAACATATGAAGTATCTTATATAATAGAGGTATGTACATGTAGTATACAAGTATATAAGATCATTTAGGCAATATGTACATTTTTAGATGAGGTATGCATATTTTTTGGATATACTCCTTTTTGTGTGCTTATACGAAGGTATTTGTAAAATACGCTAAAAATTATAGACATCTTGCATTTTTTTTTCGTGTGGTTGGTACTGGAGTATCTTATGATTAGTATATAAGTATACTTAAGGTGGTAAAAGGGTAAGTTAAGTTCATTTAGGTGGTATATTATGGGTGAGAGTAACTACACTTAGGAGTAGAATGTATTTTTTATACGGTAGCGCTATTTAGCGCCTGCACGCACGGTACGCGTGGGTCGCTGACTACATGCACAAACTGATGATAACCAATTATCAATTGATGATAACCAACGCTCGAAAAGTTATTGCCATTTTTTAATGAAGTTACCATCGGTTTTGAATGAAGTTATTGCCAAACCTTCACAGCGCTAGAAAGTTACTGATGTTTCTGAATAAAGTTACCATCAGTAGCGAGTGAAGTTACTGCCGAGCGCTCACAGTATACAATGCTAATAAATTTTCTCACAATAGGCAGTAACCTTTCTCACAACAGATAGTAACTTTCCGGCGCGAAGCTTGCATGCATGCATGCATGCAATAGGAGAGAAGAGAATAAATGCACTTGACTTGTGATTTTTTTATCTTGTTTAGAAGCTAAAAAATATAATAAATCTTTCACCAAAAGTCCAATCTACGATCTGTTTTCACCATTGTGTTCGAAATTACGAGCTTAACAAAACAAATACATGTTGAATATGTTTTGACGTTGCAAAAATCATGTTATATGAAATTACTACTTGTTGTGAGAAAAGTTACTACATCTGCTGTGTACTGTGAGCATTCGGTAGTAATTTCACTCACTACCGATAGTAACTTCATTCACAATATATGATAACTTTTTGTCGCTATGTACTGTGAACATTCGGCAGTAATTTTGTTCACAATAGATGATAACTTCATGCGAAACCAAAAGTAACTTTCCGAAACAGGGTGGGTTGGTGGGGCTTCACTATGAGGATGGTAACTTCATTTCATATGGATGATAACTTCATGTATGACCGAAAGTAACTGCAGACATTGCGATGATAACTTGATGTACATTCGATAGTAACTTTACTACAATTAACGAATGCTACTAATTAAGCATGGGGTGGGATGGTGGAGCGGTTGACTAGTTGGGTTAGTTAGGGGCACACACTTATTTTGCACCTGCATGTTGGTTAGTAATTATATATATGTATATTCCCGCCGCCCCACGCCTCCTCGCTCTTCCTCCCGCGCCCCTGTGCCTCCTCGCTCTCCCCCGCGCCCGCGCCTCCTCCTCCCCACCCTGCGCGCTGCCCCCCCCTCTCCCTCGCTCTCCTCGCCGCCTCGCTCTCCTCCGCGCCCCGCCTCCTCCCCCCACCTCGCGCCGCGCCGCTCTCCTCCGCCGCCCCGCCTCCTCCCCCACGTAGCGCCTCTCTCTCCCCGGTCCTCCCTGGGCCCCACCGCGCACACCCGCCTCCTCACCTCGCGCCGCCGCCGCCCCATCCTCCCGCCTTTCCCGCCGCCGCCTCCTCCCCTCCCTTCGCAGATCCGCCCCCTGGCCGCCGCCTCCTCCTCTCCCGCTGCCCTCTCCTCCCCCTCCCTCCGCCGCCCCTACTCCTCCCGCGACCCCGCCACCCCCTCCTCCCTCCCCGCCGCCCCTTCCCCGCAGCGGCCGGCGGCGCAGCTTTGCCACAGACGAGCTCTTCTACAAGGGAGTGTAGGGGCCCTCCTCCCCAGCCACATCGTGATTTCCTCCCGATTCGAATCGTCACCATTCTTCTCCCGCCTCCTCTCCGACCCAGCAGCTCGGCCTTGTCCTCGTTCGCGCACGCAGATCTCAACGACGGACGCGGAATGTCGTGACGGAGAGGATGGCGACGGCGATCCGTCCTTGCCTACTTGATCCGGCCGGTCTTGCCGACGCAGCTACCGACACGAGGAGGAGGCCAACAGAGGTGGCGCGAAATGCGCAAGGGCACCGACGAGAGTCAGATGCTGCGACGGGTGATTGCTGGTACCAGTACAGTACGCGCTCCATTCTCTTGCCCCTGGCATTCCTTGATTTCCTTCTCAAGTTATGATCATCTCATGGCATGCGCCCGAGTATTGGCCGCAGACTTAACGGACTCAGTCACCTCGACGCCTCCTTTGCCCTAATCCCGGTTCATCTCAATGGTAATTCTTTCCTATTCACTTGGCATGCTATCTGCTTTGTTGGATTGCTTCATAGGAAGTGTTCTTTGTATTGCCTTGAGTCAAGATAATCACATCGATCGTTGTTAGGTAAGTTAAGATCGATTGCTTTGCTTTGTGTTTACTGATTCATATTAGTTACGTATGATAAACAAAACAACAAAATTTTGCTTGCTTTGAGGTTGTTTCATCCGATGCTACTGCTTAGGAATTTTTGTTTGTTGAATTAAAATCGTGCCCTATATGCAAAGGTGCACTATATGGAAGAGATTGTGGAGTAGGTGAACCCGAGTGTCCTGTAACTTCTATCGTCTGATGCATAACTTCAAGCTTGCATTTTGTACCGAGGTTTCTGATTCCTGCTGGTACGCAAATTCTCTCGCAGATTCTCGCAGAGAGCAAAGAAGAACATTCGCATAATAGTATTCCATTGCTTGAATTGAGTTCGCAGTAGGAGTTGGATATTATTTCAGAATAACGCTTGTTTGTAGCCAATGTTTGACAGACATCCTCTACATGCATACTCAAACCCTTCATGAACCCTAGGTAGTACATGCATGCTTTTACTGTGTTTTGAATTAGTTTCTTACTCCTTCACTCGACATCGTTGAAGTAGATACATGGGTTCATGCTCATGGTAAAATGAAATGCATCAAGATTGTCATATACATGATTCTATGACAGCTATATAGTGTTGACGGCTATAAGGTTCAAATTTTAATCACTCATAGATACCACTAATCACATAACCTATCAACATTTGTCGCTTAGCTTCTCATCCCCGTCATATTACCATTTACCCGTAGGCTAAGTAGATTTTCCCCGCTCAACATGTTCACAGCTTGTGTTGCTCCTTTAGTCTATGCATTGATACTTTGAGTAGAGGATGTGAGCATGAAAATTAAGTTTTCCTTGCAGTGTAGATTCTACCTTTTGGTTGCAATCGATTTATGGGGCCTTATTGTCAATTGTTTCTTTGCAGCCTAAAATGCACGATGAGTCAACTTCTCACAAAGGTCAATGATGATGTTCAAGAGGGTGCTCTTCCTCCGTATCTACTTGATCGTGATCGCACGCAACGTGCCAAGGTAAATGCTTGTTCCTCGCCAACTAATTGTGAATTTGTGATACACGACACTTCGTGTTGCATTGATCATTAATAGACTCGTGAAATCTAGGTTCTCAACAACACAATAAAGCAAAAGAGGAAGGAAAAAGTCGGCAAATGGGATGTTCTTTTGCCAAAGGTAATTCTCAATGCACACTATTATTGCCTACTTGTTTCAATGGTTGTTTCTACATTGACTAAATATTGTCACGATTTATATCCTATCGTGTCCATCTCTGTGGTCAAGAAGAGATGTTCAAGGTTCCGCAAACTTGCAAGAGGAAAAGTAAGTGATAATAAGATTTGTTAATAAATTTGGAATCTTGGTTAATATTTGAATTTGCATGTGGCATGCATTGCTATATAGGCATTGCATACATTCGTAGTTCATTAGTAGTTGTTAACCCATTTGTATTCGGATGTTCTTTTAGGAACTACGATGCGCTACAAGGTAATCAATTCTCGCCATCTCCTGTGTTTTGTCTAAAAATGCTTTTATAAACATTAAGTGAACAATTACATGGACTGCAAATAGTTTTAATTTTCCAATGAGCCAAATAATTGATATTTGTGTTGATATGCAAACAATAACATGAGCCCCAGTATATGCATATATAATGACGTAAGAAAAAGTTGATATTTATTATTCAGTTTGAGATATTTGATAGTATGCATCACTTTTATTTGGTTTTCCGTTGCAACGCACGGGCACCTTACTAGTGTGTGTATATATATATATATATATATATATATATATATATATATATATATATATATAGAGAGAGAGAGAGAGGGGAGGGGGAATGCACATGTTTAGGAAATGGGATTAGGAAAAAAACTGATACCGCACTCCTTCCCTTTCACCCACTTGCCATCTGCATCCCTCCCTTAGCCAGCGGTGGCACGGCCGGCGGCACGTGCGAGAACCCTCTGGCGGGTGCTAGGCATCCGGTACGGGCACCTCCACACGTGCGAAACTTCGTTTATAATCAAGCTCACACAGATGAATTTCTCCCAATCAAATTCGTTTTTGGGTCCATATATCGATCGGCTAGTATTTGCGAAGGCATGCATGTACCCTATGAGAATTATCCATGCATCCTAGAGTAAGAATGCTAATCATGTGAAACGCCTGATTGTGTGGCTAATTGGTGGCTCGGAAGCAACACAAAACGCAATATATGATGCATCGGCATGTAGCTCCACGTTGACGATTGCACTGATAATATCACTTAAGATTTGGCCACCAAACATACATACCCAATCCGATTAGCCACCAAGCAATAAACAAAGATCCGATCGTATGTGCAATTAATGCATCCCTCGAACACAAACAAACCCCAACTAATCTAGGCCCTTTTTGCACTACTACAGAAAGCCTAATACTAGACGCCAAATCACAGACGGTTTCACAAAACCGTCTGTGACCGATATTAACACAGACGGTTTTTATTTGGACACCGTCTGTGTTAATGGCGTCGGAGAAAACGAATATCACTGCATCGTTCTACCAATGAACCGTCTGTGATATTTCCTTATTACGCATTTGTTCATTGTTAAGAACCGTCAGGATAATTGGGACTATCGCGCACGGTTTTTAAACAAAACCCGTCTGTGATAGTCAATTATCACAGACGGTTTTGTAGTAAAAACCGTCTGTGATAGTCCCAATTATCACAGACGGTTTTTACTACAAAACCGCTCAGATATT